>JAANYP010000807.1:0-223326 GCA_020465985.1 Centrapalus pauciflorus | reverse complement strand
ACTGCCATAAGGTTGTTGATGCTCAGCCTTTACCAACCGACAAGTTCGGCATCTTTCTACATATTGTCCTATGTCCCTCTTCAATCCCGGCCACCAAAAGTCTGCCTTTAAGTCGTTGTACATCTTTGTGCTCCCGGGATGTACAAAAAACTTAGATTGATGCGCTTCTTCAATGATAACATTTCTCATACCACCATACTTCGGCACCCAAATCCTTCCGTATACACCTTTTAATCCAGACTCGCTAGTTTCCATATTCTTAATCTGTACTCTAATATCCTCAACACCGACATTTTCGTCTTTCAAGGCTTCCTCTTGAGCGGCCTTGGCATCATCTATAATAGTAGACGTTAACATGGTAGAAGTCATCATATAGCAGCAATCCTTAGCATACGCTTTCCGGCTCAAGGCATCGGCTACTACATTAGCCTTTCCGGGGTGATAAAGGATTTCACAATCGTAATCCTTTATTAACTCCATTGATCGTCTCTGCCTCATATTGAGCTCCTTCTGACTGAAAATATATTTCAAACTCTTATGGTCCGTGTATAATTGGCACTTAGTCCCGTAAAGATAATGCCTCCATAACTTCAATGCGAATGTTACCGCAGTTAACTCGAGATCATGAGTCGAATAATTCTTCTCATGCTGCTTCAACTGTCTTGAAGCATACTCTATAACCTTCCCACGCTGCATCAATACAGCACCTAATCCCAACCTTGAAGCATCGGTATACACCACGAAGTCCTCATTACCTTCCGGTAAAGCAAGTATCGGTGCTTCACTCAAAGTCTTCTTTAAAACGTCAAACGCCTCTTGCTGCACAGTCTCCCAAACAAAAGGTGCATTCTTCTTCGTTAAAGCAGTCAAAGGAACTGCAACCTTGGAAAAATCTTTGATAAATCTCCGATAGTATCCTGCCAACCCCAGAAAACTTCTAACCTCAGTAGCTGAACACGGCGGCTCCCAGTTCTTTATTGCTTCAACCTTAGCCGGATCTACCGAAATCCCGGCTCCAGAAATTACATGCCCTAAAAACTGTATCTGTTGCAACCAAAACTCACATTTTGAGAACTTGGCGTACAACTTTTCTTTTCTTAACAACTCCAACAGTTCTCTCAGATGTTCAGCATGTTCTGCTTCAGACTTAGAATATACAAGTATATCATCAATAAACACTATCACCGACTTATCCAACATCGGTCTACAAACCCTATTCATCAAGTCCATAAAGACAGCCGGGGCATTGGTTAAACCAAAAGGCATAACCAAGAACTCGTAATGCCCATAACGTGTCCTAAATGCTGTCTTAGGCACATCCTCTTCTCGAACTTTCAGTTGATGGTACCCCGATCTCAGATCAATCTTAGAAAATACACTAGCGCCATGTAACTGATCAAACAAGTCGTCTATCCTTGGCAGAGGATACTTGTTCTTAATCGTTAATTTATTCAGCTCCCGGTAATCTATGCACATCCTCATCGTGCCATCTTTCTTCTTTACAAACAGTACCGGAGCTCCCCACGGCGATGAACTCGGCCGAATGAAGCCCTTATCCAACAATTCTTGCAGCTGTGTCATCATTTCCTTCATCTCAGTTGGGGCGAGGCGATAAGGAGAACGAGCTACCGCTGCAGCTCCCGGGATCAGGTCAATTCGAAATTCAACTTGTCTCTCAGGCGGCACGCCAGACAAGTCTTCCGGAAACACATCCGGAAACTGTGAAACAACAGGCACGTCGGCCAACGTTCTCTTTTCAGCCTTGGCATCAATAGCATATGCCAGGTAAGCGTCACACCCCTTTGCAACAAGCTTTCGAGCTTTTGCAATGGTCAGTAAGCACAGATCCCCACTTCTCCTATCCCCGTATATACAAATCTCACGCCCCTCCGGAGCAGTTATCTTAATCATTCGGCTCTTACACACTATCTGGGCTTCATTCTCGATCAACCAGTCCATCCCGACTATGACATCAAACTCACTGAATTCTATCGGTATCAAGTCCAAATTGAAGACTACATCTTCAATTACTAATGTGCAGTTACGGTAGACATGATCTACTTTTACTAAGGTGTTACTAGCAGTTTCAATATCTAGTACAGCAGATAACTTTGATAAAGGCATAGACAATTGTTGAGCAAACATAATAGACACAAACGATCTATTGGCACCCGAGTCAAATAACACTCTTGCAGGTAAAGAGTTAACTATAAACGTACCCGTGACGACCTCCGGATTTTCCCTAGCCTCCTCTGCAGTTATCTGGAAAGCACGAGCCGGTGCCCTTTGAGACTGACCCCGACCTCGGTTAACTGATCCACCGCTTGAACCTCCTGAAGACCGTGTTGTAGATGGAGCAGCAGCAGCTGGATCGTACTTTCTACAATTCCTACTGTAGTGTCCCAATACACCACACTTATGGCACGCATCTCCCTTCCTGGGGCAATCACTCTGATAATGGCCCAACTCACCACAACAAAAACAAGCACGTCCATTGGTGCATTTGCCGAAGTGTTCCAAGTGACACCTATTACAATATCTCGGCTCGGTGTTGATGGAGTAAGCACGAGCACGACCACGATCGGAAAAACCAGATGGTCGACGATACGACTGCTGAGGTGAGTACTGTGAAGACCGGGAAGAACCAGAATATCCTCCCTCGCGCTGGCGCTTCGGCGGCGACGGCTGTGTTGGGTTGGTGGAAGCAGCAGCAGACCCAGTAGTATAGCCCGACATGATTAGAATCTGCTCTACATTTCTGGCAGCCTCAAGTAAGCCAGCAAATGTAGGGTAGCGGACGTTGCTCATAACCCTCCTTATTTCAATGTCAAGACCAGCCTCGAACCTGGTCACTTTCCTCTCTTCAGTGTCCACCTGATGAGGTGCGAACAGACTTAACCTCGTGAACTCTACAGCATATTGGGACACCGTCTTAGTCCCCTGTACCAGTGCCATGAACTTTGCTTCCAACCTCCGGCGCTCATCAACCGGACAGTACTGCTGAGTGAACAGATCCTTGAACTCAGCCAAAGTCATAACAGAAATCTTCTCCAATGTCAAAGCGTTCACCATGGCATTCCACCACATAATTGCGTCATTAGTGAACATAGCAGTAGCATAGCGAACCATGTCCTTCTCAGCACAGTCGCTGATTCGGAATGTTCGTTCAGTTGCTGTTATCCATTCCAGCGCGGCAACAGCATCTCCTAGTCCATTAAACTCCACAGCCCCATTTCCTTTAAAGTCCTTAAAACGACAACCTCGGGGTTTGTTAGATGACCCAGTGTTGTCATCTTGTTCCTCATTGTTACCCCCTTCCTTCTCCTTATTCTTTCTCTTTTCCTCTCTTCTTTTAACATCGGCCTCATCTCGAGCCCGAAACTGTTCTTGAATCATTCGATTCTGCTCAGCCATCATGGCTAGCATCATCTCTCTGGCTTCCTCAGGTGTCATTCCTCCAGACATGTTCTGAAAATATAAACATATAACTTGTTTAGTAACATGTCATAAATTTAAAGACACCATTCATTTGTCCCGTATGATAGTCAATTTCTTATAATTACTAGATCATAACCTATCTTAGTTCAGATCATTACTTAGCATCACTACATATCATCACCTAATGTTTGAGATCAAGACCTCACGGACACTTGAATCTCAAACAACTGCTCTGATACCATCTCGTGTGGCACCCTTGCCACAACAACCACCAATCACAAATCACCCAGGATTAATCATCAACATACAATACATAATGATCTGAAAACCTAAATTAAGTGCGGAAGCATTAATATACATAAATGAGATAGTGCAACAGTGTTAAACACCCTACAGTGCTATAAGTTACCAGGTCTAAGTCTACACACCCATACAATTATTACAATCATCCCAAATATTACAACATTGTTTCATATCATAAATTACCGATGAAATAGTGATGAGTCTCCCAAATCTTCCAAATGACCTAACTAGAAGGTCCGGCCGCAGACTTTCCCTTTCCTGTAAAATAAAGTCAACTGAGGGGTAAGCGAATGCTTAGTGAATACACAGATTACGCATTTTATAAATCCTTATGATGCCTACAAGAGTAGCACCGACGACGCACGTCGTGCACTCTCCACGTACACAAAGTACGACCACACAAGAGCCGTCGCTCTACGAGCCCGCAACTCGTCTTTTAATACACTACTGAGACCAACATAACACCGGGGATGACATACTGCCTACGGACCTGGAGGGATCAGCTCCAGCGTCTTATAGAGCAGTAACATCGGAGTAACAGATGCGACCCGCAGGTCCATCATAGATGCACAACAAACGAACGGACATGCATCAAATAGGAATGTGCATCCAAAAATTTACGCAAGTTAGTAGAATTCCAAACGAATAATGAAGCAACATGTCTCAGTAAGCAAAAGCAATCAATAAGCAGATATAAACATGCGAAATCATATGTACTCACAGTGGGTGCGTAATTAAAACTCTTATCCAATTATTATTTCTCTTCGGGCTTTCAACCGGATCCACCAAGTACCCCACTGTGGGTTAAACAACACCACAAGGGACCTGTTATTATCAATTACAACAATTCCTCGTATCATTACCATTTAATTCCATAATAATCAAGTTTCGTAAATTTGACGATATTTTCCCCGTTTCGGGTACATGACCAAATTTATACCATAACTAAGTTTGAACCCATTTCAAGTTCATATATTGACCTTTATATAGCTCATGACATTTTATGTGTTGTTTATGAGTTTCATTCAAAATACACAATTCTAGGGAGTAGTATTCTCAATTTTAGGCATTAAACTCGAATTTAATGGGTTAGATTCGAAATCAAGCATCAGATTCGAATCCTATCATCAGATTCGAACCCATCTTCGAATCTAACATCAGATTCGAAGCCATACCCTTCGAATCTATCATCAGATTCGAACCCCCCTTAGAATCTGATGGTACACCTTCGAATCTAGCACCAAACTCGAGTCTGTTCTTACATTTCGACTCTGTTCTTGACATATTCGAGTCTGTTCATCATTTCAACTTAAATCCTTCATTTCTAAGGCCTAAAATCAGTGTTATATCATGTAGGATGCATATATTCGATTCTACTATGCATATAGTATCATAATCCAGCAACGTTTCAATCAAAAACAAGCTTAAATATGCATAAAATGATAGATTCGAGATTCATGTTCTTCAAAACCGAAACCACAACTTAAAAAGGATCGATTCTTACCTCAATTCGCACGAAATCTGAAATCCGTTTGTAGATTACTGTTGTACTCCTCGATACCTTTCCGATAACTTATAATTCTCGAAAATCCGACGGTCGGTTTGTGATTTATCTTAGAGAGATGTAGAGAGAAAATTTCTAGAGAGATAGAGTAGAGAGAGTGTGTAAACTAGAAAATGAAGCCTATTGCCCTTTATATACTATTTTCGTCATTTTTGCACATTTCACCACTCGAGCTAACCGGTTCCATAAAATACTGATTTAATCGTAGAATTGTTATAATAACTTTTATAATCTTAATTTTCCACAAAATTGATTCTGAGTTCAATTTTCTCAAAAATAGCAACAAACTTTGCTAAATATCCAATATGCATAATAATCGCCCAAATTCAACTTAAATACATAACTTTCCACCTAATTAATCAAAATACATCAAAAATAAGTCCGAGGATGTTACAAAAAGTATATTGCATTTGTTTCGAGAGGGTGCCCCCTCTTCCCCTCACTCTCCTTTCCCTAATATGAACCTTGAGTCATCAAAGCCTTTCTGACTCGGCCTGAACATTATGTGACAGGGCATACGAAACCCTCGAAACAGCCAAAAAATTCACCATTTGGCGGAATGCCTGAGCTTCAGGCAACTCACGGTCAGGAGAAATGACCATATTGTGCTTTTGCACAAATACTCTATCTGCCATATCTGCAAAATAAGTATATCATATATTAGAATGATCAATAATCAAAATAAACTTGTTTAAATACAAATTTGTTTTTTTTGAACTTGTGCAAGTACAAAATCCAACACATATGAATTTCTACAAGATTGATTTAAATTTTAAGCAAATATTTCGAATTTAATGGTAAAGTCGAATAACAAATTCGAAACTACCCTCATTTCGAATTTAATGGCTTCTTCGAGTTTAGTGACAAACTCGAAGCCACGATCAAACTCGAAGCCATGATCAAATTCGAAGATGTCGATATGTATAACAACAAAAATCCAAGATTTCAACAATTTTAGACTTCGAAAATTACATTCATTAGCCCTAATAGGTTCTAATCAAAGATATTTGTCACCAATTTTGTGTTTCACCGGTTTAACTTTGTTATTTTTGATAGGGTTAAAGTCATACAAATGTAAGTTACTTTACAAAAATTACTCAAATGACTAATCTAGTTATTTTTTATCTCATTGGTACTTGTACTTAAAATTTATTGTTGAGATAATACATTTGATTACCGGTTCTACCGGTAATGATCTTATATTTGTGTTTTAGAAGTATGAAAAGGATTTATATGCATATGTGGATTTTCTAAATTATTTATATAGATCAAAATCCACGTTGTACTCCAAAATAACTTGTCGATATGGTACGTGTAATCAGTAACCACGTTGACATGGTAAATTCACGTAAGTATCATTTCATTAAAAACCTGTTACGTTGTCATTTGAATCAGCAAAAATTTTCATATCAGCATAGTTACTGGTTACACATACCATATCGACAAGTTATTTTGGAGTACAATTACCATCCGGTCAAAGAAAAAAGTATATTGCATTTGTTTCGAGAGGGTGCCCCCTCTTCCCCTCACTCTCCTTTCCCTAATATGAACCTTGAGTCATCAAAGCCTTTCTGACTCGGCCTGAACATTATGTGACAGGGCATACGAAACCCTCGAAACAGCCAAAAAATTCACCATTTGGCGGAATGCCTGAGCTTCAGGCAACTCACGGTCAGGAGAAATGACCATATTGCGCTTTTGCACAAATACTCTATCTGCCATATCTGCAAAATAAGTATATCATATATTAGAATGATCAATAATCAAAATAAACTTGTTTAAATACAAATTTGTTTTTTTTGAACTTGTGCAAGTACAAAATCCAACACATATGAATTTCTACAAGATTGATTTAAATTTTAAGCAAATATTTCGAATTTAATGGTAAAGTCGAATAACAAATTCGAAACTACCCTCATTTCGAATTTAATGGCTTCTTCGAGTTTAGTGACAAACTCGAAGCCACGATCAAACTCGAAGCCATGATCGAATTCGAAGATGTCGATATGTATAACAACAAAAATCCAAGATTTCAACAATTTTAGACTTCGAAAATTACATTCATTAGCCCTAATAGGTTCTAATCAAAGATATTTGTCACCAATTTTGTGTTTCACCGGTTTAACTTTGTTATTTTTGATAGGGTTAAAGTCATACAAATGTAAGTTACTTTACAAAAATTACTCAAATGACTAATCTAGTTATTTTTTATCTCATTGGTACTTGTACTTAAAATTTATTGTTGAGATAATACATTTGATTACCGGTTCTACCGGTAATGATCTTATATTTGTGTTTTAGAAGTATGAAAAGGATTTATATGCTTATGTGGATTTTCTAAATTATTTATATAGATCAAAATCCACGTTGTACTCCAAAATAACTTGTCGATATGGTACGTGTAATCAGTAACCACGTTGACATGGTAAATTCACGTAAGTATCATTTCATTAAAAACCTGTTACGTTGTCATTTGAATCAGCAAAAATTTTCATATCAGCATAGTTACTGGTTACACATACCATATCGACAAGTTATTTTGGAGTACAATTACCATCCGGTCAAAGAAAAAAGTATATTGCATTTGTTTCGAGAGGGTGCCCCCTCTTCCCCTCACTCTCCTTTCCCTAATATGAACCTTGAGTCATCAAAGCCTTTCTGACTCGGCCTGAACATTATGTGACAGGGCATATGAAACCCTCGAAACAGCCAAAAAATTCACCATTTGGCGGAATGCCTGAGCTTCAGGCAACTCACGGTCAGGAGAAATGACCATATTGTGCTTTTGCACAAATACTCTATCTGCCATATCTGCAAAATAAGTATATCATATATTAGAATGATCAATAATCAAAATAAACTTGTTTAAATACAAATTTGTTTTTTTTGAACTTGTGCAAGTACAAAATCCAACACATATGAATTTCTACAAGATTGATTTAAATTTTAAGCAAATATTTCGAATTTAATGGTAAAGTCGAATAACAAATTCGAAACTACCCTCATTTCGAATTTAATGGCTTCTTCGAGTTTAGTGACAAACTCGAAGCCACGATCAAACTCGAAGCCATGATCGAATTCGAAGATGTCGATATGTATAACAACAAAAATCCAAGATTTCAACAATTTTAGACTTCGAAAATTACATTCATTAGCCCTAATAGGTTCTAATCAAAGATATTTGTCACCAATTTTGTGTTTCACCGGTTTAACTTTGTTATTTTTGATAGGGTTAAAGTCATACAAATGTAAGTTACTTTACAAAAATTACTCAAATGACTAATCTAGTTATTTTTTATCTCATTGGTACTTGTACTTAAAATTTATTGTTGAGATAATACATTTGATTACCGGTTCTACCGGTAATGATCTTATATTTGTGTTTTAGAAGTATGAAAAGGATTTATATGCTTATGTGGATTTTCTAAATTATTTATATAGATCAAAATCCACGTTGTACTCCAAAATAACTTGTCGATATGGTACGTGTAATCAGTAACCACGTTGACATGGTAAATTCACGTAAGTATCATTTCATTAAAAACCTGTTACGTTGTCATTTGAATCAGCAAAAATTTTCATATCAGCATAGTTACTGGTTACACATACCATATCGACAAGTTATTTTGGAGTACAATTACCATCCGGTCAAAGAAAAAAGTATATTGCATTTGTTTCGAGAGGGTGCCCCCTCTTCCCCTCACTCTCCTTTCCCTAATATGAACCTTGAGTCATCAAAGCCTTTCTGACTCGGCCTGAACATTATGTGACAGGGCATACGAAACCCTCGAAACAGCCAAAAAATTCACCATTTGGCGGAATGCCTGAGCTTCAGGCAACTCACGGTCAGGAGAAATGACCATATTGCGCTTTTGCACAAATACTCTATCTGCCATATCTGCAAAATAAGTATATCATATATTAGAATGATCAATAATCAAAATAAACTTGTTTAAATACAAATTTGTTTTTTTTGAACTTGTGCAAGTACAAAATCCAACACATATGAATTTCTACAAGATTGATTTAAATTTTAAGCAAATATTTCGAATTTAATGGTAAAGTCGAATAACAAATTCGAAACTACCCTCATTTCGAATTTAATGGCTTCTTCGAGTTTAGTGACAAACTCGAAGCCACGATCAAACTCGAAGCCATGATCAAATTCGAAGATGTCGATATGTATAACAACAAAAATCCAAGATTTCAACAATTTTAGACTTCGAAAATTACATTCATTAGCCCTAATAGGTTCTAATCAAAGATATTTGTCACCAATTTTGTGTTTCACCGGTTTAACTTTGTTATTTTTGATAGGGTTAAAGTCATACAAATGTAAGTTACTTTACAAAAATTACTCAAATGACTAATCTAGTTATTTTTTATCTCATTGGTACTTGTACTTAAAATTTATTGTTGAGATAATACATTTGATTACCGGTTCTACCGGTAATGATCTTATATTTGTGTTTTAGAAGTATGAAAAGGATTTATATGCATATGTGGATTTTCTAAATTATTTATATAGATCAAAATCCACGTTGTACTCCAAAATAACTTGTCGATATGGTACGTGTAATCAGTAACCACGTTGACATGGTAAATTCACGTAAGTATCATTTCATTAAAAACCTGTTACGTTGTCATTTGAATCAGCAAAAATTTTCATATCAGCATAGTTACTGGTTACACATACCATATCGACAAGTTATTTTGGAGTACAATTACCATCCGGTCAAAGAAAAAAGTATATTGCATTTGTTTCGAGAGGGTGCCCCCTCTTCCCCTCACTCTCCTTTCCCTAATATGAACCTTGAGTCATCAAAGCCTTTCTGACTCGGCCTGAACATTATGTGACAGGGCATATGAAACCCTCGAAACAGCCAAAAAATTCACCATTTGGCGGAATGCCTGAGCTTCAGGCAACTCACGGTCAGGAGAAATGACCATATTGTGCTTTTGCACAAATACTCTATCTGCCATATCTGCAAAATAAGTATATCATATATTAGAATGATCAATAATCAAAATAAACTTGTTTAAATTCAAATTTGTTTTTTTTGAACTTGTGCAAGTACAAAATCCAACACATATGAATTTCTACAAGATTGATTTAAATTTTAAGCAAATATTTCGAATTTAATGGTAAAGTCGAATAACAAATTCGAAACTACCCTCATTTCGAATTTAATGGCTTCTTCGAGTTTAGTGACAAACTCGAAGCCACGATCAAACTCGAAGCCATGATCAAATTCGAAGATGTCGATATGTATAACAACAAAAATCTAAGATTTCAACAATTTTAGACTTCGAAAATTACATTCATTAGCCCTAATAGGTTCTAATCAAAGATATTTGTCACCAATTTTGTGTTTCACCGGTTTAACTTTGTTATTTTTGATAGGGTTAAAGTCATACAAATGTAAGTTACTTTACAAAAACTACTCAAATGACTAATCTAGTTATTTTTTTATCTCATTGGTACTTGTACTTAAAATTTATTGTTGAGATAATACATTTGATTACCGGTTCTACCGGTAATGATCTTATATTTGTGTTTTAGAAGTATGAAAAGGATTTATATGCTTATGTGGATTTTCTAAATTATTTATATAGATCAAAATCCACGTTGTACTCCAAAATAACTTGTCGATATGGTACGTGTAATCAGTAACCACGTTGACATGGTAAATTCACGTATGTATCATTTCATTAAAAACCTGTTACGTTGTCATTTGAATCAGCAAAAATTTTCATATCAGCATAGTTACTGGTTACACATACCATATCGACAAGTTATTTTGGAGTACAATTACCATCCGGTCAAAGAAAAAAGTTAATTAGTCATTTAGGTAAATTGAGAAAAGTATATTGCATTTGTACGACTTTAACCCTTTTTGATATACAAAGTTCACACCATTAAAACCTCAAAATCGGTTGATTTTGACTCAAATTGAGTCTAAGACATCCTAAATCTTGTATAATGATGTTGATTATACCTAGATTTGTTAGGATTCTTGAACACAAACGGACAAAAACTCGACAACTAGTGAAAAACTCGTAGTCGGTAAAGTCGAAGGCTTAAACTCGAAATCGCTCTGTGTAAACTCGAAGTACTAAATTCGAAGGTAGGTAAATAATGAATGTCACTGTTGACCTATTTATACTAACCACCTTCGAGTTTGTGACCTCTTTCGAGTTTACTGCCAAACTCAAAGTCCTTGCCAAATTCGAATATATATTCGATTTTGGCCTAAGCTCGAATTTAACTTGAAAATTATGAAAATATTTGAATTAAATTCAACTTTTCCAGCTTTTTCGTGAAACGGAATAAACTATGCCAAATCATTTACCCTAAGCACACGATTTTCACGCAGTGTTTATTTTATTCAACTAAGCATGCATCCTCAATAAGTTTCACATTTTTCCTAAATAAAATTAAAAATGAAGTAGAAATAAAATAAAATTAAAAATAAAATAAAATAAAGTAAAATTAAAAATTTTGAACAAAAAGTTAAACATAGACTAATCTACATTAATTTTAAAGGTTTACAACCTATACTAAACACTAACAGAATATTTTTGGTGAGTATAGTCCAAGAAAGGTTCAATCAGATAGCGCTGTCAAATACGCACTTTCAGTATTCAAACTTTCACACTTAGGAATTTTTTATTCCTTTTTATTGTTTGTCGTGACACACATTTCTAGACGATTGTTGGTATTATTTTCCCGTTTAAACATGTTACACTTCGGAATATCCCTTGGCCTTTTTATTTTTCAAAAAATTACCCTACGTGACTCACACTTAGACGTACTTTTATGCTCAAGGCATACACACAATGATTATAACTTTTTGGTATTGCAGACTTTCTTTAAAAGGAAAACATCGGACACGGGTCTGTATTTACATACAACAAAGTGTCTTAGTTTGTCTTAAGGTTTATTTTTAAAGCTAGCAAGACAGCGGTGACAGGTCTGTACTGACGTACAACAAAGCGACTTATCTTGCTAACTCAAGTCAAACCAGAGGCAACAGGTCTGTACTTACGTACAACAAAGTTACTTGTTTTGACTCTTAACTCAGTATGATTTTTCTATTCTTTCCATTTCTTTAAAATGTATCTGATGTTGCTATACATCCTAAGAAAGTCTGCATACCTCATTTAGATTCAATGTCTGTATGTCTCTAACATAAAAATTAAGACCAATTGGTCGCACATCTAAGTTAGTGACACGTCTGACTTTTTCTTGAATATTTTATTTAGCCTTGAGACTCCCTATATGTATTATGCCTACCAACATATCAAACTAGATAATGTATAACACTTAGAATTTTTAGGTGCATTATGTGTGAAAGTTAAACACTTAGAGATTGTATCAACTGTGCTAATTTTCGTCACTTTGAACCTATGTATCTAAAACTTAGCTCATTTTCTGATATTCTCCTCTTTTTTTTGAACTTTTTATGGTTTTCTCTTTTTTTTTCATAAATAATAGTAAGAAAATGAAATAACCTACTAACTTACTATAAAAGGAAACTATCCTAAGCTACTAAACTTACTATAAAAAGAAAGAAAAGCTACTACTATAAAAAGAAATAAAACTCTACTAAGGTCAACTTACTCTGGATTACGCATTCCGTTTAGTTGAATCAAATACTCAAAACGTGACTTATCAAAAGCTTTGGTAAATAAATCTGCATTATTATCATCCGTTGCCACTTTTACCAGCTTGATTAAGTTCTTTTCAGCACAATCACGTATAAAATGGTGTCTTATGTCTATGTGCTTGGTTTTATTATGTTTAACTGGATTATTTGTTATAGCATTTGTTGACTGGTTATCTATCCTAATAGGAGTATGAGTATAAGTCAAACAGTAATCCCGCAATTGTTGTTGTATCCACAGAACCTGTGAACAGCAACTACCAGCAGCAACATATTCGGCCTCGCACGTTGACACGGCTACCGAAGTCTGTTTCTTGCATTGCCAGGAAACGAGTCTCCCTTCTAGGAACTCACACCCTCCAGTTGTTGACTTGCACGTCAAGCTGCATCCTCCGTAGTCTGAATCCGTGAACGCCTCCAATTCCAGATCGCCCTCCGCGTGATACCAAAGTCCCAGCTTCGGTTTCGACTTGAGGTATCGTAGAATCCGCTTCACAGCTTTCATGTGCATCTCTTTTGGATTAGCTTGAAACCTAGCACAAATACAAACAGCAAACATAGTATCAGGTCTTGAAGCAGTTAAATACATGAGTGACCCAATCATGTCCCGATATAACGTCGGATCCATATCGGTATCACTTTCTGTACCGGTCCGAGATTGTGATTCACTTGAATCGGCATGCTGAAATGAGTTGCAGCTTTGTTCCTTCCATCCCGAAGTGCTCTAATATGTCGTAGACATACTTTGTCTGATGAATAAACATCCCCTCCTTCCTCTGTTCGACTTCCAAACCCAGAAAGAAGTTTAACTCACCCATTGTACTCATCTCGAACTTTGACTTCATCACCTTCTCAAAGTCTTTGCACATCTGCTCGTCTGATGATCCAAAGATGATATCATCGACGTACACTTGTACCAAGATGAAATGTTCCCCTTTTCGCTTCACGAACAGCGTACTATATATTCTCCCTCTCTCAAACCCGTTGTCTAAAAGATGGTTGTATAGAGTTTCGTACCACACCCTCGGTGCTTGATGTAATCCATACAAAGCCTTATCTAACCAATATACTCTGTCTGGATATTTCGGATCCGTAAACCCGGGCGGCTGTTCCACATATACCAGTTCCTTCACTTTCCCATAAAGGAAAGCACTCTTAACATCTAGCTGATAGACTTTAAAACCCTTGAAGGAAGCAAAAGCCAGAAACAAACGAATTGCCTCCAACCTTGCAACTGGCGCGAACACCTCATTGTAATCGATTCCTTCCTCTTGGTTGAAACCCTTTACCACCAGTCTTGCTTTGTTGCGAGTGACTATACCCCGATCATCTCTTTTGCACTTAAAAACCCATTTGGTTCCAATTTCTATTTCTCCTCGAGGTAACGGAACTAACTCCCACACTTCTAGTTTCCTAAATTGTGACAGTTCTTCCTGCATCGCTTCAACCCAAGAGTTGTCTTTTAGTGTCATTTGCACATTTTTCGGCTCTACTTGCGAGATGAAACATGAATAGAGGCAAGTATGAAAGGCCTCGGAGTCATTTATCATTGACAACAACACTGTGTTGTTATTTAAACTACTCCTAGTCCTCACACCAGCATTAGGATTTCCTATGATACTTTCAATAGGATGATTCTTGTTGATCCTAGATGTCTCTATCTCGTCAACTCTCAGATTATCTCCCAAATTTGATGCTATCTCTCCTAACGGGGGAACGACTTCAGACTCCACATTTTCTTCCTCATGGACACTGTCTTCAGAGGCTGAATTTGTTGTCTGATTTTCGTTTGTAGGCACTTCAGAATCATTTTCTTCTGGAGATCTTTCTTCAGTTGATGTAGGCTCGGATGTTGATTGAAAAGTGGTCCTCGGAAAGCTATGACCCTCGTCATTCAGATTTAATGACGACATGTCCTTTTCGATTGTACCTGCATTTTCATCCAAAGGAATGTTAAATGACTCAAACAATTTGTCATAATCAAATATCCATTCCGGACCAGTTTGGGGTTCAGGTGTATAACTTGTGACATCTATGTTATACACAATCTCTACTGTACCATTAGATTTGTTAAAAATCCGTTTGTTTGGTGAGTTCGGCACATAACCTAGGAAGTATCCTTCGTCAGCCTTTTCACCAAACTTAGGTTGATGTTTTGTTTTCATTAAAGTACATGGTACCCCAAAAGGTTCGAAGCCAGTTAAATTAGGTGGCCTTTTATTCAAAACTTCATAACAGGTTTTGTTCAAAGATTTGACAGTAAGGACCCGGTTTAAAACATGGCACGCGGTATTCACTGCCTCCCCCCAAAACATGGTAGGAAGCTTTGAATCCGATAGCATGGTCCTTGCTGCCTCAATCAATGTCCTGTTTTTCCGTTCGGCCACCCCATTTTGTTGTGGCTCGTAAGGTGCACTAAATTGATGCACTATGCCCTTTGATAGGCAATATACACCAATTACTGTGTTTTTTTAACTCTGTTCCGTTATCACTTCGAATGCGTTTAACCCTCGTTCCGTAAGAATTTTCCACTTGGTCTAAGAACCCGATGAGCTTGGCAGTCGTCTCGTCCTTTGTACCTAAAAAGAAAACCCAAGAAAAATGTGAGTAATCGTCAGTAATAACTAAACAGTACCAACTACCACCTATACTCCTTTTGTTGATTGGTCCGGAGAGATCCATATGCAACAAATCGAATGTGGCAGCGATGGAGTTCTGAGTCTTGGACTTGTGTGCTTTCTTGTGTTGTTTTCCTTTCTTGCACGGTAGACACTTATCCTCGAACTAAAAAATCTTCATAGGAACACCTTGCACCAATCCATTTTTCGTAATGTAGTTCATCTTTCTCAGGTGCAAGTGTGCCATGCGTCTATGCCATAAAACCGACTCAGTCTCTGAAGCTTTAGATAACAGACAAATTGGTCCCATTGAAGATTCCGGCTTGTTCATGTCGAGCATGTACAGGTCATTCTTCCTTGGAGCCCTCATCAGTATCCACTCTTCAGGTACTGTGAACCCCGGTTTTAGCACTAACGCCTCAGTATCAGTAAATAGTACTGAGTTCTTCTTATCACAGATTTGAGATACACTAATGAGATTATGAACCGGTTTATCAACGTGATAAACTTGATCCAGTTTGATAGTCCTATTAGTGACCACTCCAGTACCAGTGATATTCCCTCCTTTATTGCCAGCGAATGATACAAAACCCCGATTCCCTCCCTTGAAGTCTGCGAGTAGACTTCTTTCCCCTGTCATGTGTCTGGAGCAACCACTGTCGACGAACCATTTGTTGTTTGGACCTGTAGTTATCTCCTGCACATGAAAGAAAATATGTTAGTTATCACGAGGAACCCAAGCCATTACTGACTTGGTAATACCATTCTCGTCCACATGCTTAAACTCTTTCAAATACCCATCTCTCCTTTCAGGTGACTTGGGTTTTTAAATTGGAGTCTGTTGTGGTGCAGAGTGATTTAAGTTCACTCTCGGCCTATATGTAGGCATTTGCTGTGGAGCTCTTGAATAATATTAATTATAATGCATTTCTGACTGATATCCCTGAGCTCTACCTGGTGTTTGATGTCTTACAGGAGTGTGTGACCTAACCGGAGTGTAAGCTCTGCTAGGTGTAGTACTCCTATAATTCTGTTGCGATCCTGACCTAGATTGATTAACGACTCTATTTTGTGAATTAGTCCTAATCACTTCTTTTGGTCGACCTAACACAGGCATTTGTTTCACAGCAGATTTTGGTGCATCTTGCACAGTTTTCCCGGTATTCTGAGAACTACTAGTGCTCGCTACACTTGGTGAAGGCTTGTGTTGTTCCGGCTTTCCAGGTTTAGGTGTATTATCTACTTTCCTATGTGGACAGCTAGACGCAACATGCCCCCTTTCGTGAGATCTAAAGCAAGACATTTTGTCAATTGACTTTTTATGAGTGCCCTTTGACTTATGTGTGTCACTAGTGTCTGGTTCTTTTGTTTCAACTATAGCGACTGGTTAATCCTCCTGATCATTAAAGTCAATTTTGTGTTGTTTAGCAGGTTTATCACTAGAAGATGGCACAAATTTAACTTTCTTAATCTTGATATTATTTTCAGTCACCTTAGTTTCATTTTCCTTTGTAATCTCAGACACTGGTTCCGGTATTTCCTCTGATTCAACTGATTTCTCAGTTTTCTCCTGAGGTTGAGGTACATAGTTATCGTTGAAAGGTGGAGGACTCTCATGATATCCTAGACCTACAGGCTTCTTAGACTGACGCTGTGCATCTAAGATTTTCCCTAGGTTAAGAGATGAGTTCCTAAACTTTTCAAGTTTACTATTGGCCTCAGCTACCTTTACCTTAGACTCGGCTAGCTCTACGTCTTTGGATTTTAGCTCCTTGGTTAATGCCTCAACATGTTCATACATTAGTTCTAACCTAACACACTGTTCGCTCAGTTTGTCCTTTAGAACTACAACATCCAGTGCATTAAGCTTATCCCTTAGATCTTGCTTTATGTCTACTAGGCTAGCATTATCTGATTTTAACGATTCATTTTGAGCAGATATGGTTTGATGTGATTCTAGTACTAAATTTAACCTATCGTTAGATGTAGCACATAAAACACATAAATCATGGAAAAGAGAAAAGTTTAGAGTTACCTTGGCATGATCTGATTCCACGTTGGCCATCTGTGCGGCATACTCCAGAATTGTCTGATCAGCTCACTTTTCTACCCACATCGAACTGCTCTCATTCTGACTGCTGTCCCCTGTGATTTCCTCTTCCCCATCACTTCCAGTCTCAGTCACTTCAGCCATAAAGGCTCTAGCATTCGATTTTGGATGTGTACTCCAGTCATAAGTTCCATCTAGCTGTCTGTTTGATGTAACATTGGATATCAGACCAGCTATATTCGCTTGACTTGTTGAACTACTCGGTAGATATCGCCCTTGCGATTGATTCTGATACTGTCCCTGCGGATTCTGATACTGTCCCTGGTAGTAATCTACTTTCGGTCGCTGACACTCTCTAGCGAAGTGTCCTAACCCCTGACAGTTTTAACACTTAACCTTGGACTTATCAAATCCAATCTTATTGTTACTAACTTTCAGATTCCTTCCCGTTCTTTTGATGTACCTTTTAACTCTCTGAGTTACCATGGCCAATTGCCATTGCAGATCCATCTCTTCCAGATCATCAGGATCTACCTGATCGTAATCCTCATCCCAAAGTGCAGGATCGTTAATTTTGCCCTGAACGCAATTGCCGTAGGCGGCCACAAAGGAAGCCAACAGATTCAGATGGTCTTCCGCAGATTTTGCGCTCATAGGCATCTTTGAATACCCTTGAGATGTAGATGTCGGGGTAGTCTGATACTGCTTTTCTTCTGGTCGAGAAAACCCTAAGAAAGCTCTACTCATTGAGTCGTCTGTTTCAGCCGGTGACGATGTTTCTCCCGAGAAGAATGCTGTAGCGGTCTTCAATTCAGTTTCCACTGAAGGTTTTGATTTCCCAAAGTACATAGCCGGATCTTGAACTTGATCATAATCCGTTTCCTTCTTCAGTAACTCAAAGTGATATGCCCTCAGCGTTCCGATAACCTTATCTAGAGTCAGAGTATAGAATTTGTCTTCATCATGCTTTATTAAGGCCACATACATCTCCCATTTGGCCGGTAAAGCATCTAGAATCTTGTTAATCTTTTCCGTATCACTATACTCCACGTCGTGGCTATCTAACTCAGTTAGCAAATGATAGAATTGTGTAATAGTCTCATCCAGCTTTTCGTTCTTCAAGGCTTTGAAGATCGCGAACTGCTGCTTGAGCATTTCCATTCGATTCTTTCTTACCCTCGGGTTACCTTCACACCGTTTCTCTAACGCATCCCACAGCTCTTTTGTTGTCTTCTGATTACGGAAGGTGTGTAAGATCTCCTACGTTAACGCCATTCGAATGATAGCTATTGCACGGTTCTCAGCTTCATACACCTTTTTATCGTCATCCTTCATTTTTGAATAAGGCACAACCTTTTGTCGTCCTTCAACCTCAGCTGTAGGTGGAATGTACCCTTCATCGATACAAAGCCACATGTGCATATCATTAAACCTCGTGAAGTCGGCAAACCTATCCTTCCACCAGTAATAGTCCTCAATTTTCATTAACTTCGGTGGTGAATTCGCCTTGCCAACCTCATAATCCATCTCCATAAACCTCTGCAGACTTGACATTGTTTCAAATACAGTTGAATTCAAACTTAATTAATTTAATTCGAAATTAATTTAAATTAATTCTTTCGAATTTGGGTAAATTCGAATGTAATTAAATTTAAACCTATTTGGGATTAAATTCGAATTAAGTTTTAAATCCAGCTAAACTCGAATTTAATGACAAATTCGAATGTCCAACAATCTCGAACCCCAACTAAATTTGAAGATCACTAAACTCGAAATTCCCTATTTCGACTTTAGTGTAAAGTCGAAACCCTAAGCAAATTCGAACTGGCCAAATTCGAAACAAACTTTAAGGAAACTCGAAAGGAGCGTATTTTGGTCAAACTCGAAATTCTTGTAAACCCTAATAACCCCTTACTAAACTCGAGCGCCGCAAATTCGAAAAACGGCTAATACTTCGAGTTTTTCAAGTTTTTCAGATTAAATCAATATTTTTACAAGTAAAACTACTGATTTTGGTCAAAAACTTGAACTACAACAAAGTATTTCCCGAAATCTGATTTGTTAAGCTTGAAAAACCTCAAAAAGCGTGATATTAACCGTCCAAAACGTCAAGAAACCTAGGATGTATGCTTATGAACACGAAGAACACTAAGAACATCGCGTAGGCTTTGATAACACTTGTAAGGTCTTGAACTCACGGATCTATCTAGACGCGACACACACCAACGAGTGCGGAATCCTCGTTAGCGGCTTGACGGTAGGATCACACGCACGAAACACGGAGACTACCACTGCGTTATACGAACGACGACGAACGTACCTACGCAATGATTCTCTCCGAAAACACTCTGTGAAACCTGATAAACTCGAGATCGCCTTTGCTTAATTACTCTTCGGAATTCTGCAAAAGTCTAACAATTATTCGAGTAAATCCTTAATTATACTGACCATTTCGAATTTGTCTTAGGACAAACTCGAACCTAGCCCAAGGCCCATTCGAATTTGTCCACTTGACAAATTCGAAACTGCCTTATATGCAAATTCGAATTTACACCAAATTCGAATCTACCTTATGTGATAAGTTCGAATTTCACATGTCAAACTTCTATTTGAACTTATGTTTTAACATATGTCTGAATTTATCTTTGAACTTTATGTTTGAACTTCTTGTAATACGTTACACCGAGTCCAAACATACAATCAATCAATATCAAACACGTATAAACACATATATCAAATACTAGTCAATATTCAATATTACGTATGTTGACTTACACAAAATGCCAACTATACTTAGACTGCTATCGTCACACAAGGTGTACCAACAGATATAAATGAAAGTAAGTCTTTCAAAACCAAAAGTAGTGATTATGTTGATAGGCAACATCCATCACATCTCAGTAAGGGCAAAGGCAAAGCCATTGCTCAACCTGAGAAAGTTGGGATTAAGTTACCCAAACCTGTGGAAGGTCAAAAGCCAATCAAACTTCCTATATTTGATATATGCCCTTCTAAAAAGAGGAAAGAGGATACATGTAAAGTTGTTGTTGTTGTTCTTTCTACTCAAACTGTTGATTCTTCTATAAATAGTAATAAGTTTACTAAGCCTGCTGAGAAATTCAACAAAAATGTTCCAGAATGTGTTTCTGGAAGTACTTCTTCCAAGAAATCTAAAAAGAGAAAATGTTATAAATGTGGGAAGAAGACTCATATGGCCAAAGACTGTCGTGAAACTGAGGACATGAGGTCTACTAACACTGCTAGTTCCAACATTGCAAAAACCAGCAGTGTTGGAAGTAACATGGTCAATAAGGATAGTATCCAACCTGATACAATCCAAATAGGAAATACTAGTGTTGATCTCACTGGTCCATCAACAAATGTTGATGAAGAAGGAGAACTCATCCCTATGGTGAGTTCCCCTATAGATAACAAATATTTTCCCATCACACTCTGCAGGTAAAACAACCATCCCAGGTTTGGTACTTGGACATCGGTTGCTCAGGCCACATGACAGGTTGCAAGGACTTGCTGAGTGATCTCAGGCAAAAGTCACCTTTGGTGATAATGTTCAGGGATCCACAGAGGGATATGGAAACCTTCAAGCTGGTGCTGCTATATTTAAAAGAGTAGCCTATGTGTCTGGGCTAAAACACAATCTTGTAAGCATAAGTCAACTGTGTGATGTTGGCTACAAGGTTAATTTTTATGAGCACCTGTGGTACATATTGGATTCCCAAGGCAAAGTTGTGCTATGTGCACAAAGGAAGAAAGGTGTAAATGTTGTGGACATGAAATCTGCTGATCCCACAACTGAAACCTGCTTTATCTCAAGAAGCAATGCAGATCTGAACTGGTTATGGCACAAAAGGCTATCACACCTGAACTTCAAGGATATGAACAAACTCTGTAAGAAAGAGTTGGTAATAGGTTTGCCTTCTATAACCCTTGTTAAGGATAAACTCTACACAGCTTGTGAGAAAGGCAAGCAGAGAAAAACATCTTTTAAATCCAAGCACAATTTTTCTATTATACTCCTCTCTTCTTAAGCCACATGGACTTGTTTGGCCCTGTCAGTGTCCCAAGTCTAGGAGGTAGAAGGTATACTTTAGTAATGGTTAATGAGTTCTCCAGGTTTACATGGGTGATCTTTCTGAAGACCAAAGGAGAGGGGTCTAAAGAAATGGAGATGCTGAACTCTGCTCAAGTTAAGCAGCTTAGAAGTGATCATGGTACTGAATTCAGATACTCTTGAGGACTTCTGTGAAGAAAGAGGGATCTCATAAAAATTTTCAACTGTAAGAACTCCACAACAAAATGGAGTTGCTGAAAGGATAAACAGAACTCTCATTGAAGCTGCTAGAACCATGTTGTGTGCATCAGGTTTGCCTTCATCATTTTGGGCTGAAGCTGTCAACACTGCCTGCTTCACTCAAAACAGATCCTTAGTGGTGAAGAGGTTCAACAAGACTCCCTATGAGTTAATCAAAGGGAGAAGGCCAAATATTAGTTATTTCCATGTGTTTTTGGATGTCCCAGCTTCATTCTGAATCAGAGGGACCAGCTGGCAAAATTTGAACCCAAAGCTGATGAAGGTGTGTTTGTTGGATATTCTGCTATCTCTAAAGCCTACAGAGTACACAACTACAAAAGAAAGGTGATAGATGAATCTATCAATGACACCTTTGAGGAGTCTAGGAGTGCTTCCACCAAAGTTGTTCCTGAATCAGTTTCTGGAGAGTTCAGCTTTGATGATCTCATGCATTCTATCAATGAAGAAAAGGACTCAAAAGCTTCCAGTGCATCCAGAGTGGAACCTGTTAATCACAATGGACATGATGATGACTATGTTGATACACCCTGTGTGAATAAGTGTGCTGACATAATTAATACACCATGTCCTGAACCAATCAATGTTGATTTCCCTG
The DNA here is from genome assembly GCA_020465985.1 of Centrapalus pauciflorus. Classification (NCBI taxonomy): domain Eukaryota; kingdom Viridiplantae; phylum Streptophyta; class Magnoliopsida; order Asterales; family Asteraceae; genus Centrapalus; species Centrapalus pauciflorus. The sequence goes on along the minus strand of JAANYP010000807.1, from coordinate 200,758 downwards.
AATCTTCTGCTGATGTGTTCAATAATGGAAATTCATTTTCAACAGGTGAACAGGCTCATAATAACAGTGTGTCTGAAAATCGTGAAAGATGTTCTACAAGACCTGTTGGAGATGAAAATGATAGAGAAGAATCTTCATTGAAACATGATCCTAAGTGGATCAGGTGTCATCCAAATGATCAAATAATTGGTGACATCAACAAAGGGGTACAAACAAGATGGGACAGCTTAGGAAACTTTTGTATGTTTTCTAGCTTTGTGTCCCTAATGAAGCCTAAAAAAGTGGATGAAGCACTAAAAGATTCCAATTGGATCACTTCCATGCAAGAAGAGCTTAATCAGTTTGAGAGAAACAAAGTATGGAAGCTGGTCCCTGCTCCCAAAGGTAAAACAATAATTGGAACCATATGGGTTTTCAGAAACAAAATGGATGAGCAAGGTCATGTTATTAAAAATAAGGCAAGACTAGTTGCTCAAGGCTACAAACAAGAAGAAGGCATTGATTATGGTGAAACAATTGCTCTAGTGGCCAGGTTAAAAGCAACTCGTTTGTTTCAAGCCTATGCTGCCCACAATGGCATGAATGTATTTCAAATGGATGTCAAGAGTGCTTTTTTAAATGGAAAGCTACAAGTAGAAGTATATGTCAAGCAGCCTCCAGGTTTTGAAAATGAACATCATCCAAGTTTTGTCTATAAGTTGGACAAAGCCCTCTATTGTCTAAAACAAGCCCCTAGAGCCTGGTATGACACTCTAACTGATTTCCTTATGAGCAATGGTTATTCCACAGGTAAAGTGGATACCTCATTGTTCATAAAGAAGGTGAAGTCTGATATTATGCTTGTTCAAATCTATGTGGATGACATAATATTTGGTTCTACTAATGAGCAGTTATGCAAGAATTTTTCACTACTCATGAAATCAAAATATGAAATGAGTATGATGGTGAACTTTATTTCTTTCTAGGATTACAGGTTAAACAAACCTCAAATGGAATTTTCATCAATCAAAGAAAGTATACTTTAGATATTTTTAAAAAGTTTAAATTTAACCAAAGTTCTCCCATCAAAACCCTAATGGCAACCAATGTAAAATTGGATGCTGATGCCAGTGGCAAAGTTGTTTCAGTAACAGCTTACAGAGGCATGATTGGGAGCTTGCTATAATTAACTGCTAGTAGACCAGATATTATGTTTGCTACCTGTCTATGTGCTAGGTTTCAAGCTGATCCTAAGGAATCACATCTAGCTGCTATAAAAAAGAATCTTCAGATACCTTAAGGGTACACCAGGTTTGGGTCTTTAGTATCCCAAAGACTCAAGTCTTAAACTAACAAGTTATTCAGATTTTGATTTTGCAGGATGCAGGTTAGACAGGAAAAGCACAACAGGTGGATGTCAACTCCTTGGTGGTAAGTTGATTAGTTGGTGTAGCAAGAAGCAGAACTCAGTTTCTTCTTCTACTGCTAAAGCTGAGTATATTGCTGTTGCAAGCTGTTGTGGGCAGATTCTATGGATGCAGCATCAGCTTGAATATAGCAGGACTCCTATTCTGTGTGACAAAACAAGTGCTATAGCTATCTCCAACAATCCAGTGTTTCATTCCAAAATAAAGCATATAAATGTCAGACACCACTTTATCAGAGATCACATCCAGAAAGGTAATGTGGAGGTATTTTTTATTTCCACAGATGAACAGCTTTCAGATATTTTCACCAAGCCTATTGATGAATACATGTTTAATTACCTTGTAAGCAAGCTGGGCATGTTAAATAAAAGTGACTAAGTGTCATTAATCCTCTAAAAGATCACATGTTTCAAATTTTCCAAATTTCTCAGAACAGCTTAGACAGGACAGGCTCTGCAGGTTCTATACTTAGCCAATTTCTGAAACCTTGGACAGCTTGGACGTATAACAGGCTTGAAAAAATAAGTTTTAACTTCAAACCTGTTCTGTTGAACAAACCTCCAACCTACTCGCTCTCTCAATCTGTCATACAAGAGATTGTCTTGTAACCTGATCAGCTATTGAACAGAAACCTATTCTCATCCAGTTGCACAGGTTGAATTAACAGCTTGTGATGAAACCTACTCATCGCAGGTTTGAACAACAACTTAGAACATCAGTTTTAATTAACTTTCTTCATAATTAAGTTACTTAATTTCTGTATTTATTTAACTTAATTTCCTGTGCATAATGTTTGTTAACGTGTGTTAGTAGTTAAAAAGGTTCAAGTGGTCTAACAACCGTTCTGACATGGCAAACCATTCCGTTTTCCGTTAAAGAATATTTCAAATCAACCACCCAAACCTTTCTCTCTCCTACTCACTCACATTCAAATCCTATAAATACCTCATTTCACTATTCATCGTCTTCTTCTTCTCTACTACTTCCATAACTATCTAAAAAACCCTAAAACGACTAAGTGTCCAGCATCCCTCATTCCACTACTCTCAAATGGCTCACCAAAACAACCCCCTGCTTCCCGTTTTCGTTAGTGGTGATGTTAAAAACATCCCTCAATCACCATGATGCTTACTTTGAAACCCACTAACTATATCGCCAACCTAACCATTCCCAAAAACTACGTGGGGAAGGGTTATGAAAGCATGGTGGAGTTTCTGCAAGTTCACCTAGGGGTGAGCGACGGGTACCATTTCCCGAACCCGAATCGGTACCGAACCGGTACCGAATTAATATATTCGGTTCGGTATTTGGTTTTTAAATTAGCTAAAATTCGGTATTCGATACTCTCGGTTCGATATTCCGTTTTTAAATTAGCTAAAATTCGGTATTCGGGATCGAACCGGCACCATATAAAATTATACGGTTCGGTATTCGGTTCTTTCAAAACTAATAATTCGGTTTCGGTATTTTCGGGATCGGTACCGGTTCGGTTCGGTCCGGTACCGAGCTCACCCCTAAGTTCACCCCCTGCATTATGCTATGACTGCCTCTCCTGGTGTCCTGTACCAGTAGATGGTGTATGAGTTTTGGTACACCTGTGCTTATGATCCATCAACCAAAACCATTAGTGGAACCATCCTCAATGGGACTCAGACCATTGAGATAACCACTGCTCTTCTCAGTGAAGTCCTTCATCTTCCTGTTGCTGAAACATATGACAAACCCAGCCTGAGAATGATTAGATGGACAATTAGCTATGCTGTTGTGGTGTAGCAGAACCCAGAGTTGAAACCACACTGTTTAGAAGGGATTTATCACTACCTACAGCTTCCTATTTGCCTCAGTGGTGATGTGCTTTAGCAGCAAGGTTGATTCATTTGACAAACTTAGCAGAGATGAAATCCCTATAGTCCAACAGTTTGTGGATGGGACTACACTAAACATGGCTCGTTGGATTTTTGTGAATTTGAGGAACTTAGTTCAGCAAGAAACTCGACCTGCTGCCGTCAGATACCCAAGATTTCTGAGCCTCATCTTCAAACATGTGGTGAGCATCTCTACAACTATTAGCCCCTGTTAACTACTGCTGCATTCCCAGTTATTGGGAATAGAGTCTTTTATACTCCATTTCTTCCCAACGAACCTCCTCTCTCTACAACAATGAGGAGGTTACTTGGTTTGGTGGAAGGACCCTCTGCCGTGAGGGTGGATCCAGTGACTGCTCCCAATAGAAAATCAAAATCCAGGCCCAAGGTGATCAAAAAGGGGCCTAAAATTGACTGAAGCCGAGCTTGTCCTCAAGAAGGCTAAAATAGTTAAGTCTAAGTCTGCCCCATCAGCCTCAGTGGCTGAGGGGGAGTAGACTTCTCACCCTGGTTCATTTGTTGAACCTGAAGCCTTTGTGGCACCTGAGACCATGGAACAGGTTAACTCCCCTGTTTCTGACCCAGTCTCACCCCCAGTCCAAACATAAATTCCTGCTGCTTCTCCTCAATCCCCCACAATGTCTCAATATTCCAGGAGCAAATCTCTAGCAAGGAAGAAACCATCATCCCAAACCAGCCCCTCTGACCCCTCCCAACACGAGTCGGTTGAAAAAGAAGCAACCCTTGTTGCTTCTCCTATTTTGGGTGAAGGATCAGCACATTTGTAGCAGGCTTTACTCCAACAAGAGTCAACCTAGAGTCAGCCTAGACCCTCTGGTTCCTCCCAATAGGAACCAATTGTACAAAAGGAGACTACCCCATCCCACTTTCCCAGCCTCCCAAAAGGCTGAGGATATTGAACCACAGGAGTTCACTCCACTCCATACTCAGTCCACACATTCTCCACCTCATACTTCTCTTACACCTAGTGAGTCTGCACGAGGTGCCAAAACTACTGGAACAGAACATCCAGTAGATCAGCCTCAAACTTCTGCTCCTGATGATGTAGCTGTTGTACACCTAACTGCTGTTGAAGGACCCTCATCCCAAGCTGATGAACCTGAGGGAGAGGATCATCCCTCTATTGAGGTTGCTCCCCAAATGCAAATTTCATCATCAGGCATCACCATTGATTATGTTGAAATGCACATCTTATCTCCCCATGAAGAGGTACCTGAAAACCAAGGTGCTACTGAAGGAACCACCCCAGGTCTTAATGAAGGTGTTTCAACAGAGGCAGCATCTGAAAGGCCATCAACTCCTACCACCTCTCCTCATGATGCAAATATAGCCACTGCTGAAGGTTACCTTGATCCTTCCAAGCTGGGCCATCTCACTTATGCCCAGGCTATGGATTTACTCTCTAAAGTCTCCTTGACTTCCCCTACAAATCAACTAACACTGCCTCCTCACCATCACATTCACATTTTTCACCCTCAACCCAATCCAAACAATCCACACATACTCCTCCATCTCCCAAAGATCTTCCTTTGAAGGATCAGCTCTCTTTGCTGACCAACAAAGTTGGTTCTTTAGAAACCTCTATGACCTCCCTCCCTTCTATCATATCAGACTCTGTGTCTGCTCAACTTAAGGGGTTCTTTGATTCGTTCAAGACTTCCTTTCCAACCCCTGCTCCTCAAACTAATCAATCCTCTTAGCAACTTGCACTCATTGCACAGCTACAAACACTCTCCACTACTCTCTCAACAATTCTTTCTACCCAGCAGGACTCTGTGTCCTCCTTGGCAGCTATTTCCGAACAGCTGTCAGCTCTCCTTGATGGTTGTACAAATATTCTCCCCTCCACTTTGGCCAGCTTGAACACCTTAGCGGTCTCTCTGTCCAACTCTGTGTCATCAAACCTTGATGATATGCAAGATTCTCTTGAACTTAATCATGCACAGCTTCAAAGTTTGCTGTTCACAGCTTCTGACAGGGAAGCCATTACTCAACTGTCATCACTTGCCACTTCCCAATCTGCCTCTCTTCAAACCTGTGTTACCCAACTTGCAGAGGTAAATGACAACTTGGCTTTCTTAGTGCATAGCCTTGTTGGTTCCAAACCTGCTGCTAGAACTGCTGCCCAGCCTGCTGAATTCGTTTCTTCAAGAAAACCCATTGTTTAAGGCTTTGTGTCATCTCCTTCAAAAGGGGAGAAGATATCAGCCTCAAAGACTAAGTCTAAGGGGGAGAAATCTTCATCTCCCTCTAAGGAGATATCAGCATCTGTGGGTCAAGCAGCAGGCATTTCCAAAATAGGTTTCGGTGCAGATGTCTCCAAAACTGTCAAAGGTGCTCAGGCTACTCAGGCTGGATCTCCAAGCCCTGCACCATCTAAGAGGGAGGAATCCAAATCTGGGGACAGGCCAACCAGATGGAGACATCTAATGCTGGAGAAAACCGAAGAAGAAGAGGAAGAGGAACCTAAAGCTGTCGTAACCCCAACAGCTAAAGGGAAGAGGAAAGCCTCATTGGACCCTGATCACCTCAAAGCTGCTCAGCTGAAATTTGATAAGGCTCGGGCCAAAGAAATGGGTGTTCCTATGGAGACCTATTATAAATACAAAGAAGAGCAGCTTCGATCCTTTGAAAAGCTAAAGAAAGATGAACCCTCTGCTAAAGTTGCAAAGGCATGTGCATACAAGGAGGCAAGAAAAGCTAAAATGCCTTCTTTGGATGTTCAAAGGAAACTTCTAGAGGCTGCCAATGAATCAGTGGTCGAGAAAGGAGAGAAAGAACAGGGTGCTCAGGTCTCTGTGATCAAGTCTAAGCATTCATCTTCCTTTGCAAGAGCCCAAATTCACTTTGATAACTTGGCACGGAAGAAATTCTTTGATGTTGCCAACAGAAGGCTTGCCAAGGAAACAATTGTCAAAGCTATTCCTATTTCAAAGAAAGGCAAATAGTGGAAGCTTCAGATAACCAGGCTAGGTGCTGAAGGTCCAGAATTGGAAGCATATGAACACACTAATGTTGCTCAAATGGGGTTCAGAGAATGGGTGGAATTGACAGTTATTCTGATTCAGTCTAAGTTTGAAACTGCTAAGACTATCAGGGCGTATGTCAAGACATTAATGGAGAGAATTAAGAATCTTGGCCTGATCACAAAAGAACAAATCATGGGTACCTCAGTGGTTGAACCCAAGATCAATGCCAAGAGAAGGAGAAAGGATGAGCTGGAAGAACTCTTAATAATGATTGATCAAGGTGATGTAGCTGTTGAGATCAAGGGAGTAGATCACAGCGTGCCCAGAGGAGTGGAACATGACGAAGATAAGTTGATAGAGGAACCTGAGCTTGGGGTATTTTTTGTAGATCCCTTAACAAAGAAAAAATGTTTCCCGAGAGCATCAGATTTGCACAAGGTTGGTCTTAAGAAACTCATAGCTTTTAGACTTGCTAACTTCTTCCAAAAATCTGTAAGATGGATAGCAGGTATCTGGGAACAGCTTAAAGGGTTCCATGAGAGAGGAGAGGTTCAACATCCCAACTTTATGTTCCTATGAAATGAAATTGAGGAAATTGAAGAAACCAGGGAGCATTTCGAGCAAATGTTCGAAGAAGAGGAACCACAACAGCTTGGAGGTCCATCTGCTGCTGAGTAAATGAAGAATGGAAGTTGTTCATTAGTTGGACAGGCTTGCGTTATTTGCTCCCACTATCAACGGTCTAATTTGTTGAACCTGTTCCTTGTACATATGTTGTACTTTATTACACTAGTTGTAATTTTCCTATTACATCAGTTGTAATCTACTTTAGTACATTAGTTGTACTCTTGTAAGAACATGTGTTGTTTGTAATCAAAATCAGTATATATAAATTGATCCTTTACTTTACTTCAATGTTGTAATTTCATTTCAGCAAAGTGTACTGTAAAGTTATACAGTGATTATTTATAGAATCAACTTAAACTGATTATTGCTAATAGGGGGAGATTGTTAGGCACAAAAAGGCCTCAGTCAAACCTGTTCTACATCTTAGTGGGAGATTTTTAATCAAACCTGTATGATGCATTTGAAGGTATAATTTAAGGCCTGTTAATGCCTTATTGAAACCTAATAAGCGATTTGCAATATTAGTCAAAGCTGTTGACCTTGTTGCATTTGTTGCAACTAAGGCAGATTGTCCAAGTTGTTCTGTTCTGTTGAACAGGCTGGACATAAACTGTCTACGCTGCTCTATCCTGTTGAGCAGCTTGGACAAAGTCTAAGTGTTCTGTTCTTTGTGAACAGGCTAAACACATTATGGAATATGTTTCCATGTCCACATGTATTGTTTTGGACTACAAGATCAGTTTACAAAGTCGAAGACAAAGTGGAAACCAGAAGCTGCAAAAGACTACCTACGCTGTTCTTTTATACGAAGACAAAGTGGATATTTGAAATGGGTGACAGACCATGTGTTATATCAAAATGGCCTTAACAGAAGATGAAAGGTTCAAAGTTGATATTCCTCTTTTAGTTAAAGCCTTTTACAACAGAGACAAAAAGGAAAAGACAAAGATTCTGCCATGTAAAGACAAGTCTGCTTTATCAGAATGTGCGAAAAAGTTGTTTTGTCTTTTTGGAAAGACATCTCACTATCTCTATGTCCAATGAGGAAGCTTCAATGGGATTCTCAGTGAGAGTATAAAAGGAAGCTTCTAAGGAATGTGAGAGAACCAAGAGTGAAATTCAGATCGTGCAAAGAAGTGTGTTTATATGCATACAAGTCTGCTTGAATAAAACAGTATCGTGTGTCCAAACTGTTCTTATTCAAGTTGTCCATCTGTCTGTCTTGTAAACAGTGAGTTCATCTTAGTGAGTGTATTCATTGTACTAAGTTTGAGTGTGTCTTACATTATATCTGTTGTATCTGTCATCTCAGCTTGAACCATTCTGCAGTTCAAGCTTGTTTGTAACTAACACTTGTTGATAATATACACAAACATTGAGAAAAGTGTGTTGAGTTTTAAATAGTTGTATTCACCCCCCCCCCCCCTTGTACAGCTTAGAGCAACATACTAGGAAAACCTTTTGGGACCTATAATAGTCAATGTTTAAACAACAATGACGATGAAGTAAGTTAATAACTTTTAGCGAGCAATGTAGCAATTAATATCTACACATTGTCCGACTTTGTATTTTGTTACGCTACTATGATTTTTATTTCAGATTTCATCAGTCTTAATTTTCATAAAACTAGGAGTCTTAAAGAAACATACTCATTTATATCATATAAAAAATAAGATACTAGAGCCGTTAGTCAAAAGTAGCTTTTAGAATCACTAGTTGTATTAGCCTTCTTTTCTCAGTCTTTCCGATATTCTTTTACATTTAGATTAAAAGATATATTGTTTATTTAAACGTAAACAAATTATAAGATTTTTTCTTTCTTAAGGTTAAGGATTATTATTTTCCGATCAGTCCAATAACCTTTCAAGAAACAACAGTCTATCCTTCGTTCATATATTAACATTTAGAACAGTCATTAGCTTAGAGATGTACTCTTCTCAAAATATTTGCAAGTAATTCAATTTTAAGATTGACTTCATCATTGTACTTATACTTTCAATGTACAATATAATACAACGGAATTCAAGTCAGTCTAGGTTTTCAGCGAAAATTCTTAAGTTCATAAAATTAGTGTTTAACATTAGCGTTTAAGTCGAAGTACCTAGGTGTGTATTACCAAGTAATTATGAATACCTCATCTGTTGATTAATACAAGTGATTGGCTAGGTTATTTTTCACTTATGACTTATCAAAAGGATGATTGCAAACTATGATGTTCTTCTTGAACAAGACTTGTAATTACATCAAAAAAGACGACGTTAGGAATTTATATTTCTTTTCATTCTTTGAGAATAATTCTCTAAGAATGTTAGTAGTCGATGATCATTTAATCATATTAAATGATAGTTATCCCAATTCAAAAGTAACTCTTTAGATAACGACTTAATATTTAATCCTATAAACCAATTATCCTTCTAGTTTTTCTCAAAACATTAGTTTAATAGGTTGAGATCCATAATACAACATTCCATGCAATTGGCTAAGACACTTTTTGCATAGTTTGGATATTATGTTAGGTTTATTACCAGTTGCATAGTATGCAATTTTCCTTTATGAGATTCAAAGACATGTTTAATCTCATTGATGCCTTGGGCCCATATCTGATATGGAAATTACCAATTAAGTTGTCCATTTCACCCTGTGTAATAGTTGGCCCTAGAGTGCTTGGAATTCCAATTATCACCTTGTTTCCTAAGACATCGAATCCATTTGACAACAGTTTTTCATTGTGAAATAACTTTAACATTCATAAGGGTTTACATAAATCTTTAAAATGATTACTTTAATGTCCCTTTCATTACTTGTAAAAAAATATAACACGTAACACATAAACTTTCAATTTTACATTTTAGTTAAAGTTAATTTCATCATGACCATAAATTCAACTTATAATCAATTCTATTATAAAAAATCGTATTTATCGATTCACATAAAAATCTAAATTTTACGTATTACCAATCTAAATTTTGCTACACTGGTATCAACCGGGATCCATGTGGAAGGAGAGTCACATCAGAGTACTTATATCCTTTCTCCCTTCGGCTATTTACACAATTTTGACAATGCCTTCATGACAACGATCTTGTAACATGTTATAGATTCATTACATCAGTGTCGTATTTAATCTTAGCCGATATTCTATGGTTCCATGATTTATTTCACATTTGTATATCACATATATGAACAAATAAATGTATCATGGCATGGACCCGAGTAATTTTCAAATAATAATTCTCAGACGCCTAATTCGACTATGTTTTAATCAAACATAGAGATTTATACCACGGGAGCGACTAATGAAGATCCCGTTGAAGCCTTGACACCTTAAAAGCCTCAAAGGAGGTGATCTCTTAAAGTATTACAAACTAGGATAAGTGCTAGCTTACAAAAAAAATACTAGTTCTTACATTAATTTTCTATAGAGAATACTTATGTAAGATGATTTCAATGTTTATAAGAAAGAATTGTTTGCTGTAAGAATGAATGACGAGGAAGCCTTGTATTTAAATGGAATGTGGATGGTTGCAAAAAGGAAACAAGACAACGGCATAATATGGAAACTTAGGGCAACAAAGTGAATGAGAAGGAGGAGGTTGTGGGCTTCGTGAGGTCGGCCCTCCCCTCTTCATTTTTGTTCCCTTCTTTTTCCTATTATGGAAATGTTTCCCTTGTTCCATTTTGCAAATCGTAATTCCCATTCCATCAAAGAAGGCACTAATTTAGGTTTAATAATTAATCAATAAAGAAATAATTATCAAGGGTTTTCAATCTTTGATAATATCTTCATGTTCATAAATGGAAAGTCATTTTATTATCCAATTAGAAACCTTAATTACATTCCTTATTAGTCATTGATCCATATCAAGGTCTATTATCAGTCAATAAATTGAAAAACTTATAATTTTTATTCTTATATTGATCAAACCTATAAATCTATTTATGGAAACATAAATTCTATTTATTGAAAGTCTTTGTAAGCTCGCTACCCCTTTTGCGCGACCCTTTAGGTTCATCTCTGAGTAGCTTTATCATCCGTGCATCATTCCTGGGGCACTATAGGACCAGCATATTTTAAACCATTATGTAGCTGAATTGTTGAAACAAGCAAGATCGTGATCTAACCTTTCGACGTCGTCATTACACGTTGGGCAAAGATTAGAGGGTAAATCAATACCATGATGATCTAGAGCCAACCACATCGGAAGACAACTTTTATTGCTCTCCATATGAAGCATATAATTTCCTCGAAGTGTACTAAATATCATTAGAAAGGATTTTCAAAAGATAGTACTGAACATTGAAACCAATAACTTGTATCCGGTCTAAAATGTTATCAAATAGTTCAAATTCTATTTTGATATGTTTAGGTTTTCGATTACAACTTTTGATTTCACTTTTCTTTCATGAAAAACTATTTATGGCATGACATATCACTAAGCATAACTCTTTTCACATCAGTAAAAATAATTGTAGATCGCAATTAGATCAATCTTTTAATCTTGATAGTAAACGGGCTCCCTAATATGCAAAATTCAAGACCACATGTGTAGGTGGAATATGAAATGAGTTAGAGTCAACCATTGCACAAATTAGTAGGAGAACTAATTACTGGTCATATAGATAATGCCAAATAATGATTGCTTGATTTTAGAGTTACGAAAAAAACATCTTGACAATCAAGTCCGTAGGATGGAAGAATATTTACGATAAAATCAAATCTATAAAGTTACATACAAAAGAAGGTTGTGTTTGTTACCTTAATATATTTGAGTATGTATACATCTTAATCACATTACTATACACCCACATGAAGTGGTTGTTACATGTTATGATATGGACATAATCTCATTCACACATATTATATAGATATGAAATATTTTACACTAAACACTCATGTCAATAAAGATGTTTGCCCTAAAAGGTATTATAGAAATATGTTATCCAAGATTTCAAGTTAGTTTTGAATGGTTGGTTTAGAAATTCCTCTAACCTCACTTGGAGGTAGATGTATATTGTTTATTGTAGTGCTTGAGTCAAAACTATGTAGTTATTTAGGTTGATTATATTGATTTTCACTTAAACTCAAACCCAGGGCTCAAATGAGTTCCATTGATGTGTTAGCTTGTGTTGGATACCCTTTCATTCATATTAATTAAGATGATAGAAAAAGTTTGGTCTCTGAGAACCGTTTTAGTGACTTGAGAGTTGAAGTCCTTATCAACTCTTTGAGACAAAAAGTTTATCAGCAAGTCTAACTTGTCGCTCAGAGCTCCCATATGAACTTGAATTAATTCTCAAAGACAAAACTCACTAAAGACGAGCTCTAAAGACAAGAACACAAGTACTCACTGAAGTGGAAGATCAACTAGTCCTTATCAAAAGTCAAGATCAAAGTTGGACAGTGAGCGTTTGACAGAAGGACTTACTGACTCCAAAGTATTTTGAAAATAAGTACACTGAAATATAAGTAGGTACATTTCAAAATACAAGACATTTTGACAAAGACATTTTGCACCTTCGTACATTATTATAAATAAAAGAATTGGTGCATATGAAATTTTTTATTATTTTTAAAATGTTTTTGTGCTATGAGTGCTTCTTTAAGGACAATTAGAGATCCCGTCATTTAATGTTTACCCTTCAACCAATTAGAAAGCAACAATAACACATTTATGGTCAAGAGCATCAACTGTGCGGTCGACTGTGTAAACAAGTGCTTGAATCAAAGGCCAATACTTTTGGTGTGTGAATTTTAAGGCATTTCGAGCAAAGAATTAAATTGCATATCAGCAAGAACCTTCTCAGCGACCTATGTGTAAATACTTTGTGCACCGTCTGTCTAAATGAAGTGTTTAGAACAATTTATAAATTCTTTTTCTTCTGCAACCCTTTTGTAATTTATTTTATATAAGTAATAAACAATTTTATCTTTGTAAAAGTCAGTCATTTTTGTTTGATCATATTCAACCTTTTTGTAACATCCGGGAACCAGTAGCAGGTACGTGGAATTTATTTATTGGCTTTAATAATAGAATTGATGAGTTGGTTGAGTTTAATTTATGAATTACATTTGAATTGGCAAAGTAGATTGCTATTGTGTGTAAATCCTAACCAGTTCAAATAATAACTGATTTAGTGGTAACTATGGATTTGGGATTGTTTTAATGAGTTAAATAACATTCTAATTCTGAATTATTGTACTTGGAATAATTGAGATAACGAGTGTAAATTAGTGGGTGTTTTGTATTATACCAGTTTTAATTGGGTTTGGGACCCTGGACATATATAAGGGTGATTGTTGTTGTGATACTCTCATTCCTCACAACTCAGAATTAAAGTGTGTGTGTGTATCCTTTCAGTTGAACAAGAGAAAGAGAAAGTTTAAGAAGGAAGGGCAGATGCAGCCATAACTAAGGATTTGAACCTCCATCATCTTCTTCTAGCTAAGGATTTAATTCAGGAAAAAAGAGGGTAATCGAGGTTGGTAAAATAGTTATTAATGTATTGAATTGCTGTATTATGTAGTAAATGTGTTTGGGGCTGAATTATAACCCTGGGGTACACGGAACCGAAGTTCGGGAGTGAAATCCCATGGCTGTGCAGAAACAGAAAGTTAGTTCTCTGTTCGTCACCGCATCGCGGCCGCGCTCCCTTGGTCACCACCACGATCAGGGTGAGGCGATGATGGTTTGATCGCTGGAAGTAGAACGCGACCGAGATGGGGGTCGCGGGCCTGATGAACTTAGCTAAGATAGGATAAGCAGCGCGAGGTCATCGAGACCGCGATGAAGTAATCACGATCGCGATCGTGGTCGCGCTCCTGGCCACGCTCGTGGGGTTTGGCCAGTTGACTTATATTGAGTTGGGGGATTAGTAGTATAGTTGTTATGTGTTCGTTGACTAGTAGTTACATCGTAGTTATAAATATATGTTGCTAGGATTTGTAGTTGAGCCTGGAACCGGTTAAGACTGTCGCAGTTAGCGAGATAGTAGTCGTGCTCCAGGTGAGTTAGTTACCTTCTTTTAGTATATGCACTAATATTGATAACTACATTTTCAAAGAGGTTTGTTGTTTACTATCCGTGTCCCGTGAGGATCCTTTTTATACATTGATTACTCATTGGCACTCAGCAGCACGTGGATTACTCGTAGAGTTGTTATATGTAGAGTAGAGGCATATTAGGTCATTCTTAACCCAGAGGTCCTAGCTTAGCCGCTTCTTTGGGGAGTGGGCTACACAGGCTATTCCGGGTCGCTCCCAATGAGGCATGGGGCTGTTGTTGTCGGCCGTACGTAGAGTTGATCATCCAGTCATTACATTGTGTTAGCTAAATTATAGACCTTATTTTAAAGTTGTTTAAATGTAACTCACCAGCTTTTAGCTAACAGTTGTTTATATGTGCATCTCAGGTGCGAGACCAGAGGCTTGGGACACTGCGGGCACCAGTCGAGACCCACCACATGGACAATAGTTAGTGACTACTTCAGTAAGTAGTCTTCTGTATGTTGTGGTCTGGTGTATCAGTCAATTCATATTTTGGATGGTTGTAACCCTTAACTAGATTGTGGATGACAAACGTTACTATCGGGGGTTGGTTACCATTCAGCCGTGACAGTTATGCTTGCTGTAAATATATTGTAGTTAATTAGTTGTATACCCCTGATGATGATTATGTTATATTGGGTAACGTGGACTATAAGTCCTACATGGCATTAGTAGGAAAAGTAAGGTGTTAGAGCTTGGTATCAGAACATTAGTTTAAGGTTTAAGTATCACTAGTGATGCTTAGGCTTTAACCAGTGTCTAGATTCTTGGGCTTGATCTCTGATTAGCAGGTCTAAGAAATTGTAGAGTTATGTTATTGTTGTTTTAGTGATATCGTATATGTTATGCAGAGATTTATGGCAGACGATCAGAGATCTGATGATCCCACCGGGGGACGTGTTTCTGATGAGGTGTTCGCCCAGTGACTATAGGAGGCCTATCAGCAGAGGCGTACCGAGGCTATGCAGTCCCTGACTCAGGGCACCGGTGGAGAAGTGGGTTTAGGAGAAAGGTTGTCACCCCGATCAAAGGGCCTGGATACCTAAGTGGGTTAATCGTGAGGCCATGTATTGGTTACAAGATATGGAGATGGCTTTCCGTATTATGGGCTGTCACCCCGATCAGATGACGACCTTTGCTAGTGCTCACCTATGGACTAGCGCCTAGCAGTGGTGGTGGACTGTTAAGCATACCATGGGAGACGGACCGGCTTATGCAAGGAATCAGGTTAAGGTCCGTTTTGAGAAGCAGTACTGTCCGGAGGACCGCCGAGCACAGTTGGAAATTATTTTCTTGACGTTATTACAGGGATAGAGATACGTTGATGAGTATGAGAAGATCTTCATTGACTTGAGTTTGTTTGCGCCACTTCAGATCAGTACAGACGTAAGAAAGATTAAGTGGTTCATGATGGGTTTGCGCAAAGAGATTAGGGAGTTCATCGATACAGGATATATACCAACCTATGCTATGGCAGTCGAGTTGGCACGGAGGCGAGAGAGTGAGCTATCCCGTACGGACCCGGTAGTTGAGCAGGCGA
This sequence comes from Centrapalus pauciflorus, assembly GCA_020465985.1. Classification (NCBI taxonomy): domain Eukaryota; kingdom Viridiplantae; phylum Streptophyta; class Magnoliopsida; order Asterales; family Asteraceae; genus Centrapalus; species Centrapalus pauciflorus. The sequence goes on along the minus strand of JAANYP010000807.1, from coordinate 185,285 downwards.
GAGGCGTTCAGTCGACTGGTTATTTCAAGGGTCCTGACCGAGATAGAGATAGGGACAGAGATAGAGACAGTTGTTCTAGCTGTTTCCAGCCGAGAGGTGATGACCACAGACATGTAGAGTCTGAGGGAGCAGACTGGCATAGAGACCGATCTTCCTAGAGGTTTGATCGCAGACCCGATGATAGGGGTGGGTGTTTTAGTTAGGCCTAACGAATAGGAGGAGCATCTAGCTCCCTTTCTGTTACGAGAGAGAGGTGGTGCAGGAGATGCTGATAGAGGCATACCAGGGAGTGTGACCCTTGGCACGTACGTTGCTTCCATTATGGCCATCCCGGCCATATTCAGACATATTATACTTCTAGAGACCCGCTATATTTTAACTGCAGGCAGGCCGGACATCAAGCACGGGATTGTACATGCCCGCGACAGGGAGATCAAAGGCAGGGGGAGTTGAGGCCACCTGCATAGGGCAGAGTTCTACAGGTTCTTCTGCAGGTAGAGATATTATTCCTCGAGCTCAAGGCCTGGTGTTCCAGTTGACAGCAGAGGAGGCTAGAGAGACAGCCGAAATGGTTTCTAGTACGTTTATTTTGAACAGTCATAGTGCTCGAATTCTGTTTGATTATGGGTGAACCGTTCTTTTGTGTCTTTCACTTTTACTGCTTATTTTACTACTCTGTCTGTTGAGTTACCAGAGCCATTGATTATAGAGCTAGCAGATGGTAGTGTATCGACGGTCATCCATTTAGAGTTGATTATTTTGTATAGAGATCGGTAGCTTTGATGCCATCTTGGGCATGGACTGGTTAGCTTCTCATCATGCAGACATTGCTTGTTCCTAGAAGATTATTCGTCTGTCGGTTTCCGAGGACCGTGTCATCACAGTGTACGGAGAGCATAATAGAGGCAGTGTTGGCCTCATTTCTGCAGTTCAGGGTCGTTGTCACTTAGCCAAAGGTTGTTCTTCCATCCTAGCTTATGTAGTTAATGCAAAGAAAGAAAAGAAGATTCTAAAGACTGTTGATGTTGTTTCCGAGTTTCCTGATGTATTCCCCAAGGAGCTACCTAGGTTGACATCGGATCGACAGGTAGAGTTTCGTATTGAGTTGATGTCAGGTGTTGTTCCTATTGCACGTGCGCCATACCGATTAGCCCTTACCAAGATGAGGGAGTTGATGAGTTTGCTTCAGGAGTTATTGGAACGTGGGTTTATTCGACCTTGTTCATCACCGTGGGGTGCTCCACTCCTTTTCGTTAAGAGGAAGGATGGATCGATAAGGATGTGTATCGATTATTGTGAGCTCAATAAGGTAACGGTGAAGAACCATTACCCTTTGCCATGAATAGATGACCTGTTTGACCAGCTATAGGGGGCCTGTGTATTCTCGAAGATTGACTTGCTGTCAAGGGATCATCAGCTGAAGGTGTCCCCATGGAAGGGTGTGATTCGATTTCCCTGTCAAGGTAAGCTCAGTCCGAGATTTATCAGACCGTTTCGTATAGTAGAGCGTGTAGGCACTCAGGCCTACCGATTAAAGTTATCTCCATAGTTGCATGAAGTACATTCTACCTTCCATGTCAGCTATCTGCACCGATGTTTAGCCCCTCACGAAGAGGCAATTCCTATGTAAGAAATGTAGGTTGATGAGCAGCTGAGATACATAGAGTATCCCAAGGCCATCATAGATCGGTAGGTAAAGAAGTTACGAAAGAAGGAGATCCCCTTGGTATGAGTGCAATGACATTATCCTAAAGGTTTCAGTGCTACCTAGGAACTCGAAGCAGACATGCGATAGCGTTACCCTCATCTATTCACTTGAGTCGAGATCCCGAGGACGGGATCAGTCCTAGGGGGAGATTTGTAACATCCAGGAACCAGTAGCAGGTATGTGGAATTAGCTTTAATAGTAAACATGATGAGTTGGTTGAGTTTAATTGGTGAATTACATGTGAATTGGCAACGTAGATTGCTATTACGTGTAAATCCTAGCCGCTTGAGATAATAACCGATGTTGTGGTAACCATGGATTTGGGGTTGTTTTAATGAGTTAAATAACATTCTAATTCTGAATTATTATGTTTGGAATAATTGTGTTAACGGGTGTAAACTAGTGGGTGTTGAGTATTATACCCGTTTTAGTTTGGTTTGAGACCCAAAATGTATATAAGAGTGATTGTTGTTGTGATACTCTCATTCCTCACAACTCGGAATTAAAGTGTGTGTGTGTGTGTGTGTATCCTTTCAGCTGAACAAGAGGGTAATCGAGGTTGGTAAAACTGTTATTAATGTATTGATATGTTGTATTATGTAGTAAATGTGTTTGCAGCTGAATTATAACCCTAGGGTACGTTGAACCGAGGTTGGGGAGTGAAATCCCCATGGCTGTGCAAAAATAGAGAGTTTATTTCTCTGTTTGTCTTTGCATCGCGGCGCGCTCCCCTGGTCGCGACCGCGATCAGGTCCCGTGAGGATCCTTTCTATACGTTGATTACTCGTTAGCACACAGTAGAGCACGTGGATTGCTCATAGAGTTGATATACGTATAGTAGACACCTATTGGATCATTCCCAACCAAGAGGTCCTGGCTTAGCCGCTACTTTGTGGAGTGGGCTATGCAGTCTATTCCGGGTCGCTCCCGATCAGGCATCGAGCTGTTGCTGCAGGCCACACGTAAAGTTGATCATTCAGTCGTTATATTGTGCTAGCTATTTACAGTGATTATTTTAATGTTATTTAAATGTAACTCACCAACTTTCAGCTGATAGTTGTTTTATATGTGCATCTCAGGTGCGAGACCAGAGGCTAGGGACACTGCGGGCACCAGTCGAGACCCTCCACGTGGACAATAGTTGGCGATTACTTCAGTAAGTAGTCTTCTATATGTTGTGGTCTAATGTATCAGCCAATTCATATTTTGGATGACTGTAACCCTTAACTAGATTGTGGATGACAAACGTTACTAACGGGGGTTGGTTCCCGATCAGCCGTGACGGTTATGCTTATTGTAAATATATTGTAGTTAATTAGTTGTTTACCCCTGATGATGATTATGTTATATTGGGTGACGTGGACTATAAGTCCTACGTGGCATTAGTAGGAGATATCTTACATTCATGTAGATTTTCATCTTGATATACCACATATCTTATATTCATGTAGATTTTCATATTCATTTCTATACAATATACAATCATTTGGACATGCATGTATTCTTTTAATTTCCAAACCCATCGGACACATCATTTTCTTGGTGTGATAAGTTGAAACAGGCAACTCATTACCATCCGGAAGCATTTCATTCAGCAATTCTAATAATTCTGTAAAACTTTTATCGCTCCATCCATTATCAGCCTTTAAGTTAAATAATTTCAACACTGCAGAAAGTCTAGTGAACTTCATACAACCATCATACGATGGTTTTCCTGAGTCAACAAACATGTGTTGAAATTTATAATGATCCTTGATGTCAATGTTATCCTCCAAATCATGTAACATTTCATCTAAGTTATCATTATTGTTTACGTACAAATCATCATTATTTTCAACTCGTCTAGAAACAAAAGCATTATAATCATCAAATGGTTTCGAATTTTATCAATGTCAACGAAACAACTGACATTTTTACACTTTTTTCAAGGACACTTAATAATAGATTTTCCCCTCTTTCCCTGGTCATCTTCAGCAACATTTATAAACTCAGATAACTTGGTCAAAAACACAATAGTACATCGCGGTATCTCGTACATCCATTTATTTTGATCCATCTGCGATACAAGAAACATACAAGTTTAATATAATGTATAATGATCAACTAAGTAAGAATGTTATTCCTGATGGCCATCCTAACGCACTTTTTGAATAGTTTATCTCACATGTGAAGGTGTGGTAACAGATTCATTGTGTATTATTTAAGAAAAAAATCGGCAACATTTCCCCCTAACTCCTCAAGTATGTAAATAAAACACATACTCGAAAGAGCAAGGAGAAAATGTATAGGTCCCAAAAGGTTTCCCAAGTATGTTGCTGTAAGCTGTAGAGGGGGGGTGAATACAGTTATACAAGATTTCAAAACACTTTCTCAATGTTTGTATGTATATATCAACAAGTGTTAAATTACAAACAGGTTTGAACTGTGGAATGGTTCAAACTGAGATGACAGAAACAATAGATGAACAACTAATCTAAGACTTGCTCAGACTAGGTATAATGAATTCACTCACTAAGGTACACTCACTGTTTCACAAGACAAACAAATAGCTTAGAATAAGAACAGCTTAGACACACTAACTATTCCTTTCTAAGCAAACTTTGCATGCATGAAAACACAATTCTTTTGCACGTTCTGGATATCTCTCTCTTGGTTATCTCACATTCTTTAGAAGCTTTCTTTTATACTCTCTCAGAGAATCCTAGTGAAACTTCCTCATTGGTTGCAAAGATAGTGGAGTGCCTTCACAAAAAGGCAAGACTGGTTTTCTACACATTATGACAAAATAGAATTTGTCCCTATGTAGCAGCTGCTTTGTCTTTTTCATTTTATCTATGTTGCACGTTGCTTTACCTTAAAGAGGAATGTCAACTTTAATCATTTCCTCTTCTTGTATAGCCATTTTGATATAAGAAATGGTCTGTCACTCATTTCAAATTGTCTTCATGTATCGGAACAGCTTGGCCAGTGTTAAGCAGCTTCTGATTTTCCACTTTGTCTTCGACTTGTAAACTGACCTTCACGTCAAAGACATTACATGATGACATGGAAACAAATTCCATAATGTCTATAACATGTTCACAAAGTACAGAATACTTCACTTTAGTCTAAGATGTTCAACAGACATGAACAACGTAGACAGTTTACGTCAAACCTGTCCAACTATTTGGGTCAGCTTAGGCAATCTGCCAAGTTACAACTAATGCAACAGGGTAAACAGCTTTAGGCTTATATTGCAAATCACTTATCAGGCTTCAATAAGGCATTAAAGGACCTTAAATTATACCCTTAAGTGTATCAATCCAGTTTGATTTATAATTTCCCACTATGATATAGAACAGGTTTGATTGAGGCCTTTTTGTACCTAATAATCTCCCCCTATCTGCAATAATTAGTCTAAGTTGATTCTATCAATGATCACTATATATTTTTACATTACATTTGCTGAAATGAAAGTACAACATTGAAGTAAAGTAAAAGATTAGTTTATACATACTGATTATGATTCAAACAACATATGGTTTTACATAAGTACAAGTGATGTACTAGAATGAATTACAACAAATGTAAAAACATATAACTAATGTATAAAGAAAAGTTTCAACATATTTTGTTTGTTGAAGTTGGGAGCAAATAATGGTAAGTCTGTCCAACTGATGAACAGCTTCTATTCTTCATCTACTCATCAGTAGATGGACCTTGAAGTTATTGTTGTTGTTCAGCCTTCTGATTATAATGTTCAAGAGTGTCTTCATTTTCTTCTATCTCATTCCTTAGGAACATGAAGTCTGGACTGTCGAGTTCTCCTCTTTCATAGAAGGCCTTACGTTATTCCTAAATAATTGCTCTCTGTATTAAATGTTGTTCAAAAGCATTTGAGAGTCTGAAGGCAATGACTTGCTTAAGACCAACCTTATGAAGATCTGATGCTCTCTGGAAAACCTTTTATTTGTCAAGGGGTCCACAAAGAATACCCCTAGTTCAGGCTGTTCAATAAACTTTTCCGCTTCAGGTTCAACTCCCTTGGGCAGGCTGTGATCAACTCCTTTGATGTCAACAACATACATCCCCTGTTCAATCATTATGATCAGCTCCTCAAGCTCTGTATCCTTCTATTGTCTCCTGGGCTTGATCTTGGGTACCACTTGTGAGGTACCCTTAATCAGTTCTTTAGAGATTAGGCCCAGGTCTTTAACTTTCTCCATCAGCTTATTGACATATGCCCTGATAGTTTTGGCAGTATTAGATTTTGATCTGCTTAAGGCAACAGCCAACTCAACCTATTCTCTATATGTCATGCAGGAAACATCAGTGAATGCATATGCTTCCAATTCAGGACCATCAGCACCTAGCCTAGTGATCTGAAGTCTCCACTTCTTACCTTTTCTTGAGATGGGGACAACTTTGATGATAGTTTCTTTGGCAAGATTTCTGTCTACAACATCAAAGAACTTCTTTCCTGCCATATTGTCAAAATGGTATTGAGCTTTTGCTGATGAGGAAACAGGCTTTGTTTTGGTCACTAAGACCTGTGAACCTTGCTCTTTTTCACCCTCTTTCCCAGTCACTGACTCATTAGCAGCTTCCATCAGCTTCCTTTGTACATCCAATGAGGGCATTTCGATTTCCTTGCCTCCTTGGCTGCAAAGGCTTTAGCAGAGGCTACCTCCTTCTTCTTTCTTTCAAAGATCTCAAACTGCTCTTGTTTCTAGACATAATAAGTATCCAGTGTAAGACCCATGTCTTTGGCTTGAGCTTTTTTCATATTTAAGTTAAAGGGCCTTCTGAGAGTCAGTGTCCACAATAGCCTTTCCTCTCCCTTTTGCTACTCTGGTCAGAACTGTTTGGGTTTGCTCTTCTTCTTCTTCTTCTTCTTCTTCTTCTTCGGTTTCTTCCAAGATTAAGTGTCTCCATCTACTTGGCTGGTCCCAATAGAGGAACCTGAGCTTGGGGTATTTTTTAAACATAACATTTTTGGCAAAAATATTTTGTTATATTAATATGTTTTGGTTTAATTATAATTTTCAAGAAAACTATATAAACCTAACATTTTTATTTGTTTTGACTTTGATGTTTTAATGTAACAAAATATTTAAATCAAAACAAATGGAATATTAAATTTAAACCGAAACACTAATGTAGCAAATATCTAAATATAATGAATTAAACTCTAAGTTTATATATTTTCCTTAAAAATGTATAATGAAATCAAAATATATTAACGTAATGAAATAAATAGATGGAAACTTACAAAATACAAAAAAAAAACATATAAATATTTTAATAACAAAATCTAATATAAATAAAATTTTAATAAATAAATTAAATACATAACAGAAACGTAAAATAAATTAATTAAATAGATAAAAAAATATAACTTTTAATAAAAAATAAATATATATTAAATAATAATATTAATTAATTAATTAAATCATCATTTATTAAATTAAGATGTAAAATTTATCAAGAAAAATAAAATTCATGAAAATAAAAGGATCAAATTTATTATTAATGAAAGGATATAATTGTCATTTAGGAAAAAAAAAGTGAGGTAGATGAACCATTTTCGTAAGTAGACAATGCAAATAATGACCGTTTATATAAAATTGATACCATATAGACTAAATCAAAAGTTTTATGCAAAGAATAGTTAGTATTTTTGTAATTTAATCATAATTTTATATACCATTATTGTGTATGATAGAATATTAACTTCTAAATAAATAGATGAAGTCTTGGCCTATGTTTTGACTGTGATAGTAGCATAGGTAGGTGTGTGGGTTTGGTGCATTCTTGTCAGCATAGGCATCATAATGAAGCAAAATGAGATTGACTTTTTGTACTACAATCTCTCACACACCAATATCATTCATTATTTATCATATGCGCTCCTCTCTCTTGGTACATGGATTCATTTTAGTGAACTTTTAGTTCAACCGGATTTATTATATTTGAATGGTAATTGTAAACATAGATCAGACTATTTGTTTTTTAAGGGATTAAATGTTTGAAGTCTGAAAATCACATTTGAAATTAAGAAGTGGTCTTAAGATCTGAATTAAAAGGTGATTTTAAGATTGTTTGCTTCTTAATATGAAACATCTTAAAAATATTACTTTAAAATATTATATCTAATTAATTATATATTAGAATTAATTAAATTATATAAACAAAATTAGATTATAATAATTAATATGATAAATATTTTAAATTAGAATTAACTGAATTTATATTTTAATCAACACCTCAAAAAAGATAACCGAAATTATAATAATTAATATGATATATAGTTTATGGTTTGTAAACAAAAAAAAAAAAGACACCTCTTATATTGTTTTCAGACCCAAGCCTATCTCTTAAAATTAAGAGGTAAATTCAGATGTTCCAGCCTCTTAAATCTGAAACTAAACAAACAATCTAAATTTATTCTAGATCTGAACTTTAGACTTCACACACTTTTAAGAGTCATTTAATGAAAAACAAACAACGTCTTAGTTTATGAATTTACATTTTACGTTGATACATTTTAATTTATGATTTATTTTATAAAATTTATATAAATATAAAACTAAAATATATAAATATTAAATATTATTAACAATATAAAATAATAGTATTGTAATTTGCATAATTATGATTTAATAACAGTTAATTTTTAACATTTTCTAAAACATTTTATTTCTAAATTTATATGTATTTAATCCACATATATTAAAGCTTCAATTTTATAAAAAACATGATGTTTATGTACATTTTATTACATTATAAAATATAATTTTATTAGTATTATATAATGTTTACTTTTACTTATTTAATATTGTATGTATAATCTTTATGAAGATCCCAAAAGGTTTTTCAAGTATGTTTAGAAAGACTGTAGAGGGTGGGTGCATACAACTAATTCTTTAGCACACATTTTTTCTCAATGTTTGTATTTATATATTAACACTTGTTAAAATTACAAACAAGTTTGGATTGTGGAGTGATCCAAATCAAGATGACAGAATTGAAAAACAGACTTTAAACTAATCTAAGACTCACTCAGACTAGTTACAATGAAATGACTCACTAAGTTTCACTCAATGTTTACACAAGACACAGACACGTCAGCTTTGAGGATGAACAGCTTAGACAACCTCAGCTTAATCACTCTAAGTTGAAACAAAATTTGCATGCATGAAAAACACACTTTGCTTTGCAATACACGTTCTTAGTTTGTGGATGTCTCTCTCTTAGTTATCTAATTTCGTGGAAGCTTCTCTTTTATACTTATACACAGAACCTTAGTGAAGCTTTTTCATTGGTTGTAGAGAAAATGGGAAGTCTTGCAAAAAGACAAGATTACTTTTATGCATAAATCTGACAAATAAGGCTTTGTCCATTTGCTGCAGAATCTTTGCATTTTCCTTTTTGTCTCTGTCGTCCACAGGTTTACCTTAAAGAGGAATGTCAATGCTATTTTGATATAAGAAATGGTCTGTCACTCATTTCAAATATCCTCTTTGTCTTCATGTTTCAAAACAGCTTTGGCAGAACTGGCAGTTTCTGATTTTCCACTTTGTCTTGAGTTGTAGACTGATCTTTAGGTTCAAAACATTTGCATGAGGATATGAAAACAAATTGCATAAAGTGTAAAACTTGTTCACAAAGAACAGAACACTTGTCAAACTTGTCCAACAGTTATAGACAGCTTTGACAATCTGCCAAGTTACAACTAATGTAACAATGTGAAACACACTTAGGTTGATTTTGCAAATCACTTATCAGGTTTCAATAAGGCATTAAAAAACCTTAAGTTCTCCCTTTAAGTGTATCAATCAGATTAGATTAAAATTCTCCCCCTATGATATAGTACAGGTTTGATTGAGACCTTTTTGTGCCTAACACTTTATTTATGCTGAATTTCAATAAATTTATAAACAAATAATATTTTTTTAATTAGACATATAGATGGGTATTTATATATAATGTAATTTGAATGTACTTTTATTATATTCGTAATAATAACAAAAAAAATATTAGATAAAGAATAAATGTAATGAGTATTGAATAATGATAAATGTTAGATAGAGTTAATGATTTCTTAATATTTATAGGTTTTAAAATAATAAATTGTATTTATCTTTTATTTAATATTTGTATTTATCTTAAATTTTATATTTGTATTTGTATTTTATATATTTTATTTGTATTTATCTTTCAGATTAAATGTGTAGGCGACATGGGTCATTTGATACGCATTACGTGAATATTTCAGTAAAATTTATTTGTAGAAAATATATATAAGTAAAAATAAAAACACAAAACTATTAATATTTTAAATAATATATTAATACAATTATTATTTGTCATAACTTTTATTTTTTTAATTTTATAAACTGATATAAATGGTAGTTATTTTTTAATGATTTTTCTAAACTTTTTATATTTAATTTAATATATTTTAATCGATACAAATTGAAATTTTAATTTTAATTAAATACTTATATATTATTACTAATTACTATTTACAGAATTAAGAATAATAAAGTGTATTTATCTTTTTAAAACTAATAATTGTATTTATTTTTTATTATTTATAAATTAAAAATAATAGAGTGTAATTATTTTTTTCTAAAAATACTAATGTGTATTTATTTTTTATTTTTTATAATAATAAGTTATATTTTTCTTTTTTGATGAAACATAAATGTGACATTCTTTTAACAAAAAATGTGAAATATATAAATCACCAGCAAAAAATAAGAATTCTTCTTAAATGAAAACTCAGAGAATACAATTAAAAGGTAATTTTCAACCCCAACACAAAATCAAGACAAAAAGAATTAGACACCACAACCCAATGGGTTTGTAACAAAAGAATCCCATAATAATTGCTTCTTCTTGCATCAATTGGTGATCCAAAGCAGAGAAAGTTGTTGCACTTTTGGGAACCGAGCCGTGTTCCGTTCCCGATCTCTCTCATCTTGATCTCGACATGAATTAGTTTGTTTCTCCATCCCCACAAATACCAAACAGTAACGACAAAGACTCTGGATGACTTTAGAGATCGACCTTCGTTGATTATGGTTTGGAATGCTAGCAAAACGAGCCCCTAGTCATGTTAGAAACTTGAGTAGAAAGAACGCGAAAAACACCCATCAATAAACGAAGAACACGAAATCGAGGACACGATATAATCGTTATCCTTAAGGATTTGAACCCCCACTATAATCGCCGGTGGTTTATAGGTTGAATCCTCCCAGGATTGACCTCGATTAAGAAAAAAACGTAGCAACCGAATTGCTCTCCATGATCGTTGATTTTAATGAGAGAATTTTGAAGTGTTGTTATATTGTATGTGTATATAATCAAAGGCAAAAAGACCCTATGTAATATCATTTACATTTCTGGAAAATTTGGTGGTAAAAAACCAGAAAAAACCGCCAAGAAAACTAACTTTTTCTCGTCAAAGTAACCGCTAAAAATTACTTAAGCACGTCATGCTTTACGTAGAGCATGTCATGCTTTTTTATTTGTCCAGAAAAAATTAATTCAGGATTTTAAACATGACTTTAAAAAGAAGCATGACATACACATATACACATACTCTTTATTCATCTTACCATTGTAAGATACACTTCAAAACACTCTTTACTAGTTAATGACAAAGCCTAATATTGAGCAAGTCGAGTACCAGAACTTTAACCAGCTATAGACTGTCCTTCATAAACTATTAGGTGTCGTTTAGATTGCATGGATTTAAAATGATAAATTCTAAAATGATAGGATTTTAAAATAATTGGAGGGATGAGTGAATTATGAAAGAAAGAAAAGTGAGAAATATGAAATACTAAATGAAGCTAGATCATTTCTTTTTAGATTTTATCCAACATTACATGACAGAATTTACAAATCCAAGTCTTAAATGAGTTGTTTAAATCATTCAAACCAAACAGCTCCTCAGGATTTGAACATTCCAAAAAACAGTGCTTCATCGAATCAGATGAACCTATGTCATTAACGAAAATTATATGAAAGAAGGGATGTACGATTAGTAAAAATTAATTATGAAAGATACGTGTATAGAACGACCCTTATGTATTACGCAAGGCACATATGTTCTATTTTCGCATCACCTTTATGGCTCTATAATGTCCCACCGTCATTTTTAATTTGATATTTTAATATTCTTTGATAAAAAAATAATCAAAAAAAGTTATCAGGATGAAGCTACGAAGATGCAACTATTAAAAGTGGGTGTAATAACAACCTTTCAAATATATATATCCACATGGATCAATGTTCTCCTCTTGGCTCGTAATTACAAAATGGGAAGTCTAAAAAGACACCTCATTAGGACAAACGGTATACAGAAGCCGCAAGGGCTTCGGCCTTGCCAAATCAGCAAGAGGCCGGCGGCTACACCGCCCCCGGTCCTCAGCCCCGTCGAAATCCGGCCCGCTCCGGCCTTCCTTCCCCATACGAAGTCGCGTTTCTTCTTTCTTCTTTGACTACTCCACACACACATACTATACATATACATATACACATACTATACATATACATATACATATACATATACATACATATATATATATATATATATATATATTTATTTATTTTTATTTATTTATTTATTTGTTTATTTATCCTTGATAACTAATACATTCATTACATTTATTTACACACCATTTTGACAACTACAACGTATCTCTTCGTAATTTTTTTAGTTTTTAGTTTTGTAATTTTCCAGTTTTTTGTTTAGTAATTTAGTTATGTAATAGGTTTTAAATATTTATGAAATTAATTATTTTAGTTTTAATTGTTTTGTTAATTAAAATGTATTTATTTTATAAAAAAATTAAGAAAGATGGAAATGTATAGAAAGATGAGTATTTCCAAGTTAGAAAGGTGGAAAAAGGTGGAGAGAGAAAAACTGATGTGGCGCTGAGGTGTACAGAAAGATAGGTTTGGGAAAGGTTGGTATACCTTTCACTCTTATACCAAATAGACACCTCTATAAATAGTTTTTTCTTTTTTTGACTAACTTTTCCTAATATGAATATTTATGAATGCGCACACCCTAGCTTCAAATGGCAAGAAAAAAACATACTTTTAAGAAATCCTTAGGAGTGTCCTTTTAGCATCATCCCAACAAAAAGGTTTAGTTGATCTCTTTTAACAACAAATTTTGATGGAAAAGAGAGTTTTTTGGAAACCCATTCAAATTTCATTTGTTTTTTTCATTTTGGGTTTTGGATTTTCCATCAATTTTATAACTAAATTCTAAATTACTTACTTTTATTAATGGTGAGAAGTGTTTTTGCCGAATGTAATCACAAAGCTTTTGAAATAAATTTTGGAGTTCGTAATATTAATAATCGCCGAGGGATTAGAAAAAAGGGAGAATTTCATATATACCCCTCCAAAATTTCATAATATCATATATACCCAACCTAAAATTTTAATATCATATATATCCCTCCTAAACATCATAATATCATATATACCCAATTTTAATTATTAATATCACATATATCCCTCTTAAACATTATTAATATCATATATACCCAAATTCCTTAATTTAATTATTTTTAAAACATTTAAAACTCATAATTAATATTGTTTATTAATTAATGACCATTATACCCTTACTCATTTTTTTCTTTCAACTAAACTTCAAAATATCATATTTATCTAACTTAAATTGAAATATAATATCCCTTTTAATATTTATATATAATTTTTTTTGTAAACTTTACTAAATAAATTCTTCAAACTAACACAAATTAACATTAAAAATAAAAATAAAAATAAAAAAAATACTAAATTTAAAAAAAAAAAAAACAAAATGCGATGTAACTATAAAGTTCGAAAAGAAAAAGAAAAAAAAAGAACATAATATGTAATCAGTTAATTGTATATACATTACTGTAGAAAAAAAAAAGAAAATATAATAAAACGATACGATTTGATTACAAACGAGCAAAAACATAATGCAACTTTTGTATTTTTATTTTTAATGTTAATTTGTTTTAGTATGAATATTTTATTTAGTACAGTAACAAAAATAAATTATATAAAATCATTAAAAGGGATATTATATTTTTATTTTAGTTGGATAAATATGATATTTTGAAGTTCAGTCGAAAGAAAAAATGAGTAAGGGTATAATGGTCATTAATTAATAAGCAATATTAATTATGAGCTTTAAATGTTTTAAAAATAATTAAATTAATGAATTTGGGTATATATGATATTAATGATGTTTAAGAGGGATATATGTGATATTAACAATTAAAATTGGGTATATATGATATTATTATGTTTAGTAGGGATATATATGATATTAAATTTTAGGTTGCGTATATATGATATTATGACGTTTTGAAGGGGTATATATGAAATTCTCCCTAGAAAAAAATTGTGCTCAGGTGGCACGATTGTAACCTTTAGAGGGCATTTGTTTTCTAGAATGTTTTCAGAAAAAATGAAATTTGTGAAATAAATGAAAAGCTGAAAGGAATGGAATGAAACTAAATTTCATTCGTTGATGTTTGGTTGACAGGAGATGAACTGAGTAATGTTGTATATTGTTATGAATAAAGAACTGGTTACAAGAGATTATATAAGAGAAACATTTACGTTCTAAACCCTACATTAGATGCACTCTAATCCCTCTAATATAAGTAATTACATAAGTGTCTAATATTCCCCCGCAAGCTAAGGCCGGGGAACGACCTGTAGCTTGGATCGTAGAAACATAAAACGTTGCGAAAGAAGCGGCTTGGTGAAGATATCTACAATCTGATCATCAGTAGTTATGAACTGGACCGAAAGCTGCTTAATCCGCAACCTTTTCTCGAACAAAGTGAAAATCAACCTCTATGTGCTTAGTCCAAGCATGGAACACAGGGTTGGCAGAAAGATAGGTAGCGCCGAGATTATCACACCATAGCGTAGGGGTCTTCATAAGAGGGACTTGAAGTTCGCGCCACAGTGTTTCAAGCCAAGTTAGCTCAACGACTGTATTAGCTAGTGCCTTGTATTCTGATTCTGTTGATGACCGTGAGACAGTCTTCTGTTTCTGTGCAGACCAGGATACTAGGTTTAAACCTAGGTAGATGGCATACCCTCCGGTGGATCGACGGTCATCTGGGCAACCCGCCCAATCAGCATCTGAGAACCCTGTAATAGCGTTATAGGCAGAATCAGTGTAGTCGTGAAGAAGAGTACTAGAGTCACGCCGAAGTCGTAATCCGAAAGTAGAGGTGCCTTGCAGATATCGAAGAATCCGTTTAACAGCCGACCAGTGATTTTCTGTAGGGCAGTGCATAAGCTGAACAACTTTGTTAACGGCAAAGGTAATGTCCGGACGAGTCAAGGTAACATACTGTAGGGCACCCACAATCTGACGATACTTGACCGGGTCGGAAAACGTAGCACTATCACCAAGAGCATTAGCAGTTGTAGTCATGGGAGAAGGAACCGGTTTGGACTGAGAAAGGCCAGCGCGTTGGAGAAGCTCAAGAGCGTACTTTTGCTGAGAAAGCAGCATATCTGTACCCATGGTGGTGACTCCAATACCGAGAAAGTATGATAGGGATCCCAGATCCTGAATGGGAAAGGATTGGCTGAGACTGTGGACCACAGTGTCGATTGCCTGCTGGTTGTTACCTGTCAAGACAATGTCATCAACATAGACGAGCATGTATAGTAGAGCCCCATGGCGAGAATAAATAAATAAATAAGGAGGGATCCGTTTCGGAGCCTTGAAAACCAAGCGAGCGAAGGACCGTAGATAGACGATGAAACCAGGCGCGTGGAGCCTACTTTAAGCCATATAAGGACTTGTGAAGGAGGCACACATGATCTGGTTTGGTCTGGTCAATGAAGCCCGGAGGTTGTTCCAAATAGACAGTCTCTGTAAGGGTTCCATGGAGAAACGCATTCTGAACATCGAGCTGCCGGAGAGACCAGCCTTGGGTAATGGCAAGAGAGAGGACAACGCGGATAGTGGTGGCCTTCACGACCGGGCTGAATGTCTCCTGATAGTCAATGTCGGGTTGCTGCCGAAAACCTTTGGCGACCAGGCGGGCCTTGTAGCGTTGGATCTTACCAGTTTGGTCCTTCTTTAGCCGGTTGACCCACTTACAGTCAACAACATTATACTTCAGACGGGGAACTAGCGACCACGTACCATTCCGTATTAGGGCCGAGTACTCTTCAGACATAACGTGACGCCACCGAGGATCTTTGTTAGTAGCGGAAAAAAGGCGTGGTTCGGTGTCGGTGTGGGTTGTGTGAAAGGAGGAGGCATTATAGGGTTTGGTTTGCTTGGGGTTGGGACGTAAGTTGGCTGGACGAGTACGGGTAGTGGGAGGGGCAGTAGTAGGAGTGGATGGTTGGGTAGATCTGGGGCGACGATGATATGTGTGAATAAGGGGAGGTGGGTCTGTAGGTGTAGGTGTAGGTGTAGAGATAGGAGAGGTAGGCGGGTCGGAAGGTGAAGGTAGGTTAGTAGGTGTGGTGGTGGGAGGGGTGAGTAAAGTGGGGTGTGGATTAGGGTAGGTAGAAGTGTATGGGTCAGGAGGGGGTGTAGAAGAGGGAGCGGTGGAGGTTTGGTGAAAGGGAAACGACTGTTCATTAAAGCGAACATGGCGGGCTATGTAAAGGCGGTCGGACTGTGTGTCCAAACAGCGGTAGCCATGATGGGTTGGACTGTATCTAAGAAAGACACAGGGAGTAGAACAGAAGTCCATTTTGTGATTTTTGTATGGACGGAGATGAGGGAAGCACTGACACCCAAAGACTCGAAGGAAAGAGAAATCTGGTGGATGTTTGAACAGGAGTTCAAATGAGGAGACATTGGAGTTTGTCCTAGACGGCATGCGGTTGATGAGATAAACAGCGGTGTCAAAAGCGAAGTGCCAAAAACGTTGAGGGACATGAGACGCGGCGAGTAAAGTGAGACCTGTTTCTACAACATGACGGTGACGTCGTTCAACAAGACCGTTTTGTTCACTCGAGTGAGGACAGGAAAGGCGGTGAATGATGCCGAGTGAGGTGAAAAATTTGGAAAGATTCTGGAATTCTTCTCCCCAATCAGTTTGGACGGTTTTGAGTTTGGTTTGAAATTGACGTTCAACCATGACAAGAAAGCTTTTAAAAGTAGAATACACATCAGACTTCAGTTTTAAAGGAAAAATCCACATAAAACGAGAGTAATGATCAACACATAATAAGAAATAAGTGTGGCCATCAAATGAAGTAACAGGAGCAGGCCCCCAAACATCACAAAATACTAAATCCAGAACATGAGAACTTTCATAAGTAGATGGTAACAAATGAAGTTTAGATGACTTGCCTACTAAACATGAATCACACGAAAAACTACTAGAACTTTTATTAAGCAAAGGTAAACTATACTTAGAAACCATTGAATTAAAAAGATGTGGATGAGGGTGTCCGAGGCGATGATGCCAAATTGTGGAAGAAGTACGAGTGGCGGAGAAACCAACTTTGAGAATCGGTTGACTTCGAGGAAGGCTAAAAGAGTAGAGACCGCCATTACTTGGACCCGTGAGGAGAATAGTGTGTGTAGACTTGTCCTTCACAACAAAGATAGAAGAATGAAATTCAAAAAATACGTTATTGTCAAGACAGAATTGTTGAACAGAAAGAAGATTTTGTTTAATTTCAGGCACATGTAGAATGTTTTTAAGGGAGAAAGTTTTGTCGGGTGAGTAGAGGTTTGTGCAACCAATATGGAGAATGGGTAAGCCCTTACCGTTACCAACATGTAGATTATCGGTACCGTAGTAAGCCTCAGAGTGATCGAAACTAGAGAGGTCCGGTGTAATGTGATGATTAGAAACAGTATCCGGAAGCCAGGAAGTTGAAGAGGTGGCACGGGAGTCTGTGAAATTGGCTAAAGGAGGCTGTCGTGGCCGTATAGTAGCGGGGTCACGGTTGGGGCACTGTGACGGAATATGACCAATTCCACACCTGTTGCATGTACCAAATACTGTATTCTGAGTAGAAGCCCAACTGAATTGTTCGCGAGTACCGCTTTGATTCCAATTGTAGTGATTTTCGCGGCCACGACCCCGAGAGTTACCTGATCGATTGGTGTAGTGGGCTTGTGCAGGCTGAGCGAGAAGCGGTTGAACCTGAAGACCAAGCTGAGATAAAGCTTGCTGGAGAGCGTGAAGTTGATCGGGAGTTGGAGTGGCGGTGGGAGTCACAGTAGTGCGACTTTGGACGGTGGCCAGGAAGGCCTGAGTTGCGGAAACATCGGGTGTAGACTTCTTGACCATGTAGCCGTGATTGGAAAGTAAACCGTGAAGTTCTGAAAAGGCAACATGGAACTGACGGCCGATAAGGGTGGATTTTAAACCGTTGTATTCTTCTCGAAGGCCTGAGATAACCAACATTACTAAATATTTTTCCTTTGAGGGTTCTCCAATATTGGCTAAGGCAATGGAGTATTCCTGTGCGCGAGTCAAGTAAGCAGCGACGGTTTCATCAGGGTACATCTGGAGTTTAAGAAGCTGTGTTTTCAGAGCGTATTCCCTAGAAGAGGTGTGAGGGGCATAGGCACGTTCAAGGGACAACCACAAATCGTGAGAAGTGACTCCTTGAACATGCTGGAAGGATGCCTCAGAGATGGTAGAAAGAATGAGCATGCGAACGTGGGCATCATTAGAGACCCAGGCAGTGTAACTAGGGTTCAATTGGGGTGGGGGTACTGTGGTACCGTCTTTGTCGGATGAGGATGGGGAGGCTATGGTCATCGGAGGGCAAGGTATAGTGCCATCAACATAGCCAAACAAATCGTTTGTGATAAGAAATGGCTGGATCATTGTTTTCCAATAGCCATAGTTGGTTGGGGAAAGGGTAAAGCCAAACTTGTGTGAATTA
The DNA here is from genome assembly GCA_020465985.1 of Centrapalus pauciflorus. Lineage (NCBI taxonomy): Eukaryota > Viridiplantae > Streptophyta > Magnoliopsida > Asterales > Asteraceae > Centrapalus > Centrapalus pauciflorus. The sequence goes on along the minus strand of JAANYP010000807.1, from coordinate 166,672 downwards.
TGGCCGGCTTTCTCCGCTAGAGTGAATGGAACAATAGAAACCATGGTGTTGGATTGTGGGTGGGCTGCTGGTAGGTTTTTAGGGTTTTTTTTTATTTTTTTTAGGCACTGGCGGCGGCTACGGTTTTCAGGCGGAGGTGGCGGCGGCTTTAGGGTTTCCAGGCGGCGGCGCTAGGGCGGCAAAGGGGCGGCGCGAGGGCGGATAGGTTTTTCTGGTGGTGGCGGCAGGAAGGCGGTTGGCGTTTTAGGGTTTGTATACAGGCGGCGGCTAGGGTTTCCAGGCGGCGGCGGCGCTAGGGCGGCGGCAGTAAGGAGAGGAGGGGCTGCTGTTGTATGGCAGAAGAATATTTGCTAGGGTTTCTAGATCCTTGGCTCTGATACCATGATGAACTGAGTAATGTTGTATATTGTTATGAATAAAGAACTGGTTACAAGAGATTATATAAGGGAAACATTTACATTCTAAACCCTACATTAGATGCACTCTAATCCCTCTAATATAAGTAATTACATAAGTGTCTAATAACAGGAATGAAATATAATGAAATTAAACTTCATTCCTTGTTATTTTTCGGGTTAATATTGAAAAAGCTCAATCAACTTTTCTCATTTTCTCAATTAAGTCCTTAAATTTTTTCCCCAATTTTTTAAGTCCCTAAACTATGTTTGTCTTATTAAAAGTATATATATCTTTGACCGGATACTGGATTTGCCGGTAAAATATAAATGATAAAATAAAAATTAAGGGACTTAATCGCTATAATATGAAAAGAATGTGTTTTTTTCAATATTAATCTAGTAAAAAAACTAAGTTAACTTGTTTGGTAACCGATGAAACAGGTCAAATATACACATTTGGATAAGACAAAAATAATTTAGGGACTTAATCGCAAAAATTAAGAAATTTGATGGGGTTTTTCAGTATTAACCATTATTTTTCTATTTAGTTTGTAAAGTAAGATGAGATGGGTAGGTGTACGATAGGTGGGGTAAGATTGGGTTGGTGGGGTGTAGTAGGGAGGGTAGGGATAGGTAGGGTAAGAAGGATAGGGTGAGTGAAGTAAGGTAATGTATTATGGGTTAGTAGGGGTGGATGGGCTGAGGTATGGTACGTAAGGATTTGATTGGGGTGGGGTGGGGTGGGTGGGGTGGGGTATGGATAGGTAGGCTAGGGTGGGGTGGGGTGGGGTATGGTTACGTAAGTTAGGGTGGGTGGGATAGGGTAGGGTGGGATGAGATGGGTGGGTGGAGTGGGGTGTGGTAGGTGAGCATAGCATTGCGGTGGGATGGGGTGGGTAGGGTGAAGTATGGTTAAGTAGGATAGGATGGGTGGGTATTGTCAGGTAGGTGGGTGGGTGATGTAGGGTCAATTCTTTGCATATTAGGTAAGAAATTAGATTCTAATGGAGGAGAGAAAATTTTATGTCAATAGGAGTTAACTTTGCTTTTCCTTTAGCAAACCAAACATCCAAAGGATTGGAATCTACAGATTCATTCAGGATTCCGTGAAACAAACAGACCCTTAGATTAAGTTAGAAAAAATCTTAGCCCTTGAAAATCAAAATTATTAGCCTCATTTTTGGCATGACAGAATCACAACCATTTAAAATTATACAGAATAGGGATAAGATTGCGACTCCTAAACACCACATCTGAAAAATCAGGACACTCAGGAAAAGAAGGAAAAAAAATATCGTATTTTTACAAATAGAGTTGTTTGAATCATTGAGATAAATTAAAAGTATGTGCAGAAAAATATTGAATAACAATTTTGCTAGATAAAAGGGTAACTTGGATAATTTTGCAACTAATAACAAATTTGCTACATAAAAGGTAAAATTTGAAATATTTTGTTGAAAATCGTTACAACAAAATAAAAAACAATGATATAGGTGGGAGATAAAGTCATAAGATAATAAGTTTTTTTATTATTAACTTAAAATCTGTTTGACTATTTTCCAATATCTATTATACTTTTTAGTCTATAGATAGACTCAGTTTGGAAGTATACCTGCATCATGTTTCAAATACTATTAGATTTCATACAACCAGTTGAAAATGAATTCTACTTTTATTTCACCTTGTCATCACAATTCGACTTTTGTTTCACCCCGCCATCACAACATCCCAACGTATCATAATTAAAGATGAATTTGTATGCTGTTTCACCTATGTCTTCAAATAAGGTGCTTTTTGAGTTGAGCTGCTTCTGTTTGTCATAGTGTGTAGGAATAGTGTGCCCGATACTAATTATAAAATATAAGATATATATTCCGAATTACAATTCAGAAATAAAATTACAATACACGGAAATAAATAAAGTACAAAAATTAAAATTACAAGTAACTAAAATAACAATACTGAAATGTAAATTACAATACGTAAAACAAGACCGAGTCTCGTGTTAGACACGATTCCCTTCAAACAAATTCGAAGTTTGTTTCTCAGGGTACAACAGCCAAAGGAGCGTGTACTGCCGGAGGTAACCAACTTGCCTGAAAATTCACGTGAATTCTACGTGTTCTTCGTTCTTGGAAGCAGCAACGTCTTGCTGTTAAAATGCAAAATATTTCGTAGAATGCAAAGTGTTTCAATTGTTTCTCCAAGTGTATCAAATGTCAAAAAAGATGTGTTTAATATCAATTTCTTTTATAAAAAAAATGAATTGAAACACCTAATTAATCATATTTTAATTACAAAAACGTTTTGTAATACTCCATTATTACAAAGTTTATTGTTAATTAATATGAATAATTATGTGTTGAAAACTAGAGATGGCAAAAAAAAAAAAAAAACCGAACCCGACGAGGAAAACCGAAAACCGATTTAAACGGGGCGGGTTTCCCCGAACCCGATTAAGTTAAACGGGGGATGGGGCGGGTATGGTATTGATATACCCGTCCCGTATATCCGATTAAATAACACATTTAAATCCCCGATTACTTTTGATAGCAACATGCTATTTATATTGTATATATATTATATATAAAAAAGATGAATATTTTTATCTATTTTATATATTATACATAAACCTTTAAATACTTCCTTATTACATATATATCCTTCTAAACCTTTAAATCTCATATACGTCCTTGTAAACTTTTAATATTACACATATATCCTTACAAACTTCCTTATTACATATATATCCTTTTAAACCTTAAAATCTCACAAATATATCCGAATGACTATTTTAAATTTATTTTATCATTTAAAATTTTTTTGAATACTTAAACTACCATCTTAAATCCCAACAAAAATAAATTAAAAAAATAAAGAAATATCATTTTCTAATTTAATTCAACAATAAATTAATTAAAAAGGTGATATTTAATATTTTTTTAAATGATGTAATTAAATTTAAAATAGTCATTTGGATATATATGTGAGATTTAAAGGTTTAGAAGGATATATATGTAATAAGGAAGTTTGTAAGGATATATGTGTAATATTGGAAGTTTACAATGATATATATGAAATTCTCCCTAAAAAGGATTATATATAATTTAAAAAGTTATTTATTTACATATAATTTATTGAAATAATGTTTTTTTTGTTATCATTTGATAGGGATACAAATTTAATTTAATATTAGTACTGTAATTTTAATATAAATGAACATTTTAAGCTTAAATTATCTTTAATGTGATTAAATTCTATATCATTGATTTATAAATGGGTTACCCGATTTCCCGCGTACCGTTTAGTACCCGTGGTTTTTTTAAACGGGGACGGTATTTCCATTCCCTGTCCCGAACCCGCCCCGTTGTCATCCCTATTGAAAACCAATTAGTAAAAAGTTGCCTCGTACGAGGCCAGGTTTTCAGAGTTGCATTTGGGTCTGGAGTTGTACACGAGTTTAATGGGGAAAAATCACAAACAATCTTGTCTTGACTTTGAACACTCCTCCTTATAAACCCACTTTGGTTTTCATCTCTCTTCCTATGTGGGACTCAATTCACCCACTTAGAAGGAGTTTCATTCATTCCAAACGCCAATGTTAAGCATTGATATCTCATTCATCTTAGCTTCATTTTGGACGTTCTTTATATCGTTGGAAGCCTCTCTTCAAGGAGAATACAAACCCACAAAATATTGATTATATATCTCACAATTATATATAATTATATTTGATCCAAAAATATGAAAAATACACTTTTTCCTTTAAAAAATTTACACTTTTTTTTCCAACATAGTGTTCATTAATTTCACAATTTTTCCACATATTCGGGAGACAACATATTGCATAAATGATTGTTGTTTAGATGATAGATGTTTTTACCGATCATTGTATAAAACATATATGTTTAGACGTTTTTCTCACCTTAAGCTTTGCTACAAGAAAAAGACTTGGAACTCCGATTAGCTGCTCTGAAATACAAAGTAAGAAGGTCAGTGTGCAACACAGGGAGATGGTCCCTGTGAGGCACCTCCGACGCTCAAGTTAGTCATAGGAGAAATATGGACTTTTGAGGATTATAATAGTAGAACTAATACTGATATTCAAGATCTAATCGTTACTTACCATTTGAGAAGGCAGAAGGGAGTATTTATACCTTCTCATGAGATCTTTTCATTGGTCCCCAGATGAGGACAAGAGTCTTCCTATAAACCGGATAAAAGGATTCTTCGGAAGGCATGCGATGTAGACAGCTCTTGGACCCAATAGAATGAGACTGCCTCCACCTGAGCAACTTTTCTCTTTACTTGTCTTATTATCAAAGTCAACGTAGAAAGGTGACCAAACAGTTTTTAAGAAAGGTGGCCAAACACTATTTAAGAAAGGTGGCCAAACATATAGGATATTTAACCCACACAAACAAGCCCCCCAGTCTGAAGTTCTAGAAGTCTAGGATTTCAGACTCCGAATGAGTGGGAGTTATTTTTAAGCAATCGGTTTTGTTTTAGGCGATAAATATATATATATATATATTATCTATTTATTTAAAAAGAAGGTTTGGGGAGATAATTCAATACCCGGCTATTTTTGGGTTAATGATAGCCTAGGGGATATTTACTGTTTATGACATCATCCTCATGATGAGACCTCCGAATGATTTAATCTCCCCCCTACACGTGTCGCCGCCGGTTATATTTTAGATTGCACGTCTTTTGAGCGGAGCTTCCCTCCCTTAATAAGCAGACCGGTTTTCAAATTATTTACTCCTTCATTAATATCTTCTTTTTCCCCATTCTCCTAGTTCTTCCGTTTCTCTTCGTGATCACAGGTTAGTAATTCTCTCTTCTTTCTCTTTAATTTTTTCTGCATCCTTCTCTTCATTTCTTTAGTTTTCTTCTTCCCCAATGGAGGAAGTAGGGGTTAGCTTGGTACAACCCACAGTATCAGAGAAGTATTTCCGGCTTCTTCTGAACGATTTTGACATTCCTAAAGATCTTCATCCTTCCATACCGTCGAAAAGAGATAGGGTTAATAATCCGGCTCCTTGTCGTATAGCAATATATACCAAAGCCCTAAAAATGGCGCATATGCGTTTTCCCATAAGCCCCTTTTACTTGGATGTCTTGACTCATTATAAGATCCATCTTTCCCAAATCTCTCCTCTGGGTACCGAAAAAATCCATCTATTCGAGATGGCTTGCAAGTCATTGGGTAAAGAACCGAGTGTTGCTTTGTTGCGGGCTTTCTTTAAAATAGGGATGAAAGGCGACTGGTATGCTCTTACTGCCCGCTCAAAGCCTTTTCCCCAAATCTTAATAGGAGGTAGGAACTGCCTGAAGGACTGGAAAGATAAGTTTATATGGGTAGATTCTTCAGTCATAGGGGAGAATAGGGATTCTCTCCTTATTTGGAGGGATGAATATGATTCGGATGTGAATGACGTTCCGGAAGAAGATGAGTATGATATCTCCTGTAGGGATGCCTTATGTCAAAAGCGATTCCGCCTTCGCTCTTATCCGGAGGAGTTACTGGTGATGGCTGGGTTAAGCACTTCTTGGAAGTACCCTGGATACGTTCCTGTTCCCTTCAGAGGGAATATTGGTAATTTTGGGCGGAGTCTATTATTGTGCCATTAGAAAAAATTATCTTCTTCCATTTTATATATATATGTTTGTCATATTAATTATGGTTAAATTTGCAGAACTTACCATGAACGATCTGCTTACCGATGATGAAATTTCTGACATTCGCTGGGAAAAGAGGAAAGTGAAGGTTACTGATGCAGAGGCTCCAGTGGGGAAGACCCTGAGTCTTAGTGACTCAGACGGAGGTATGTGAAACCTCTTCATTTTTTCTTATTTCAGTGCTCTTCATGTATCTGAGGTACTTTCCCCTCCCTCCCTTTTTTAGATGAAGATGAAGATGACTCTCATGCTACTCCTACCTCTGGATCCAAAAGGAAAAAGAAGCTTTCTGAGCATATTTCCTCCCGAAAATCTGCTCGTTTGAGGAATCAAGCTTCCGTCAGTTCTGCAGAGGGGAATACTTCTTCTCGGGAAAAAGTGGGAAATTTGGTTGGACGTCCCCCTCGTCATCCAGTACAAAAGGGAAAAATCACAGAGGGGTCTTTTGCTGTACCTGGTACACCTCCTTTTGGAGTTACTTATTCTCTTGGTGTCTTAGCCTCTAGCACTTCTCCTGAATCGGCAGTGCAACTGAATTTCACAAATGTGGGGGATTTTAACTAAACTCTTGGACCCAGAGTTAGCCGCTAAAGCAGCAGAGTTATCCAATGGCTTTTCAGCAATTCTTATTGAGCTTAGTAGAAGAATTGTTCGTAAATCGGCTGAGATGGAGAACATGCTTGCTTCTCTTAGAGATTTGGAACAATGTGAGTCTCTTTTGAAGGAAGAGGTTCGCCTGAAAGATGAGTTGGAGGAGAAATTGAAGGGAAGGGAGTCTGAGTTGGAGCGTTTACAATTGTCCCTGAACAGTAAGATAAGGGATTATAAGGATGTTTGCAAAATGAATGATATGCTAGTGAAGAAGAGTGAAGATGACGAAGTGCAATTTAAAGCTTTGGTAGAGGAGAAGAAGAAATTGGAGGATCGAAACAAGGTGTTGGAGGAGGAAAGGGGGAAACTTATAACGGAGGGGTTTAAGCATGTGTTTTTTAATCAAATCCAAAAGGCTGAATTTATGGAGCCTTTGAGAGCTGTTCAGAGGGCAGCTCTTCGTCTGGGTCGTCATCAAGGTATCATCGCTACTCAGAGCAAGCATCTTCCGGACTCTAATGTCTCTGATGTAGATGGGTATTGTGAAGAAGCTAAAGAAGAGTTGGAGGCTGCTTTGACTTCTGCTAAAAACAACAAGTTTGAGTAGTTGGCCTTTGTTTCTGCTGACCCATCAAGGCCTCTGGAAGACATCTTCAAGCCCACTGAGGAAACCCTGCCTTCAGCTTAAGCTAGTTGCTTTACTTAATGCTCCTGTTTGCAAGACTATTACTTTCTTTTGTTAGCACTATGTTCCTGTTATCAGTACTATGCTTTGCTTTTAGAATATCGTTGGTGTTGTACTGTCTTCCTTTTGTATGATTACTTTTGGAATTGACAGTGTTTCTAACCGATGAATGTTTGCTTGAGAATATATTTCTCTCTTATATGCAATTTTATGGGGTTTGGAGGAGCCTGGTGGCCCTTCCCTCCCTTTGTTTTGATCAAAAGAAAAAGGAGTGTATATTTCCCTGCTGGGAAAAAACACTAAACCTGGTAGGAGGTTGATTGAACCTCCTAAAAAGGGGCATTTTATTCCCCGTCGAGAAAAAACGCAAGTAGTTTGGGTTTCTTAATCAAAATAACTTGAAGGATGAAACCAAGAGTCTATTAATGATTGTTTTGCCCAAAAGCATGGTACATTCGTAAGACATTGCCTTCATAGGTTAAGCAACCAGTTTAAAATTCCTAATGACAAGATAGTCACTTACAATAGCTGGTTACATTATATGTAAAATCGTCGTAAATTGCTGACATGCCAAGTACGTGGGACAAGTGAGCCTCCCATAGTTTCCAATTGATAGGATCCGATATTACATACTCTGCTGATTCGGTAAGGGCCCTCCCAGTTGGGTCTCAATTTTCCTTGGTCTTCTATTCGACTTGCTTCATTTTTCTGAGGACCAGATCACCTACTTGGAAGGCAGTGGCCTTAACCTTCTGATCATAGTACCTCCGCATGGCCTGCTTGTGATAGGCTTCTCTTATGGCTGCAATTTCTCTTTTTTCCTCCAATAAGGTTAAGTTCACCATTCTTTCTGAAAGATTGGCTTCTGGTTCATAGTTTCTTCGTCTGTACGTGGGGACGCTCACTTCAATGGGCAACATGGCCTCCGACCCATAAACCAAACTGAAGGTTGTTTCTCCATGACTGCTTTTTTGTGTTGCTCTACTTCTTAATAAGACATTGGGAAGTTCTTCTACCCATCCAGTAGTAGCTCCTTCTAATCTTTTCTTGATCCCTTTCACTATTTCTCTGTTTGTTACTTCTACTTGGCCATTTGCTTGCGGATGGGCCACAGATGTAAAGCTTTGGTGGATTTGCATTTCCTCACACCAAGACTTGAATGGATTATCTGCGAATTGCTTCCCATTATCACTTACAATGGTATGGGGCAAACCAAAGCGACAAACAATGCTATTCCATACGAAATTCAGCACATGTTTTCCAGTGATGGTAGCAAGGGGTTTGACTTCTACCCATTTGGTAAAGTAATCAATAGCTACTAGGAGGAATTTCACCCTTCCAGGTGCCTCTGGAAAAGGCCCAACTATATCAATACCCCACTTTTCAAAGGGCCAACATCCTCCCTGGGGGATCATCATATGTTTGGGCTGACGGGGGATTCTAGCATGGATTTGGCAAGAATGACAAGCCTGTAATTCCTTTTCAGCATCTCGGTAGATGGAAGGCCAAAAGTATCCTAGTCGCATGACTTTAGTGCCTATCTTTCTTACTCCAGAATGCATTCCGCATGACCCCATATGCACCTCTTGAAGTACATTAGAAGCTTGTTTTGGGCCTACACAGCGTAACCAAGGCATTAGATACGCCCTTCTGTACAACACTCCTTCTTTTTCTACATAGAGGGGGGCCTTCCGCTGTATTTTCCGAGATTCCTCTTTGTCAGCTGGTAGTTGGTTGTATCTTAAGTAGGCCAGAAGAGGCGTCATCCAGTTATCCTCCTCTTCTTCCACCAGACCTACCATGGTAGTTATTGTTGAGGGCTCCCTCAAGACTTCAACCAGGACTTCTTTAGTTAAGTGAGAAAATGCCACCGAAGCCAATTTGCTCAAGACATCTGCTTTCTTATTCCTGCCTCTGGGTATCTGCTGGATTTCCCACTGTTGGAACTTTTTTAAGTTATCCTGTACCAGGTGCAAATAGCTCTTCATGGAATCCTCTCTAGCCTCAAACGAGCCTGTCACTTGATTTGCCACCAATTGGGAATCCACCCTGATTAAGAGGCTTGTGATTCCCATTTCGTTAGCTATTCGGAGTCCAGCTAACAATGCTTCATACTCTGCTTCATTATTAGAGGTCATGAATTCGAACCTGAGAGCATAAGTGTATTCTTTTCCTTCTGGACTAATCAGTAAGAGCCCAGCACCTGCCCCCTCTGCACTAGAAGCACCATCTGTATAAAGGGTCCATCTTTGGTTATCTTCTTCCAGACTCTTCTTTCCTGGGTAAATAACTTCGCCGTTGGGAGGAAGTTCTCCCTCTTCAATAGGTATTTCTGCTAGAAAATCAGCCAACACTTGTCCTTTTACTGCTGTTCGAGGCTCGAAAATGATTTCGTAACCTCCCAATTCGATGGCCCACTTGGCTAACCTCCCTGATTTCTCAGGTTTAGCTAGTACCTGCTTTAGAGGATGGTCAGTCATAACTTTGATGGTATGAGCCTGGAAGTACCTGTGTAACTTTCGAGCGGCATGTACCAAAGCCAATGCTAACTTCTCCAGGGGAGGGTATCTTTCTTCGGCTCCTTGCAAAGTTTTGCTAACAAAGTAAATTGGTACCTGTTTTCCCTTCCGCGCAGCAAGTAATGTGGAGCTGACGGACTGATTTGAAGCCGCCAAATATAATATCAGGTCTTCTCCGGGTATGGGGGCTGTGAGAGTTGGAGGTTCCTTCATGTACCTTTTGACCTCTGCGAAAGCTTCTTCTGCTTCAGCCGTCCACCTGTATTGGTTCTTTTCCAGACAACCTTTCAAGGTTTTAAAGAAAGGGACAGATCTTTCCGCTGCCCTGGAGAAGAAACGGCTTAGGGCTACCAGCTTTCCATTGAGACTTTGAACCTCTTTGACTGTGGAAGGAGACTTCATGGAACTGATGTCTTTGATTTTTGCCGGGTCTACTTCGATTCCTTTTGGAGTGATGAGGTGGCCTAGGAAATGACCTTTTTCCATCCCAAAAGAGCATTTCTTGGGATTGAGCTTCATATTGATTCTTAGAAGAGTTGAAAAGGTTTCTTTGACGTCCTCCAGAAGCTCCTCTTCTGTTCTGCTCTTTATGACCATGTCATCTACATAGGCCTCCAAGTTCCTTCCTATCTGCCCTCCGAATAGCTTGTCTACCAACCTTTGATATGTAGCGCCGGCATTCTTTAGACCAAATGGCATTTTTTGGTAACAGAAGATTCCTCCATTGGTGTGAAATGCTGTTTTTTCTTCGTCTTCTTTAGCCATCAAGATTTGATGGTACCCTTTGTATGCATCCAAAAAACATTTTCATCGGAATCCGAATAAAGATTCGATCTTCCAATCAATTTCAGGTAAGGGATAACAATCTTTAGGGGTTACTTTATTTAAATCAGTAAAATCCACACACATTCGCCAACTTCCATCTCCTTTTTTGACCATGACGGGATTGGCTACCCAAGAAGGGTATTTTACCTCACGTAGTATGCCTGCTTTGACAAGTTTGTCAACCTCTTCGTCGACAGCTTGGCTGCGTTCTGGGGCTAAGGTTCTCTTCTTCTGTCGTATTGGCTCCACTGTTGGAGGTATGCGGAGGTGATGTACGGTGCCATATGGCTTTTCTCCTGCAAGGATGACTTCCCTGGGAATACCCGTCATGTCTGAAGGAGACCAAGCGAATACCTCTATGCTCTTCCTTAGCAACTCAATCAGTTCGCTTCTTCCTTTGGGGGTCATATTTATTCCCACTCTGACTGACTGCTCCAGATACCTTTCATTGATGACGACCTCCTCCTTTTTGCCTGGAGGCTCCTTGTCTTCTTTTTTCTCTTCTTGCTGGATGCTTTTGCATTCCATGATTGATAGCTTCTCGGAGGTCAGAGTGGCCAACCCTTGAGATGTGGGGAACTGCACCATGGCATGGGGAGTAGAGATGATCATCTCCAGCTTGCTCATGGCTGTCCTTCCCAGGATAATGTTGTAAGGAGATGGTGATCTAATGACCAAGAATTCCAAAACCTCCTTCTTCTGCTTTGGGTACTTTCTGATCCATACGGGAAGAGTAATTCGTCCTTCTGGCCACCGTGTTTCTCCCGAGAATCCCACCAAAGGAGTGGTGGATGGTTGCAACAGACCTTTTTCAGCCCCTGACAATTTATCAAAGCAATGGCCATACATGACCTCACAAGCACTTCCAGTGTCACAGTACACCTTACGAATACGATGTCCCTCTATCTGGATACTGATCAATACCGGGTCAGTGGAAAAAAGTGACATGGAGGATGATGAACTAACCTCCGCAAGAGTAATTTTTTGTCTTTTCAGATCTTCTCCTTTCCTCACCATGTGGATCTCATGAGTTGCTTTGAGAGTAGATTCTTGCGACTTTCCTTCCTTCTGCCATAAAGATTTTTTGACCTCTGGGCTTTCCACCTCCTTCTTCGGTTGCCTTAGGTTTTTTACCAGGTGCCCCAGCTTACCTGTCTTTACGGCCTCCTCTACCTGCTTTCGGAGCTCTGTGCAATAATTAGTATCATGGCCATAGTCTTCATGGAAATCACAATACCTGCTTTTATCCTTGTTTTTCGGATTTCCCATCATCCTGGGTGGAGGACGAAAGGATGAACTTACTTTCTCTGTGGCTAATATCTCTTGAGGGGTTTTGGATAAGGTGGACAGTAGCCCATGAGAAGGTGATCTAGGGGAGGAATGACGACCATAACCACCTGATTGTCTCCGAGAGTAGGGAGAAAACCTACTCGGAGGTTTGCTCCGTGATTGCTTGTCGGAGGTAGGACTACGTCCTCTTCTTTCTCCCCCCTTCCTTGTTCACTGGAACTTCCCTTTTTCTGTCTTTGCGCACCGTAAACAGCTATTTCTTTAGATATTATGAAAGAATATACCTTATCCAAAAGGGCTTGATAGGATTCCGGCAAGTCTGCTGAGAGGATTTCTACCAACTGCCTAGTTCGCAGGCCATGAATGAAACCAGAGATTTTAGTATCTTCATTCAGCGCCCTGATCTGCTGGCTCTCCATGTTGTACCGCTCTACGAATGATCTTACAGTTTCTCCTTCCGCCTGCTTGATATTATGAACCTCTAGGTGAGTCTTGGTATACTTTTTCTGTTGCATGAAGTTGGTCCTGAACTTTGTTCTGAGTTCCTCAAAGGTACTGATAGAAGATGGCGGGAGGCTTTCAAACCATAGCCTGGCAGTCCCTTTGAGGGTCATAGGGAACATGTGACATGATACAGGCATTGACCATTTCGATATCTTCATAATACCTGCAAAAAGACGCAAATGATCATCTGGGTCACCCAGCCCCTCGTATACTCCTATATTTGTGGGAAGCTTCAATCCTTCCGGAAGAGGAAAGTCCTCGATCCACTTTACAAACGGTGAGGTCTCCGTCATGCCGCTTGTATGCTCTCCTTGCCGTGTCATAGCTTGTCGCGCCAAATCTTCATTAGATACTCTTTCCATATGAGGTACATCTCCACCTCCCTGCGGCTGCTGCATTGCTTGAATGAAATGGTTTGGGATCCAACCCTGAGGAAACCCTGGGTATTGCCCCCACACTTGAGGATGATGCAGGGATGGAGGAGTGGGATAAGGAGGAGCGAACCTCCAATATTCACCATAGTTTACCCCAAGAAGTCCCCTATTTTCTGTGTTGAAAGATGACGGGTTACCTTCCCTTGTTGATTGGAAGCTTCCACCTGCTGCTTGTTGGAAACCTGGAGGGGGAAAAAATCCTCTCTCTTGGTTTCCTAAAGGAATGGCTGTGACCACTGTAGACATGGTGTTCACATGGGCTTGACTTGAGGAAAACCTCATACCTTCTGTGGTTACCATAGTTGCATCAGACACCATGTTAGGAAGCTCTTCGGACATCGCTTCTCCTTCTGCATAAGGATACAGACATGCTCGGACTCCACCTAGCGCGTTTCTCCTTTCTGTTTCTTAGATCATCATAGACTGCAGTTGTTCATAATGCTGTTGAACAAAGGAAATATCCAAGGAGGGGTTAAGAGGAATCATTATCGGATTGTTGACAGAGTTTTCTTCAAGAACTAGGTTTCGCAAAGGATTTGCTGGTGTCAAGAGAGGAGCGACTGGGTCACTAGTAGTAGTTGGTATGTTTACAGGGGAACTGGTTAAGGGTGGAGGTATCATTTTTCTTGCTCAAAGTTGGGTTCGAAAATTTTCTTTGTCTATTAACAAAAAGATAAATGGATTTAAAATGTAAGAACCGGTATAAATCCTGCCGGTCCCACGGATGGCGCCATTTGTTTAGACGTTTTTCTCACCTTAAGCTTTGCTACAAGAAAAAGACTTGGAACTCCGATTAGCTGCTCTGAAATACAAAGTAAGAAGGTCAGTGTGCAACACAGGGAGATGGTCCCTGTGAGGCACCTCTGACGCTCAAGTTAGTCATAGGAGAAATATGGACTTTTGAGGATTATAATAGTAGAACTAATACTGATATTCAAGATCTAATCGTTACTTACCATTTGAGAAGGCAGAAGGGAGTATTTATACCTTCTCATGAGATCTTTTCATTGGTCCCCAGATGAGGACAAGAGTCTTCCTATAAACCGGATAAAAGGATTCTTCGGAAGGCATGCGATGTAGACAGCTCTTGGACCCAATAGAATAAGACTGCCTCCACCTGAGCAACTTTTCTCTTTACTTGTCTTATTATCAAAGTCAACGTAGAAAGGTGACCAAACACTTTTTAAGAAAGGTGGCCAAACACTATTTAAGAAAGGTGGCCAAACATATAGGATATTTAACCCACACAAACAAGCCCCCCAGTCTGAAGTTCTAGAAGTCTAGGATTTCAGACTCCGAATGAGTGGGAGTTATTTTTAAGCAATCGGTTTTGTTTTAGGCGATAAATATATATATATATATATTATCTATTTATTTAAAAAGAAGGTTTGGGGAGATAATTCAATACCCGGCTATTTTTGGGTTAATGATAGCCTAGGGGATATTTACTGTTTATGACATCATCCTCATGATGAGACCTCCGAATGATTTAATCTCCCCCCTACACGTGTCGCCGCCGGTTATATTTTAGATTGCACGTCTTTTGAGCGGAGCTTCCCTCCCTTAATAAGCAGACCGGTTTTCAAATTATTTACTCCTTCATTAATATCTTCTTTTTCCCCATTCTCCTAGTTCTTCCGTTTCTCTTCGTGATCACAGGTTAGTAATTCTCTCTTCTTTCTCTTTAATTTTTTCTGCATCCTTCTCTTCATTTCTTTAGTTTTCTTCTTCCCCAATGGAGGAAGTAGGGGTTAGCTTGGTACAACCCACAGTATCAGAGAAGTATTTCCGGCTTCTTCTGAACGATTTTGACATTCCTAAAGATCTTCATCCTTCCATACCGTCGAAAAGAGATAGGGTTAATAATCCGGCTCCTTGTCGTATAGCAATATATACCAAAGCCCTAAAAATGGCGCATATGCGTTTTCCCATAAGCCCCTTTTACTTGGATGTCTTGACTCATTATAAGATCCATCTTTCCCAAATCTCTCCTCTGGGTACCGAAAAAATCCATCTATTCGAGATGGCTTGCAAGTCATTGGGTAAAGAACCGAGTGTTGCTTTGTTGCGGGCTTTCTTTAAAATAGGGATGAAAGGCGACTGGTATGCTCTTACTGCCCGCTCAAAGCCTTTTCCCCAAATCTTAATAGGAGGTAGGAACTGCCTGAAGGACTGGAAAGATAAGTTTATATGGGTAGATTCTTCAGTCATAGGGGAGAATAGGGATTCTCTCCTTATTTGGAGGGATGAATATGATTCGGATGTGAATGACGTTCCGGAAGAAGATGAGTATGATATCTCCTGTAGGGATGCCTTATGTCAAAAGCGATTCCGCCTTCGCTCTTATCCGGAGGAGTTACTGGTGATGGCTGGGTTAAGCACTTCTTGGAAGTACCCTGGATACGTTCCTGTTCCCTTCAGAGGGAATATTGGTAATTTTGGGCGGAGTCTATTATTGTGCCATTAGAAAAAATTATCTTCTTCCATTTTATATATATATGTTTGTCATATTAATTATGGTTAAATTTGCAGAACTTACCATGAACGATCTGCTTACCGATGATGAAATTTCTGACATTCGCTGGGAAAAGAGGAAAGTGAAGGTTACTGATGCAGAGGCTCCACCCTGAGTCTTAGTGACTCAGACGGAGGTATGTGAAACCTCTTCATTTTTCTTATTTCAGTGCTCTTCATGTATCTGAGGTACTTTCCCCTCCCTCCCTTTTTTAGATGAAGATGAAGATGACTCTCATGCTACTCCTACCTCTGGATCCAAAAGGAAAAAGAAGCTTTCTGAGCATATTTCCTCCCGAAAATCTGCTCGTTTGAGGAATCAAGCTTCCGTCAGTTCTGCAGAGGGGAATACTTCTTCTCGGGAAAAAGTGGGAAATTTGGTTGGACGTCCCCCTCGTCATCCAGTACAAAAGGGAAAAATCACAGAGGGGTCTTTTGCTGTACCTGGTACACCTCCTTTTGGAGTTACTTATTCTCTTGGTGTCTTAGCCTCTAGCACTTCTCCTGAATCGGCAGTGCAACTGAATTTCGCAAATGTGGGGGATTTTAACTAAACTCTTGGACCCAGAGTTAGCCGCTAAAGCAGCAGAGTTATCCAATGGCTTTTCAGCAATTCTTATTGAGCTTAGTAGAAGAATTGTTCGTAAATCGGCTGAGATGGAGAACATGCTTGCTTCTCTTAGAGATTTGGAACAATGTGAGTCTCTTTTGAAGGAAGAGGTTCGCCTGAAAGATGAGTTGGAGGAGAAATTGAAGGGAAGGGAGTCTGAGTTGGAGCGTTTACAATTGTCCCTGAACAGTAAGATAAGGGATTATAAGGATGTTTGCGAAATGAATGATATGCTAGTGAAGAAGAGTGAAGATGACGAAGTGCAATTTAAAGCTTTGGTAGAGGAGAAGAAGAAATTGGAGGATCGAAACAAGGTGTTGGAGGAGGAAAGGGGGAAACTTATAACGGAGGGGTTTAAGCATGTGTTTTTTAATCAAATCCAAAAGGCTGAATTTATGGAGCCTTTGAGAGCTGTTCAGAGGGCAGCTCTTCGTCTGGGTCGTCATCAAGGTATCATCGCTACTCAGAGCAAGCATCTTCCGGACTCTGATGTCTCCGGTTTGGGAGCTTTCCAGATAGAGATCTTCCAGATGATACAATGTACAAGATTATCAAAATTCTTTAGCAGAGAATAATTATGCTGGTCGTTAGTCATTATTCATTAAAATTATACTTCTATCAGAATTTTTAATTGAGATGTTTGTGCCAAAAAAAACCCAAAGTTAGACCATTTTCTTTTACTACGCTAGAAAACAATAACAAACAAACACAAAATGTTAGGATAACGAAATAAATTAAACTTTTAATTACTCGATCCATTTGTAGAACCGATTATAAAGTTATTCTCTGTTTTTAATTTCCTTGAACATTTGAACATTTCTATTATCTTAAGAGAATATACACATTTGAAAAGCACAAAGGTTGATGTATTTACTTCATCTATATAACAAGTTCTGAAATTAATATTTATTTTTACATAAGTATTCCAATATTTCATCATCTTTCTACAAAAAACAGAGTTGCAAAGCACATTTCAAATGTCTATAATGTTTTCCATGTATTACATACTTATGGAGTATGGACTATGACACAATATATTATATATTGTCACTTTGTGACAATGCTACAAAATTATAAGAAGACAAAATTCATGAGACGGGGCTAAAAGAAGAAAACAAACTACTCGAGTATTTATAAAATTCAAGCATTTCCCAAAAACTTTAACCCTCATTTTCAATGTTATAAGTTCTGATTTTAATGATTTCTGTAATAGTTTAATACAACAGTTAGTTACTGTGTCAAAATCATGTATATGAAGCAATCTGTTGATTTTTTAATTCACTAATTTTCTTTTCCAAGTTTTGATATGTCTATCTACTTCTGTCATTCAAATTTTATTACTACAATGTTCAATAATGACTCGATTCTTATGCAGGAATTACAATACTCAGGTGTAACATCCCGAATTTGAGCCTGGTACGTGGATTTAATTTATTGGCTCATTATTTTAATAATTATTGCGTGTTCCAATTAAATCCCGTTTCGTGGATTGAACGTGTCAAGACCGAGTGATACGTGTCTCCGAGTTAATAACTAGTGGATTATTATAATCATTGAGATCGTGGATTTAATTGGGTCTAAATGATATTAATCGTGAAAAAGTGATATCGGGTTCGGATTTATCGGGTTCGGGACTTGCGTAAAAAGGAAAGAAATATATATGTGGATAATCTTAAGTTCTTTCCCTTCCTCCTTTAGTTTCCAAAAGCAGAAACCCTTAAGTGTGTGTGTGCGATTTTGGAGCAGCAAGGAAGGCAAAGTTGCTGAAAATTTGTCATCTCCATCTTCCTCTTCTTGTGTTCTTGGAGTTCAAGAGGTAAGGGTTTTGATTTTGATAGCTTAAATTGAGATATGAATGTGCTATGTTGGGGAATTTGGTTTCTGTAGTGTATGAGTCGAATATGTGTGAGTTTGGGGTAGTTTGTTGCTGAAAATCGAGTGTGGGAAACTTTGAGTTCCCTAGCTGCAGCCATGGAAATCGCAGGTCAAGGTGCAGAGCACCGCTTGGTCGCGGCGCGACCCTCAGGGGCTTAGCGGCGCGAGCCGCAGCCTGCAAGGAAAAATCGGGTTGATCCTTTTGGGGAGATTTGGGGTTGCTAATGTGTCGAGTTCCTTCGGAATAATGTCGAGTCGAATTTATTGAGTTTTGAGTTCCGGTGACAGTCTTGTGAAGGGATTTGGGGGTCGATTAGTTGTTTCGGAACGTGTTTCGGGTTTGGTTTGATTGCGATGATTGTGTTTGGATTGAATTGTTGATTATTGAGACTTATGTTAATATGTGGGATTCATGACGATTACAGGTTCTAGCCGATCATGTACCGAGCCGCATTAGAGTTTCGGGTTTCAATCGAGTTCGGGTAATTTGTGAGTACTCGAGTCCCTTTTAAAAGAGCGCTCCGTTTTCTGAGTCATAATTGTGATATGTAATGTGATATGTGTATGAGATTGAGTTGTAGCGCGCAAGTATGATTTCTTCTACCCTATATGTGCTATATGTGTTTGAGTTGCAGGTACCCGCGATATGTGGTCGCGCAGGCTGACTGTCCCTAACCAGTCACGAAGTAGGAGACTGTATATATACAGTAGTGTTATCGCCAGGTCGCTCCTGTGCCTATTGTGAGCTAACCGCTGCTGTGTGCGACCTGTTAGCTGGGGAACGGCGTCCCCTTTTGAGCAGAGATATGTGTGTGTATCGAGCCGTGTTATGTGCATTGAGATATATGTGTTGTGTATGTTATATGTGCTTATTTGCAGTGTCTAACCCTCGCGTGCTCACGAGCTGTCCAGCTTATGTTTTCGAGTCCTATGTGTCTCAGGCACTCATACCGTGGGATCCCAGCCGCAGCAGCCACCGAAGTAGGGACCGGGGCAGATCAGAGTTTGTGTAGGTGTTTGTTATCTGCTGATGTTAGATATCGAGGATTTTTGTTATTAGCTTTGAGAACTGTTACATCTGATCTATCTACGTATGATATTAGTGTTCAGTTGTGTTTGTATATCAGTATCAGCATGTGACGATTTTTTATTAAAGTTTTAATTAATAGTGATTTTCAGTTAACCCTATGACTTGTGCCTTATGAGATGCTTGCGTTATTGCCACTTATGATGATATATTGACGTGGCGTTTGTGTGAAAAATGTGGGTGTTACAGCTTGGTATCAGAGCTTGTGGTTTCAGTATTGAGTATCAGTGGATGCTTGAGCTTTTACCGTGTTCAGATCCGTGAGATTCTTCCCTGAGACTGAGTTTAGCGGAATTAACTGACCTAGCTTATTGTATAACGCTGGGTGGTCGATCTGTTATCTTACCTTTGTGATATGTGCAGGTAGTTATGGCAGACCACGGAGAGGGATCAGGGCCCGAGAGACCAGCGGGGGATGAGTATATCCGCCGGTCAGAGATGTTAGCGGTTTTGACTGAGTTCTACAGAGAGAGGGATCGGCAACAGAGATCAGACCCGCCGCCAGTTACTAGTGTCGAGACAGGGGTTGGGGCATCATCTTCTTCTTCTGTGAGGGGTGGGTCCTTTAAGGACTTTATGGCAGGAGTCCCACCTCAGTTCCGAGGCGGTGGTGAGCCGGGTGCAGCCATGGCATGGGAGAAAGAGATTGAGGCGGCCTTTCGAGTCGCCCATGTCGATCCACGTGATATGGTCGGTTATGCGGCCTATTTGCTGAAAGGAGGGGCTTCACAGTGGTGGAAGTCCATTGAGTCGTCGATGACTACTGCAGTAGCGTATGCCATGTCGTGGGAGCAGTTCCGTGCCATTTTTGAGCTTCAGTATATTCCCCGAGATGAGCGCCGGAAAATGGAGCGCCGTTTTCAGCATCTTCAGCAGGGCAGTATGTCGGTTCAGCAGTATGTGGACAGATTTAATGTGTATGCCCAGTTTGCACCTCAGCACGTTGACACAGAGGTTCGTAAGGCTGATGCCTTTATTGATGGTTTACGGTCAGACATCCGGGAGTTCGTTGGGCTTCACGACACCCCTACATTTGTGAGAGCATTGGAGTTGGCTCGTGTTAGAGAGAGAGATTGAGAGGCAGAGGGGTCAGCCTCCGACCTAGAGACAGAGGACAGGGATGTCTGAGCAGTCCCATGGTTATTATCGAGAGCCCCAGGATTTTCAGAGAGAGAGACAGCCTGAGCCGCAGCAGAGTCAGGGACAGAGTACAGTGCCCCGTAGAGATCGAGATAGAAGCAGAGACCGTAGGTTCAGGAGATCGGGACAGTATCAGGGGTCAGGGACAGCTAGTTAGAGTCAAGGGCAGACTTCCCGTTATAGTGCTCCTAGCCAGAGTCAGAGCAGTGTGGGACAGGGGTCCCAGCCATCAGGGAGTCGGGCAGACAGTTCAGCTGGGGAGAGAGACTGTCAGAGATGTCGCCGCCGTCATTCCGGTTCTTGCATGCCGGAGCAGCCCCGATGTTACCGCTGTGGACAGTATGGCCACACTTCTTTCACCCGTACCTTGAGAGATTCCCCGTGCTTCCGATGTGGGAGGCCAGGTCATGTTGCTAGAGATTGTCCCGATGCGCCGCCAACTGTACAGGGAGCGAGTACCAGCGGTGCCAGAGCTGAGCCGTCATCGTCGAGCCGCCGTGAGTCAGCACCTAAAGGCCGGGGTAGAGTATTCCAGGCTACGGCAGAGGAGGCCCGCAAGTCCACCGATGTTGTTTCCGGTACGTACATCCTGAACGGGCTTAGTGCTCGTATTTTGTTTGATTCTGGAGCAGATCGCTCGTATGTGTCTGTTATGTTCTGTGCATTTTTTTCTGTGTCCCCTACTGTTTTATCTGTGCCGTTAGTTGTTGAGAGGGTAGATGGTAGTACAACGTTAGTGAGCCGGGTATTTTGAGATTGTGTTTTAGAGATTGATGCTCACCGGTTTCCAATTGATCTACTGCCGATAGAGATCAACAGTTTTGATGTGATAGTGGGTATGGATTGGATGACAGCCAGACAGGCCGACTTTTTATGCGCAAAGAAGATGATCCGGATACCCATTTCTGACAGTGAGACTGTGACCGTATATGGCGAGAGGCGCCGAGGTGAGATCGGCATTGTTTCTATGGCTCGAGCTCAGAGGTATGTTGCGAATGGGTGCGAGACCTTTTTGGCTTATGTGGTTGACACCAGATTGGAGAAGAAGACCATAGCGGATATACCTGTGATTAGAGAGTTCCCTGAGGTATTCCCGAAGGAGTTGCCTGGGTTACCGCCAGATCGTCAGGTCGAGTTTTGTATCGACCTTATCCATGGAACGGTGCCTATTGCGAAGACGCCTTATAGGCTGGCACCTACTGAGATGAGAGAGATGATGTCACAGCTTCAGGAGTTGCTTGATCGTGGATTCATCCATCCGAGTTCGTCCCCGTGGGGAGCCCCCGTGTTATTTGTGAAAAGAAGGACGGTTCTATGCGGATGTGTATTGACTATCGAGAGTTGAATAAAGTGACGGTGAAGAACCGTTATCCGATTCCACGTATCGACGATCTGTTCGATCAGTTGCAGGGTTCGAGCTTATTCTCGAAGATTGATTTGAGATCAAGATATCATCAGCTGAGAGTCAGAGACGAGGACGTCCCGAAGACTGCGTTTCGGACAAGATACGACCACTACGAGTTTCTAGTTATGCCTTTCGGACTGACTAACGCACCCGCGACATTTATGGATTTGATGAACAGGGTGTGTAGATTTATGTTGGATAGGTTCGTAATAGTGTTTATCGGCGACATCCTGATATATTCGAGGAGTGCCGAGGATCACGAGCAGCACTTGCAAGAGGTTTTGACTGTGCTGCGAGAGGAGCGACTGTATGCGAAGTTCTCCAAGTGCGAGTTCTGGTTGCGCGAGGTTCAGTTTCTGGGGCACGTTGTGAGCACCGAGGGCATTTCAGTAGATCCGGCGAAGATAGAGGCCGTTAGGAGTTAGGAGCCGCCGAAGACTGTGCCTGAGATCCGCAGCTTTCTGGGATTAGCCGGGTATTATCGCTGTTTCATCCAGGACTTCTCGAGGATTGCCAGGCCGTTGACGAGATTGACACGACAGTCCGTTCCTTTCGTGTGGTCCGATGAGCAGGAGTCTGCATTTAAAGAGTTGAAGTCCCGGCTATGTCAGGATCCAGTGTTAGCATTGCCTGAGGGTACAGAGGATTTCGTGGTAAACTGTGATGCGTCAGGTACCGGTTTGGGTTGTATTCTGATGCAGCGGGGCAAGGTGATAGCGTATGCGTCGCGACAGCTGAAGACCTATGAGGAGAGTCATACCGTGCACGATCTTGAGCTAGACGCAATAGTGTTTGCGTTGAAGATATGACGTCACTATCTGTACGAGTCTCGATTTGTGGTGTATACAGATCACAAGAGTCTTCAGTACTTGTTCAGTCAGAAAGAGCTGAATATGAGACAGCGGCGCAGCCTCGAGTTACTGAAGGATTATGACTGCGAGATTCAGTATCATCCGGGTAGGGCCAATGTGGTGGCCGATGCGTTGAGCCGCAAGGCGTGCGGCCAGACAGTGGTTTTCCAAGCAGCGAGGCTCGAGGTCACATCGACTTTAGTGGATAGTTTGAGGATGGCCCAGTTAGAGGGCTTACGAGCAGAGAATGTGAAGAGAGAGCAGCTTGCGGGACAGCTTGATGTGTTGAGCAGGGATAATAGAGGTTTATGGGTATTTCACGATCGGGTTTGGGTTCCGAGAGTCGGTAATCTGCGGCAGTTGATCCTGGATGAGTCGCACCGATCGAGACTGTCTATCCACCCCGGGAGCACCAAAATGTACAGAGATTTACGTGAGTTTTACTGGTGGCCTGGGATGAAGAGAGATGTGGGCCGATATGTCGAAGAGTGCATGACTTGTCTGCGTGTTAAGGCCGAGCATCAGAAGCCTCACGGGCATCTGCAGCCTCTAGAGATCCCCGAGTGGAAGTGGTATCATATCACGATGGATTTCATCGTCAGACTTCCACGCACGGTTCGAGGCAACGATATGATCTGGGTGATAGTAGATCGGTTGACGAAGAGTGCTCATTGTCTAGCGGTTCGGGGCACCATTACTATGGATCAGTTGGCTCGATTGTACATCAATGAGGTGGTTTCGAGGCACGGCGTTCCGATGTCGATTACGTCCGATAGAGATACGCGGTTTACTTCGAGGTTCTGGCAGAGCTTTCAGCGTGAGTTAGGGACGAGAGTTCAGTTGAGCATAGCGTACAGACCTCAGACAGACGGGCAGACAGAGCGGACGAATCAGACTCTCGAGGATATGCTCCGAGCCTGTGCGATAGATTTCAGTGGTAGTTGGGACGTTCACTTGCCGTTAGTCGAGTTTGCGTACAACAACAACTACCATTCCTCCATCAAGATGGCTCCGTTCGAGGCACTATACGGGCGTAAGTGCCTAACCCCTGTGTGTTGGGGCGAGGTCGGCGAGCGACCTATCAGTGGGCCTGAGTTGCTTCAGGAAACGAGCGACAAGGTGACGGTCATTCATGAGCATATGAGAGTGGCACAGAGCCGGCAGAAGAGTTATGCCGATCGTCGTCTGACCGAGCTTGAGTTCAGTGTCAGGGACCGCTTTATGCTGAAAGTATCGCCGTGGAAGGGAGTTATTAGATTCAGACATCGAGGTAAGCTGAGTCCGCGATACATCGGTCCGTTTGAGATTATTGCCAGAGTCCGAGATCAGGCGTATAGATTGAGGTTGCCTCCCGAGTTGGCCGGAGTTCATGATACATTCCATGTGAGTCATCTGAGGAAATGTCTGGCCAAATACGATCAGTTCGTGCCGCTATCTGAAATTACCGTGGATGATCATCTGAGATATGTCGAGCAACCTGAGGCGATTATTGACCGAAAGGTGAAGAAGTTGCGAAATAAAGAGATCGCGCTAGTACTCGTTCAGTGGAGGCATCATAAGGGTACTAGTGCCACCTGGGAGCCTGAGGCCGATATGAGGAGTCGATATCCGCAGCTGTTCCAGTCTTCGAGCTAGATTCCGGGACGGAATCTTTTTAAGAGGAGAGGATTTGTAACATCCCCAATTTGAGCCTGGTACGTGGATTTAATTTATTGGATCATTATTTTAATAATTATTGCGTGTTCCAATTGAATCCTGTTTCGTGGATTGAACGTGTCAAGACCGAGTGATACGTGTCTCCGGGTTAATAATTAGTGGATTATTATAATCATTGAGATCGTGGATTTAATTGGGTCTAAATGATATTAATCGTGAAAAAGTGATATCGGGTTCGGGACTTGCGTAAAAAGGAAAGAAATATATATGTGGATAATCTTAAGTTCTTTCCCTTCCTCCTTTACTTTCCAAAAGCAGAAACCCTTAAGTGTGTGTGTGCGATTTTGGAGCAGCAAGGAAGGCAAAGTTGCTGAAAATTAGTCATCTCCATCTTCCTCTTCTTGTGTTCTTGGAGTTCAAGAGGTAAGGGTTTTGATTTTGATAGCTTAAATTGAGATATGAATGTGCTATGTTGGGGAATTTGGTTTCTGTAGTGTATGAGTCGAATATGTGTGAGTTTGGGGTAGTTTGTTGCTGAAAATCGAGTGTGGGAAACTTTGAGTTCCCTAGCTGCAGCCATGGAAATCGCAGGTCAAGGTGCAGAGCACCGCTTGGTCGCGGCGCGACCCTCAGGGGCTTAGCGGCGCGAGCCGCAGCCTGCAGGGAAAAATCGGGTTGATCCTTTTGGGGAGATTTGGGGTTGCTAATGTGTCGAGTTCCTTCGGAATAATGTCGAGTCGAATTTATTGAGTTTTGAGTTCGGTTGACAGTCTTGTGAAGGGATTCGGGGGTCGATTAGTTGTTTCGGAACGTGTTTCGGGTTTGGTTTGATTGCGATGATTGTGTTTGGATTGAATTGTTGATTATTGAGACTTATGTTAATATGTGGGATTCATGACGATTACAGGTTCTAGCCGATCACGTACCGAGCCGCATTAGAGTTTCGGGTTTCAATCGAGTTCGGGTAATTGGTGAGTACTCGAGTCCCTTTTAAAAGTGCGCTCCGTTTTCTGAGTCATAATTGTGATATGTAATGTGATATGTGTATGAGATTGAGTTGTAGCGCGCAAGTATGATTTCGTCTACCCTATACGTGCTATATGTGTTTGAGTTGCAGGTACCCGCGATATGTGGTCGCGCAGGCTGACTGTCCCTAACCAGTCACGAAGTACGAGACTGTATATATACAGCAGTGTTATCGCTAGGTCGCTCATGTGCCTATTGTGAGCTAACCGCTGCTGTGTGCGGCCTGTTAGCTCGGGAACGGCGTCCCCTTTTGAGCAGAGATATGTGTGTGTATCGAGCCGTGTTATGTGCATTGAGATATATGTGTTGTGTATGTTATATGTGCTTATTTGCAGTGTCTAACCCTCGCGTGCTCACGAGCTGTCCAGCTTATGTTTTCGAGTCCTATGTGTCTCAGGCAGTCATACCGTGGGATCCCAGCCGCAGCAACCACCGAAGTAGGGACCGGGGCAGATCAGAGTTTGTGTGGGTGTTTGTTATCTGCTGATGTTAGATATCGAGGATTTTTGTTATTAGCTTTGAGAACTGTTACATCTGATCTATCAATGTATGATATTAGTGTTCAGTTGTGTTTGTATATCAGTATCAGCATGTGACGTTTTGTATTAAAGTTTTAATTATTACTGATTTTCAGTTAACCCTATGACATGTGACTTATGAGATGCTTGCGTTATTGCCACTTATGATGATATATTGACGTGGCGTTTGTGTGAAAAATGTGGGTGTTACATCAGGCAATCATGAACATAAAACAAATGTGGCAACACAAACTACAATTTTTTTGTACAGTAGAACTTACACACCCATCTAATTCTATGTCTAAATCTGCCCTTTTATTCATAATGAGACTCAAAACCACAACCTTGGGGTCTCTTTTAACACCTTGTACCGCTAGGCCACAAGCCCTTTGGTAACACAAACTACAATTACATTATAAAATGTTTTAACCAACAACTACATCTAATATTTCAAAAACCTATAACTGTCACAAGTAGCTTTAAAATTTAACATTTAATGAATTAATTTTCTTATTCATGAATTCAATAACTTATAGTGCAACATTTCTTCAGAATTTCTACAGCATACATCTTCAATAATTATTTTGCACATTAAAAATATCGGTACACATTTGCTTTTTCATTTTCTACTTTTTTTTTCTAGTAGAAAAAGTTGCACAACAATATATATAAAGGCTTGACAAAAACGACTCTTTCTTCTTAAATTTCTTATAAGCAGATTTAGGTTCTTTAACCACGTTTACATTTTGCAGAAACTCAATGCAGCTGTTAGAAATAACATGACAATTTACCATATGTAACATCTTAAATTTACTAATCAGAACTGACTGAATCAACCAATGTGGTAAAAACCAATGAAGAAAAAATTCAGATTATGATATCTTAGAACAAATAACAAATTTGTTGGTTTTCAAGTATCAAAAGTGAATTAATTAATTAAACATAAAAAATTCTTGTTTTTATACTGTTTAAATTCAATGATGTAATCTCGGTTTCTGATTTGACTTAACAGGTTAAGTAACTTATTAAGTGAGCCATATTGAGTTGTTTGTTTAAGACTTAAATATTTTGAACAAATATTCGGTAGACATATGATTAAGCAAGAAAAGTTGTGTCTCTCACATTCAACCTATGATTATTCCAACTTTACCCTTTCTTTCCCCTTTTACATTTCCCTTCCTCGTTTCATCCCTGCAAATCATCTTTCTCCCTCTCACTCATCCTCAAATCAACCCCCATCCCAGCCCCTATAATGCTTGGACATCACCACCTCCTTCGTTAAAGGTGTCGTACTGTCGTAGTCCATAACCATTTTTATGGCTCGTTAGAGTTCCCCACGTGCACATGCCACCAATCTTTTCCTTTTCTTCCCCAAACCACCATATCCACTTACCACCGTCAAGCTCCAGTTTTTTTTCCAAGAGATTCCGTTAAGCTGTGGTCATTGACTTCTTCAAAATTCTTTTGGTCATTTATGTGCTGCAAACCTTGTTGATTCTTCCAAGTTATTTTCACCTTTGACTATTTCTTTACTTTATTGTGTTTTTGACTCCTGTAGCTTTGATTTTTTTTTTTTTTTGGAATATGATTTGGAGGGGTATTTGGGTTACAGGTTTTTTACACTTTGCTGGGTATAGTGGTTTATAGGTGTGGTGCTTGGTGATATACGAATGCAAAAAAAAAAAGAAAGAACCATGCTATAATTTAGGTTATATATATATATATATATATATATATATATATATATATATATATATATATATATATATATATATATAAAGATTTGTTTGCAAACAAATAATTATTCAGGTAATATACTTGACCCATGTCTTTTTTTTATACTAGAAAATTTCAATTAAAGGGTAAAAGTGTAATTTTGTATTATTCAGACAGTTGGTTCAGCATGTGAAACAAACAATAAAAGTTTTTCTTAATCAGTTAACTTAATTTAGACAGACAACTAAATCCAGATAGAACTTAATGAAAAAAATTTAACAAACAGCCCTAAGTTGTAACACCCTACTTTTTCGACTAATGCCACATAGGACTCACAGTCCACGTCATCAAATCATAAGCAACGTCATCAAGGGTTAAACAGCTAATTACTACTAAATATCAACATCGGACATAAGTAACACAGGACGGGAACCAACCCCCGTCAACAAAGTCCGGCAACCACGACATAAGTAAAGGTTACAGTCATCCATAAATCACTGGCTAATAAGCCAAACCACAAAACATCAAGACTACTTACGAAAGTAGTCACTAACTACTGTCCACGCGGCGGGTCTCGGCTACTGCCCGCTGTATCCCTAGCCTCAGTCCTCGTACCTGAGATCCACGGTTAAAACAACAGTCAGCGGAAAGCTGGTGAGTTACTATAAACAACTTTAAAACAGTTTATAAAATAGTTAGCACAACGTAACAACTGGTAAACAACTCTACATGCGGCCGGCATCAACGGCCCGACGCCTCATCGGGAGCGACCCGGCACAGCCTGCATAGCCCACTCCACAAAGTAGTGGGTTGTCAGGTCCACTGAGTTGGGAATGACCCAACAGGCCTCTCTACTCTGCGTATCAACGACTATACGCGTGATCCACGAACTCTGCTCTGTGCTAACAAATGTCAACGTATAAAAGGATCCACATCGGACCCGGATAATAAACAACAAGTAAGTAACTCACCTGAAGCACGACTACAGTCCCGCTATCAACGACAGGCTCTACAAGTCCCAGGTCTAGCTACGAACCCTGGCAACAATAAATACGACTACACTGTAACGACTAGCTATGGAACTCATAACGACTATATTACTAGGCTCCCTAGCTCAACATGAATCAACAAGTCAAGACACACGAGCGCGGCCAGGAGCGCGGCCGGGATCGTGGTCGCGGGCTCCTCGTCGCGGCCAGTCATCTCGGACGCGATGACTCCGCGCTGCCCCTCTCGTCGCGGCTGGGCTCATCTAAGCACGCCCGTGCTCGTCCGACCCGCGACTAACGACTCGGTCGCGTTCCACTACCAGCGACCACCCTTAACCGCCTCACCCTGATCGCGGGCGCGACCAAGGGAGTTCGGCCGCGATGCGGCGACGAACAGAGCAGTTCATGCTCTGTTTTTCATACAGCTACGGGAATCATAATTTAACCCGTTTTTACACTTCTGAGGGGTTATAATTCAACCCCAACACCTACTAATTACTTAACACATCATTCTAACTGAATTGAACGTGAATTACTAACCTTAACACGTTCTTTCCTTCTCGAATTTGAGCTCCAAGTTGAAAGGGATGATGATGGTGATGCTGCTCCTTACTTTGGTTGCTTCTGAACTTCTTCAATCTGATCCCCTCTCTGTTTCTCAGCTGGATACAAGCACACACACTCACACAATCTGAGTTTTTGGTGAAGAATGGAAGAAGGAAACTAATAACGTGATATATATACGTTTCCGGTCCCGAACTCAATTAAAACGGGTACGATACTCATTAATCACTAGGTAAACACCCGTTAACCCAATTAATCTCAAATTAACAACTTGGGTTTAGAATGTCAATTAACTCATTAAAACAACCCCAAATTCTCAATTACTACTAGACCGGTTATTATCTCAACCGATAAAAATTACACGTAATAGCAATCTACTTTACTGACTCACGTGCAATTTATCAATCAAAATTTACCAACTCATTGAGGCGACTCTTAAAGCCAATAAATAAATTACACGTACCTGCTGCTAGATTCCGGATGTTACAAATCCTCCCCTCTAGAATTGATCCCGTCCTCGGGATCTCAACTCAGGTGAATAGATGCGGATACCGCTGCCGCATGTCCGCCTCGGGTTCCCAGGTAGCGCTGGAACCCTTATGATACCGCCACTGTACTAACACTAGCGGGATTTCCTTCTTCCGCAACCTTTTCACCTTGCGATCTAGAATCGACTCGGGGTGTTCAACGTACCTCAGCTGCTCGTCCACCTCGATCTCGGATATGGGAACTGTTTCCTCATGTGGGGCCAAACACCGCCGCAGGTAGCTAACATGGAAGGTTGGGTGTACCCCACGCAACTCTGGAGGCAACTCTAGTCGATAGGCCTGCGTGCCCACTCGCTCGACTATACAGAATGGCCCAATAAACCTCGGACTGAGCTTACCTCGCTTCCGGAATCGAATGACACCCTTCCACGGGGATACCTTCAGTAGTACCCATTCACCCACGTCGAACTCTAACTCTTTGGTCCTCTTATCGGCGTAGCTTTTCTGTCGACTCTGAGCTATCTGTAATCTCTCTCTGACCACTGCTATCTACTCACTAGTCTGCTGAATGATCTCGGGACCTGTAATCTCTTTCTCTCCCACCTCGGTCCAACACACAGGGGTACGACATTTACGACCATATAACGCTTCGAACGGAGGCATCTTAATGCTGGAGTGGTAGCTGTTATTATAAGCAAATTCAACTAACGGCAAATGTGAATCCCAGCTACCACTAAAATCCACCACACAAGCTCGTAACATATCCTCCATCGTCTGGATCGTACGCTCAGACTGGCCGTCCGACTGGGGATGATAAGCAGTACTCATCTGCACTCGAGTACCCAACGCTCGTTGTAAGCTTTGCCAGAAGGTGGACGTGAATCGAGCATCTCTATCGGAAACTATCGAGGCTGGAACTCCATGTCGGGAGACAATCTCATACAAATAAACTCGGGCGAGCTGCTCCAACGTATAAGTTTCCCGGATCGGCAGAAAATGCGCTGTCTTCGTAAGCCGGTCTACTATTACCCATATCGCATCATATCCACGTGGAGTCCGCGGTAACTTCGTAACGAAGTCCATCGTGATATGCTCCCAACTCCACTGAGGAATCTCTAACGGCTGTAAGCGGCCATGGGGCTTCTGGTGCTCGGCCTTCACCTGCAGGCAAGTCAGACAACGCTCGACGAACTCAGCTATATCCCGTTTCATGCCGGGCCACCAATATAACGTACGGAGATTCTGATACATCTTCGTACTACCAGGATGAATAGCAAGGCGAGACTTATGAGAATCCTCTAAGATCAACTGTCGTGCATCACCGGCCCTAGGAACCCAAACTCGACCCTGTCTCACATACAACCCTCGAGAGTCAGTCTCGAACTCCTGTGACTGACCCAAAATGTGCTCCTTCCGGTGGTTCTCTGCACGCATCCCAATGGCCTGCGCCTCTCGAAGCCTCTCTATCAGGGTAGATGTCACCTCGACCCTGTAATTACGGGCTCGGCTCGAAGATCCGCGCTCCTTTCGACTGAGCGCGTCTGCCACCACATTTGCCTTACCTGGGTGGTACTGAATGTCGCAATCATAATCCTTGATCAACTCTAGTCCCCGTCTCTGGCGCATATTCAGATCACGCTGGCTGAACAAATACTGGAGACTCTTATGATCGGTAAACAAAGTAAACGGAACTCCGTACAGATAATGGCGCCAAATCTTTAGCGCAAACACGATAGCCGTCAACTCTAAATCATGGGTCGAATAATTCTTCTCATAATCCTTCAACTGACGAGAAGCATACGCAATCACTCGGCCCCTCTGCATTAATACACATCCCAACCCCGTCCCCGAAGCATCAGTATATACGACAAAATCACTGGTGCCTTCAGGTAGGGCTAACACTGGAGCCTGACACAATCGACGCTTCAGCTCCTCAAACACGAACTCCTGATCCTCAGTCCACTCAAACGGAACTGACTGGCGAGTCAAACGAGTCAACGGCACAGCAATCAAAGCAAAGTCCTGGATAAATCGACGATAATATCCGGCTAATCCCAGGAAACTGCGAATCTCTGCTACACTTCGGGGCCTCTCCCAGCTCATAACGGCCTCTATCTTAGCTGGGTCAACAGAAACGCCCTCGCCGCTAACGACATGGCCTAGGAACTGAACTTCTCGAAGCCAGAACTCACATTTCGAGAACTTCGCATATAGCTTCTCTCGCCGTAACACACTTAAAATCTCTCGCAGGTGCGCCGCATGCTCCTCTACTGATCGGGAATATATCAGGATGTCATCTATGAACACTATGACAAACTGATCAAGATACGGACGGCAGACCCTATTCATCAGGTCCATAAAGGCTGCTGGGGCATTGGTTAGCCCGAACGGCATAACCAGGAACTCATAATGGCCATATCGGGTCCTGAATGCTGTCTTCGCTGTATCCTGCTCATAAACCTTCAGCTGATGGTATCCCGAGCGCAAGTCGATCTTCGAAAACACGCTGGCTCCCTGTAACTGGTCGAACAAATCATCTATCCGCGGAAGAGGATAACGGTTCTTCACCGTTACCTTATTAAGCTCGCGATAGTCTATACACATCCTCATCGACCCATCTTTCTTCTTTACAAATAGAACTGGAGCACCCCACGGAGAAGTACTCGGTCGAATGAAGCCATGATCCAACAGCTCCTGTAACTGACTCATCAGCTCCCTCATCTCTGTAGGAGCCAAACGATAAGGTGCGCGTGCAATGGGAGTTGCACCTGGCACCAATTCTATACGAAACTCTACCTGTCTGTCCGGCGGCAACCCAGGTAGCTCCTCGGGAAATACATCGGGAAACTCAGAAACGACATCAACGGTCTCTATACTCTGCTTCTCCTTCTTCGCATCAACTACATATGCTAGGAAGGAGGAACAACCCTTGGCTAAACAACGACTAGCCTGAATCGCAGAAATGAGGCTAACACTGGCCCTACTGCGCTCTCCGTACACCGTAATAACACGATCCGCAGAAACCGGTAGCCGAATGATCTTTTTGGAACACGCAATATCAGCACGCTGAGAAGCTAACCAATCCATACCTACAATGGCATCAAAACTACCGATCTCTATAGGCAACAAATCGATCCTAAATGGATAGCCGTCTATCTCTAATATACACTGGGCATAAATATGCCTAACTACAGAAGCACTGCCATCAGCAAGCTCTATGACCAATGGCTCTGACAACTCAACAGGCAAAGCAGTAAAATATGCAGTAAGGGCAAGCGAAACAAAAGAACGGTTCGCTCCGGAATCGAACAACACTCGGGCACTATGACCATTTAAAATGAACGTACCCGAAACCACGTCGGCTGTATCTCGAGCCTCCTCCGCTGTCAGCTGAAAAACTCGGCCTCTGGCTGGCGGAACAGTATCTCTGCGCGCTGAAGAGCCAACAGAACTCTGACCCTGTGCTGGGGGTCTCGAATCTCCCTGCCGCGGAGCTGTGCAATCTCTAGACTGATGGCCAGGCCGCCCGCAATTAAAACATAGCGGGTCTCTCGAAGTACATCCTGCCTGGGTGTGGCCGGGCTGACCACAACGGAAGCAACGCACATGGCGGGGATCACACTCCCCGGTGTGCCTCTGGCGGCATCTCCTGCAGAACCGCTCTCTAGTAGCCGACCTCGAACTCGACGCTCCTCCCCTCTGCTCGAACCCTGCAAAACGACTGCCCCTGTCATCGGGCCTGCGATCTGATCTCTGAGAAGACCTATCTCTGTGCCTATCTCCTCCCTCAGACTCTGCGCGTCGACGGTCGTCGCCTCTAGGCTGAAACTGACTGGGACGACTATCTCTGTCCCGATCTCTATCTCTACCTCTGTCAAAACCACCTCCCTGTCCAGCCGACTGAGTGACTCGTGGCTGCTCGACCACTGGATCTCTACGAGATAACTCGCTCTCTCGTCTACGAGCTAACTCGACTGCCCTGGCATATGTCGGAATGTAACCGGTATCAATAAACTCTCGAATCTCCTTACGCAATCCCATCAGAAACCGATTAATCTTCCGTGACTCTGTACTAATCTGAATCGGCGCGAACAAACTCAAATCGATGAAAATCTTCTCGTACTCATCAACCGATCGCTGTCCCTGAAATAACGTCAGGAAATCAATCTCTAGCTGAGCCCTACGGTCCTCAGGACAGTATTGCTCCTCGAAACGAGCCCTAAACTGGCTCCAGGTCATCTCATAGGCTGGTCCGTCTCCCATCATATCTCTAATCGTACGCCACCACTGCTGAGCGCTAGTCCGTAACTGGGCACTAGCAAAAGTCGTCATCTGATCAGGGTGGCATCCTGTGATACGGAAAGCCATCTCCATATCCTGCAACCAGTACATGGCCTTCACGGCCCCGGGCTCGCCGTGATACTCTGGCGGGTGTGCAGCAAGGAACTCCTTATATTTACACCCCTTGCCTGCCGCTCGCGATGAACCAGCTCCTGAATCTCTACCTCCGCCTGAACTCTGGGTCTGGGACTGAATACCCTCAGCACGGCCTTTCTCGTAGGCCTCCTGTAGTCGTCGGGCAAACTCCTCATCTGATACCCGTCCCCCAGTGGGACCCTCGGGTCTCTGCTCGTCTGTCATAGAATCTCTGCATAATGTAAACAACATTACTATAACGACAATAATATGATTCTACAATTTCTTAGACCTACTCATCAGAGATCGAGCCCAAGGATCTAGACACTGGTTTAAGCCTAAGCATCACTAATGATACTTAAACCTTAAACTAATGCTCTGATACCAAGCTGTAACACCCTACTTTTTCGACTAATGCCACATAGGACTCACAGTCCACGTCATCAAATCATAAGCAACGTCATCAAGGGTTAAACAGCTAATTACTACTAAATATCAACATCGGACATAAGTAACACAGGACGGGAACCAACCCCCGTCAACAAAGTCCGGCAACCACGACATAAGTAAAGGTTACAGTCATCCATAAATCACTGGCTAATAAGCCAAACCACAAAACATCAAGACTACTTACGAAAGTAGTCACTAACTACTGTCCACGCGGCGGGTCTCGGCTACTGCCCGCTGTATCCCTAGCCTCAGTCCTCGTACCTGAGATCCACGGTTAAAACAACAGTCAGCGGAAAGCTGGTGAGTTACTATAAACAACTTTAAACAGTTTATAAAATAGTTAGCACAACGTAACAACTGGTAAACAACTCTACATGCGGCCGGCATCAACGGCCCGACGCCTCATCGGGAGCGACCCGGCACAGCCTGCATAGCCCACTCCACAAAGTAGTGGGTTGTCAGGTCCACTGAGTTGGGAATGACCCAACAGGCCTCTCTACTCTGCGTATCAACGACTATACGCGTGATCCACGAACTCTGCTCTGTGCTAACAAATGTCAACGTATAAAAGGATCCACATCGGACCCGGATAATAAACAACAAGTAAGTAACTCACCTGAAGCACGACTACAGTCCCGCTATCAACGACAGGCTCTACAAGTCCCAGGTCTAGCTACGAACCCTGGCAACAATAAATACGACTACACTGTAACGACTAGCTATGGAACTCATAACGACTATATTACTAGGCTCCCTAGCTCAACATGAATCAACAAGTCAAGACACACGAGCGCGGCCAGGAGCGCGGCCGGGATCGTGGTCGCGGGCTCCTCGTCGCGGCCAGTCATCTCGGACGCGATGACTCCGCGCTGCCCCTCTCGTCGCGACTGGGCTCATCTGAGCACGCCCGTGCTCGTCCGACCCGCGACTAACGACTCGGTCGCGTTCCACTACCAGCGACCACCCTTAACCGCCTCACCCTGATCGCGGGCGCGACCAGGGGAGTTCGGCCGCGATGCGGCGACGAACAGAGCAGTTCATGCTCTGTTTTTCATACAGCTACGGGAATCATAATTTAACCCGTTTTTACACTTCTGAGGGGTTATAATTCAACCCCAACACCTACTAATTACTTAACACATCATTCTAACTGAATTGAACGTGAATTACTAACCTTAACACGTTCTTTCCTTCTCGAATTTGAGCTCCAAGTTGAAAGGGATGATGATGGTGATGCTGCTCCTTACTTTGGTTGCTTCTGAACTTCTTCAATCTGATCCCCTCTCTGTTTCTCAGCTGCATACAAGCACACACACTCACACAATCTGAGTTTTTGGTGAAGAATGGAAGAAGGAAACTAATAACGTGATATATATACGTTTCCGGTCCCGAACTCAATTAAAACGGGTACGATACTCATTAATCACTAGGTAAACACCCGTTAACCCAATTAATCTCAAATTAACAACTTGGGTTTAGAATGTCAATTAACTCATTAAAACAACCCCAAATTCTCAATTACTACTAGACCGGTTATTATCTCAACCGATTAAAATTACACGTAATAGCAATCTACTTTACTGACTCACGTGCAATTTATCAATCAAAATTTACCAACTCATTGAGGCGACTCTTAAAGCCAATAAATAAATTACACGTACCTGCTGCTAGATTCCGGATGTTACATAAGTTCTGTTAAATTTTTTTTTTAAAACACAAAAAGTACTTAAACAATAGGAACCTAAACATCATAATATCATATATACCCAATTTAATTATTAATATCACATATATCCCCATTAAACATCATTAATATCATACATACTCAAGTTCATTAATTTAATTATTTTTAAAACATTTAAAATTCATAATTAATATTGCTTGTTAATTAATGACCATTATACCCTTACTCATTTATTCTTTCAACTAAATTTTAAGATATCATATTTATCCAACTTAAATTAAAATATCATATCCCTTTTAATTAATTTTATATAATTTATTTTTGTAAACTTTACTAAATAAATTCTTCAAACTAAAACAAATTAACATTAAAAATAAAAAAAAATTGTATCATGTTTTTGCTCGTTTGTAATCAAATCGTATCGTTTTATTACATTTTTTATTCGTTTTTTTACAGTAATCTATATACAATTAACTGATTACATACTATGTTCTTTCTTTTCTTTTTCTTTTAGACTTTTATAGTTGCATCACATTTTATTTGTTTTAATAGTATATATTTTTTGTTTTCTAGTACATTAGTTTCAACTTTTTTTCAAATTTGAATTCATTTTATAACTATTGTTTATTTAGTTTACTTTTTTTTTAATTTTTATATTTAATCTAGTATTTGAGTTATAACTTGTTATCCGATGTAATTAGTAGTGTATATTTTGTTAACGATAAGATTATATATATATATATATATATATATATATATATATATATATATATATATATATATATATATATATATATATATATATATATATATATATATATATATATATATATATATATATATATATATATGTATATAGACACATAAAAATTTCATCCGGTAAATTTAACATTAAAATATTTTCTAGTTACTAATTATTAAACAAATTATTATAAAAATGGACTTTAAATATATAGGAATATATATATATATATATATATATATATGTATATATATATATATATATATATATATATATATATATATATATATATTTTTGTATAACACAATATATACACAACTAATTACATCGGATAACAAGTTATAAATAAAATACTAGACTAAGTATAAAAATCAAAAAAATTAAACTATATAAACAATAGTTATAAAACGAATGCAAACTTGAAAAAAAAAATAGAAACTAATGTATTAGAAAACTAAAAAATATATACTAATTTTTCTAAAAAAAATAACAAAATGCGATGCAACTATAAAGTTCAAAAAGAAAAAGAAAAAAAGAACATAATATGTAATCTAGTAACTGTATATAGATTACTGTAGAAAACAAACAAATAAGAAAATATAATAAGACGATACGATTTTATTATAAACGAGCAAAAACATGATACAATTTTTTTTATTTTTAATTTTATTGTTAATTTGTTTTAGTTTGAAAAATTTATTTAGTAAAGTTTACAAAAATAAATTATATAAAACTATTAAAAGGAATATGATATTTTAATTTAAATTGGATAAATATGATATTTTGAAGTTTAGTTGAAAGAAGAAATGAGTAAGGATATAATGATCATTAATTAACAAGCAATATTAATTATGAGTTTTAAATGCTTTAAAAATAATTAAATTAATGATTTTGGTATATATGATATTAATGATGTTTAAGAGGGATATATGTGATATTAATAATAAAAATTGGGTATATATGATATTATGATCTTTTGGAGGGATATATATGATATTAAAATTTTAGGTTGAATATATATGATATTATGAGGTGTTACTAGATTTCTTTCAACACCTCACATTAGATATGTTTTTTTTCCAAACACTTTTAGTTGATAAAAACAATGTTTTACTAATTTACTTCATTTTTTATGCAACAAGAAAATTTACGCTGTAATTGACATGCAAGTTGAAGAAAAGCTCATGTTATATACGGATTGCAGTCAAACTATTTTACTTAATGTGGCTATGCAACTATATAGGAAGTCTAAAATTAATGTCAAAAGAAATCCTACAATTGTTATTAATTATAGAAGTGAAAACAACAATAAATAGAAGTTCAAGGACTAATAGTGTAAATATGTCAAAATTAGGATTTTAGTATAAAAGGAAAATTCCATTAGTCTTGCAATCTTATGTGTGTGAAATTCAAAGGTGTAATTGTGAGAATTCTTTCAATACAATGCAAGATTCTTTCCAATTCTTTATGATTCACCTAGATCAAGATCTAATAAGTAGTATCAAAGCCAAGGGGGTGAATCAATCAAGTAATCTTGCAAGAAAGTTCAAAAAATTCAAACTGAAAAGTCAAAGATGGAGCTGTGAATTTCTGGAATTTTTTAAAAATTCATACGATGTTGGATTGAGCTGATTTTTGGATGTGTTATAAAGAAGATCATCATGAAGCTACTGTAAAAAATTCAAGTCCCAATTCGTCATATTCAGGGAGTAATCGAATTTTGAAATTTTGTCAATTTTTATGTTCTTGAATTTGTGAAATTTTCAGATTTTTGATTGGCTTGGAATTATATCATGATTTTTTGGTCGAGTATTGTACATGATATAGCATGCAAATCCTGAAAATTTCATGAGCTAATTTGTTCTAGATTGAGAGTAATTCACTTTTAAAGTTATGATCTCGTTTTTTGTTTGAAACAAGAGCTGAATCTTTAATAATTTGTAGAAAATTCTCTGATTGTCCGTTTATTCTAATTTTGGATATGTTCATGTTTAATGTCCTAAATTTTCAGATTTTAAATCGTAAAATTGAGAGAGCAATGGTGATTTACAGAGCTGATCTGAACATTGTTAACTGTGTATGTTCTTGGTGTGTTAGTGTGTGTTCTTGATGAATTTGAAGTAACTACCTTGTTTGATCCATTTTAATCGAGGTTAATAGTCACTAACTTGTTTGTGTAATTCAAATTCATGATGAAGAGGTTGAAAGGTGGTCAAAGAGTGATGTGGTGAGTTAAATTCAAAGTCCACTGCTGAAATTGTTTCACTCGCACTTGAGTTGTATTAAGTTGAGCCCGAGTGATAGAATATTCATCTCGAGTCCAATAGCTACACACT
The DNA here is from genome assembly GCA_020465985.1 of Centrapalus pauciflorus. Lineage (NCBI taxonomy): Eukaryota > Viridiplantae > Streptophyta > Magnoliopsida > Asterales > Asteraceae > Centrapalus > Centrapalus pauciflorus. The sequence continues at coordinate 127,674 of JAANYP010000807.1, read as the reverse complement.
TCGAGTCCAACAGGAACTCATCTCGAGTTTAGTTATAATCCACTTCGAGTTGTGCATTAATTCGAGCTCGAGTGATAGAATATTCATCTTGAGTTCCCTGCTGAAATATTGAAATCCATCTCGAGTCCAGTAAAACACAGTGTAAAGGAGACACAAAATCGAGTAAAGGAGACTCGAACTCGAGTCTAAAGGAGTTGACCTCGAGTCTATTGAACTCGAACTCAAGTCCAATGAACACGATCTCGAGTCCATTGAACTTGAACTTGAGTCCATAGAACTCGAACTCGAGTCCATTGAATTTTTTTTTTTAGTTTTGACCTTCACAACTTCCAGGGCTCATAACTTTTGATTGGAGTATCGTTACGGGGTCCATAATACATCAAAAGGAATCTTAAATCGAGATCTATACGAGGAACAACTGTAGCTCGTTCTGTCACTTTTCAAGGCCCAAATCGACTCCTGGAAGAAGTTATAGTCACATTTTGAAAAGTATCTGCAAAGCTCAATTTTCAAAAATCACATCAAAATCAATTTGCATCGAGTAACCAATCCCAGATACATAGAGCAAAGCTTAAACATTGGATTACTATCATTGAACAATCTCTTGATCTTTCAAACATGGACAAATCTTGATTTTTGGTCCTTCGCCCATCAGATTACAATTCAAGACATTCTGATTGTTTACTTGATACTTATATGATTTTTAACTATTTTTTGAGCCAACTTGAGTCATATCATATTGTTTGATAATATTTGACATTTTGTGACTTTGGTTGACTTTAAGTGACTATAGTTGACTTTGGTTGACCTGATTTGGACATAATTTTCATCTGATTTCACTGAGATATTATTTTCACTTTGATTTTTTCTGGTGCAAGTCAATATTTGAAGTTCAGTTCATAGATTATTTTCAATTTCATTTTGAGCTTAATTGTTTTAACACGTCAAATTTTTTTTTGTGCAGACTGTATGGCTTCTAATGTGACCCTCGCTAAATATCAAGCCTTAATTGCAATAGCCGAAGATGTTGAGAAGAAGTTTAGAAATAACATTGCTGTATTGATGCAACTGAATGAAGAAAAATCTCATGCAAATAACAATGTTCAATACTTGACTTAGAAGAATTCTGAGTTGTTAAAACAAGTCCAAATTTTTCAGAATTGTTCAACTCGTTGTAATCTAATTTCAGAGTTAATTACAGATAAAGGTGAATTAACTGTAAAACTTACTGAGTCTGATTGTCTTCTGAGACAAACGATTTTTGAAAAGTCTCAAGCTATATCCGAAGGTATTCTTTTGAAATTAAAGATTGATAAATTTGAAGAGAAAGAGAAAATTCGAAATTCTGAAACACAAGAGCTTAAATGTCAAATATCTGACTTGAAAAAGAAATTGGAGGATTCTGAACGTGAAAATGATTTGAATGCTGAAAAAGTTAAACATCTTGTTATCAAATAATTTTTGTTTATCTAAAAAGATAAGTGAGCTAAAGATGGATATTTTATCAAAGTAATGAAACTTCTTTGTTGAAGAACTCTGAGGAAATTAAAACTCTTCAAGACAAAATTTCAAATCTTGAGGAAGAGTTAACTGAAAAGTTCCAATCTTAAGCTCAAATATCTTCTAAAGACAAACAAGGACAAAGAGAAATTTAAAGATGAGATTCCAGTCAAGTTTTACTATGGTGAAACTTCTAAATCAACATTTTCAAAAGTTTCTGACAATATTATTCTTCTCCGAAGTTATCTTCCAAGAATTATAATAAGTGTTATCAGAAACAGACAAAAACTGGGCAGGTTTTTAGAGAGAAACATTTAAATAATTCTGTTTGTTCTAATTCTCATGTTTTCAAATCGAATATCAATGTTACTAAGAGAAAAAGGAGATTAAAATCTGATTTCAGTTTTGAAGATAAGAAAGTTGTGATGAAATGGTACCTAAGCAGATGATGAAGTGGGTACCTAAATCACCTAATTTGCCTGGATCCAAAAAGCAATGGATACCAAAGGACACTTGATTTTCTTTTTGCAGGTGAAATGGTTTTTACTCACATCAGAGTAAGACCCACACTTCATGACATGGTTTCTAGTTAATTCAGACTAGAACCAGGTCTTCTTTTGAAATGGTTTTCAAACACATCAGTTTGAAACCCACATTTCATGATAATAGCTTCTATACACCTAAGTATAGAACCCGAGTTTTCGCAACAATGAAATTCCAGACCTGATTTCTTATCAGTTCAACACAGAGCTTGTGATAACACACATGGAATTTGAATTTTTATTAGTTCATTCTTCCGAATTTCAGTTGACTGATTCTTTGCTTATTTGCAGGTGGAGTTTCATCTATACTCTGATGAAGATATTTTTTTTTTCAAAGTTGTGTGCAATTTTTAAAAGACATATTTATGAGCACACATAAATTAAATATTTGTTATCAAATAATTTTAAGTTATTTGTGAGCTTAAACGATATATTTTTCATATCATTGATCTCTGAGACATATCACTGAGGCTAATTGATCTAGTCTTTGTGATTTCAAATCTCAATTCTTCTGAGTTTCTCTTCATATTCTAATTCCCCATGTATTTCTGATTCGCATAATTCATATCATTTTTGATTCTCCCATTCATTCTTGATTCTGCTATTCATTTTTATTCTCCTACTTCATTCATACATTATGAAGTTTCCTAATTTTCTCATAAACTCATCCGTTCATGAAAATATGATTCATTCCATATTTTATGTCCGATTTTACATTTCATTCTAAATTCTCCCGACTTCCCAATCCCCCAATTCACAATCCCTCAATTCATTATAATTATCCCATTTGTCAAGACTCATTATATCATCTTTTGATATACCTCATGAGCTTATAAATTGAGTTTCAATATTATATTTTTCTTGATAGTCTACTGACTTCGACATTACACCAAATTGAGTGATTATACATATATTTCGCTTCTATGGTCTAACCAGAACCGGTAGACCTACCCATGAAGCAAACCACCATATAGTTTGTGTGGGTAAGGGTCTTTAAGTCTTTTAGTTCATTCATCATAGGATACTGACAGGCTCGAGCAGAGCTAAAATGTAAATGAAAGAGATATATTTACAGGAGATGGTGGTGCATCAGAACATGCTTTCACTATAAAGCTGACTGAACATAATTTTTGATAAGTGAGCCGGAAGGAGCTAAGTTGAAAAATGCTGAGAGCTGAGAGTTGAGAAAGGATTTGAAGAAAAGATAATCCTATCCAAACTGTGTCGGCTGGGTAAAGCACATAATCTATCAAGCCCTTGGTGACTTGATATTGAAAAAGACGACATGGACCCACTGACGCAAGCACTTAACCCCACCAGCTACTCAGTTGTCTCACAAAAGATTTCTGTTTCATATATCACGGAGATTATAGCACATTTCTATCGATATATCATTTGGATATTATTGATATTGAAACAAGGAAGAAATCAGCTCCGGTCTCCGACTTTATTCAATGCACATTGAGTCTAGAACCAAAATGTCATGGAGGGAGTGGTTTCTAGAATTCATAAGTTTTCAGGACTTAGCTGATGACATGCTTAAATCACTGATGGAAAACCCTGCAAAGTTCTATGTGACTATTCCAGATGTTCCAAATGGGAATCCTCCAGTTCCAGAACGGACTGAGGAGGTTACTGATGCAAATCTGTCTGAGACACAGAAAAGAAGGAAATTGGGAGACAAGACTGCAAGGAAGTTTTTGTTACTGTCAATCCCAAATGACATTTACATCAGTGTCACGAACAATACCATTACCAAATCCATCTGGGATGAGGTATGCAAGTTGATAAGAGGTTCTGACAAAGCTGCAACGAACAGAGCAAGAAATAGTGTGATGTCATTTGAGAATTTTAGGGCCAGAGAAGGGGAATTACTGGAGAAGACCTACTATTGGTTTGTTAATCTCATCAGTAAATCAAGAGGAATGGTGTAACCAAATCAAAATTGGACATCAATGTCAAGTTTTTGAATGTCCTAAATACTGAGTGGGAAAAATATACGATGATTATCTAACAGACCAAATACATTAATGAAATGGATATATACAGGAGGTCGTTTTTAGAAAAGTATCTTACAAGAAGCATGCTGAAAAGACAATTGCGGATCCATTGGCTCTCCTAGATAAAAAGAAATACAAATTTAAGTCGAAGAAGGAGAAGCTAGTAGTCTTAAGCAGTTCATCTGAATCTGAAACATCCGACTCATCTGCAGAATTAGAAATTGAAGACATGGAAAAACAAATGGCCCTGCTGACAAAGGCATTTCAGAATAAGTTTTATCGCAAACCAACGAATAACAAGTTGCGTTAGCTGGGTCAAGAAAGTATGATAAGCGTGAGAAATATGATACATCTGGGGAGAGTAGTGGTAAGAAGCACGAGAAGTACGATCAGAAATAAAAAGTTGTCCAAAAGATGACGAGCCAAAATGCTATAATTACGGCAAGGCAGGCTAGTATGCCAGTGAATGTAGAAAGCTTGTGGTCAAGAATGTTGGTACACCCTGTGTGACGATAGCAGTCTAAGTGTTCTAGCATTTTGGTTCAAGAAATATTACAAAGTATTGAGTATTAAAGAGTGTTTGATATATGTGTGTTTATATATGTTTGATAGTTATTGATTGTATGTTTGAACTTGGTGTAATGTATTACAAGAAGTTCAAACATAAAGTTCAAAGTTAAATTCAAACAAGTTAAAACATAAGTTCAAACATAAAGTTAATATGTGAATTTCGAATTTGGAACAAATTTGAATTTATCATAAGATGAATTTCGAATTTGTAGTAAATTCGAATGTGCTTTCTGAGGCAGATTCGAGAGTGTCAAGGGGACAAACTTGAATGGGCCTTGGGCCTGATTCGAGTTTGGCCCATGGCAAACTCGAATGGTCCTCTATAATTAGGGATAGACACGAATCATTAGGAGACTTTTGCAGAATTCGTGTGAGATTAAGCAAAAGGGCGATCTCGAGTTTATCAGTGTTTTGAGTGTTATTTCGGACAGAATCATCTCGTAGGTGCGTTCGTCGTCGTCCGTACAGCGTTGTGATAGTGTCCGTGTTCCGTGTGAGAGTGATATCCGTCAACCCGTTAACGAGGATTCCGCACTCGTTGACGGTCTCGCGTCTAGATAGATCCGGTAGAGTTCAAGACCTTACAAGTGGTATCAGAGCCTAAGGGGTGTTCTTCTTGTTCTTCGTGTTCATAAAGATACATCCTAGGTTTCTTGACGCTTTTGGACGGTAGATCTCACTTATTTTCGAGTTTTCGAGCTTATCAAACTAGCATCCGGGAAACACTTTGCTGTTTTTCACGTTTTTGATCGAAATCGATATTGATTTAATCTGAAAAACGTCAAAAAAATCGATGTATTAGCCTTTCTCGAGTTTGCGGCGCTCGAATTTATTAAGGAGTAATTAGGGTTTTGCTCATTTTCGAGTCTGACCAAATATACGCTCCTTTCGAGTTTGCTTAAGAGTGCATTCGAGTTTAGAAGTTTGCTTCGAGTTTGGACTAGAGTCGAATAGGATCTTCGAGTTTGACTGGGGTTCGATTTTGACTGTTATTCGAGTTTGCTTGGACCTTCGAGTTTGGAGACCTTCGAATTTGTCACATATTTCGAATTTAATTGGATTTAAGAACTTAACTCGAATTTAATCCCAAATAGGTTTAAACTTAATTATATTCGAATTTACCTAAATTCGAAAGAATTAACTTAAATTAATTTCGAATTAAATTTATTAAGTTAAAATTCAATTACCTTTGAAACAATGACAAATCTTCAACGGTTTCTGGAAATGGATCATGAGGTCGGAAAAGCTAATACTCCGCCTAAGCTGATGAAGCTTGAAGACTATTACTGGTGGAAAGACCGGTTTGCTGACTTTGTGCACTTCAACGACATGCGTATGTGGATATGTATCGACGAGGGATACATTCCACCGACTGCTGAGATAGAAGGACGTCAAAAGGTTGTCACGTATTCTAAAATGAAGGACGATGACAAAAAGCTGTTTGAAGCTGAGAACCGCGCATATGCTATCATACGAATGGCGTTACCTCAGGACATACTGCACACTTTCCGCAATCAAAAGACATCGAAGGAGCTTTGGGAGACGTTGGAAAAGAGGTGTGAGGGTAATCCGAGGGTTCGGAGGAAGCGTATGGAGTTGCTTAAACAGCAATTTGCGATCTTCAAGGCTTTGAAGGATGAGAAGCTGGACGACACCATCACACGGTTTTATCATCTGCTGACTGAGCTAGAAAGTCATGACATTGAGTATAGCGACACAGAAAAGAATAATAAGCTTTTGGATGCCTTACCAGCCAAATGGGCGATGTACGTGACTATGATTAAGCTTGATGAGGATAAGTACTATACTCAATCGCTGGAGGATGTAGTGGGAACGCTGAGGGCGTATCATTTCGAGTTATTGAAGGCAGAAATGGATTATGAACAAGTCCAAAATCCAGCCATGTATTTTGGAAAATCAAAACCTTCAGTAGCAGCCGACATGAAGACAGCTACATCATTTTTCATGGGAGAAACGTCTTCACCGGCAGAGACTGAAGATGCACAGAATAGAGCTTTCTTAGGGTTTGGTAGACCGGAAGAACAGCAACATCAGGCAACACTGGCATCAACATCTCAGGGCTACTCTAAGATGCCCATGAGCGCTAAATCGGCCGAAGATCATTTAAATTTATTGGCGTCATTTGTGGCCGCATATGGAAACTGCGTTCAGGGTAAAATAAACGATCCTGCACTCTGGGATGAAGATTACGATCAGGTAGACCCTGATGACCTTGAGGAAATGGATCTCAAATGGCAACTGGCCATGGTAACCCAACGGGTTAAGCAATTCATCAAACGCACGGGAAGAAATTTGAGTATGAATAACAAAGGGATTGGCTTTGATAAGTCCAAGGTCAAATGCTACAACTGTCAAGGCTTAGGACACTTTGCTAGAGAGTGTCAGAGACCGAAGGTAGAAAAATACCAAGGGCAGAATCAGTCTCATGGACAGTATCAGAACCAATCTCAACAGAGATATCTTCCGAGCACATCATCCAGTCAAGCAAACATAGCTGGTCTGTTATCTAACGTCACATCAGACAGACAGCTGGATGGGACTTACGACTGGAGCACTCATCCAGAATCTAACGCTAGAGCCTTTATGGCTGAAGTAACCGAGAGTGGATGTGCAAAACAGAGCAGAACACAGGGGACATCATACAACATGAAAACAGTCCGATGTGGGTGGAAAAGTCGGATGATCAGACGCTTCTGGAGTTTGCCGCTCAAATGGCCAACGTAGAATCTGTTCATACAAAGGTAAGTCTGAATTTCTCTCTTTTCCAAGAATTATGTGTTTTATGTGCTACTTCTAACGATAGGTTAAACTTAGTACTAGAATCACATAAAAATATATCTGCTCAAAATGAATCACTATAATCAGATAATGCTAGCCTGATTGATATTAAACAAGATCTTAGGGATAAACTTAAGGCTGATGTGCAAGATGTCATAGTTCTAAAAGACAAGTTGAGTGAGCAGTGTGTTAGATTTGAACTGATGTATGAGCATGTAGAGGCTTTGACCAAAGATCTTAAGATCAAAGAAGTAGAGCTAGCTGAATCTAAGGTGAAGGTAGCTGAGGCCAATAGTAAACTAGAAAAGTTTAGGAACTCAAGTCTTAACCTAGGGAAAGTTTTGGATGCTCAACGCCAATCTAAAAAACCTGTAGGTTTAGGATTTCATGAGATTCCTCCACCATTTAATGACAACTACGTGCCTCAACCTCAGGAGAAAACTGAAAAATCAGTAGAAGAGGAAATACCTAAACCAGTGTCTGAGCCTGTAAAGGAAAACACACCTAAGGTGACTGATACAAATGTCAAGATTAAGAAAGTCAAATTTGTGTCTTCCTCTAGTGAAACACCTGCAGGACAAAAAGAACCAGACACTAGTGAGACACCTAAGTCTAAGGGCACACACAAGAATTCCATTGACAAGATGTCTTGCTTTAGATGTCACGAAAAGGGGCATGTTGCTTCAAACTGTCCGCTTAGGAAAATCGACATTACACCTAAGACAGGGAAGCCAGCACAAGCTAAGCCTGCAACAACTGTGGCGAGCACTAGTAGTTCTCAGAGTACCGAGAAAACAGTGCAGGCTACACCAAAACAGGCTGTGAAACAAATAACGGTGAAAGGTGGACCAAAAGAGGTGATTAGGACTAATTCACCAAATCGAGTCATTAATCAATCTAGGTCTGGACCTCAACAACAATATAGGAGCACAACACCTAGCAGAGCATACACTCCGGTTAGGTCACACACTCCTGTTAGACATCACACACAGGGTAGAGCTCAGGGATCTCAATCTGAAATGCAATATAATCGTAATTATTCAAGAGCTCCACAACAAATGCCTACTCAAAGGCAAAGAGTGAATTTACATCACTAGGCACCCCAACAAACTCCAGTTCAACGACCCAAGTCACCTGAAAGGCGAGATGGGTATTTGAAAGAGTTTAAGTATGTGGACGAGAATGGTATAACCAAGTCAGTTATGGCTTGGGTTCCCTGTGATAACTAACCTATTTTCTTTCATGTGCAGGAGATAACCACAGGTCTAAACAATAAATGGTTCGTCGACAGTGGATACTCCAGGCACATGACAGGGGAAAGAAGTCTCCTTACAGACTTCAAGGGTGGGAATCGGGGATTTGTATCATTCGCGGGAAATAAAGGAGGAAACATCACGGGTACTGGAGTGGTCACTAATGGGACGATCAAGTTGGATCAAGTTTATCACGTTGATAAACTGGTTCACAATCTCATTAGTGTATCTCAAATCTGTGATAAGAAGAATTCAGTGCTGTTCACTGACACTGAAGCGTTGGTGCTAAAACAGGGGTTCAAGATTCCTGAAGAGTGGATTTTGATGAAGGCTCCAAGGAAGAATGACTTGTACATGCTCGATATGAACAAGCCGGAAACTTCGATGGGTCCAATCTGTTTATTATCTAAAGCTTTGGAGACTGAATCGGTTTTGTGGCACAGACGCATGGCACACTTGCACCTGAGAAAGATGAATTATATTACGAAAAATGGGTTGGTGCAAGGTGTGCCTATGAAGAGTTTTCAGTTCGAGGATAAGTGTCTACCATGCAAGAAGGGCAAACAACATAAGAAGGCACACAAGTCCAAGACTCAGAACTCCATCTCTACCACATTCGATTTGCTGCATATGGACCTCTTCGGCCCAATAAACAAAAGGAGTATAGGTGGTAGTTGGTATTGTTTAGTTATCACTGACGATTACTCACGATTTTCTTGGGTTTTCTTTCTAGGTACAAAGGACGAGACGGCTTCCACGCTCATCGGGTTCTTAGACCAAGTGGAGAAATCCTATGGAACAAGGGTTAAAAGGATTCGTAGTGATAATGGAACTGAATTTAAAAACACTGTAATTGGTGTATATTGCCTATCAAAGGGCATAGTGCATCAATTTAGTGCACCCTATGAGCCACAACAAAATGGGGTGGCCGAACGAAAGAACAGGACATTGATTGAGGCAGCTAGGACTATGCTCTCGGATTCAAAGCTTCCTACCATGTTTTGGGGGGAGGCAGTGAATACCGCATGTCATATTTTAAACCGGGTCCTAACTGTCAAATCTTTGAACAAAACCTGTTATGAAATTTTGAATAAACGGCCACCTAATTTAACTGGCTTCGAACCGTTTGGGGTACCATGTACTTTATTGCGAACAAAACATCAACCTAAGTTTGGTGAAAAGGCTGACGAAGGATACTTCCTAGGTTATGTGCCAAACTCACCAAACAAACGGGTTTTTAACAAAACTAATGGTACAGTAGAGATTGTGTATAACATTGAAGTCACAAAATATACACATGAACCCCAAACAGGTCCGGAATGGATATTTGACTATGATAAACTGTTTGAGTCATTTAACATTCCTCTGGATGAAAATGCAGGTACCATCGAAAAGGACATGGCGACGTTGAATCTGAATGACGAAGGTCATACCTTTCCGAGAACTACATTTCAATCCACATCCGAGCCTACTTCAACTGAAGATGGATCTCAAGAAGTCACTGATCCACAAGCACCTTCAACTGAGAATCAAACTCAGACAACAAATTCAAACTCTGAGGAAACTGTCCACGAGGAGGAAAATGTGGAATCTGAGGTTGTTCCCCCATTAGGTGAAATAGGATCTAACTTAGGAGATAATCTAAGAGTTGACGAGATAGAGACATCTAGGATCAACAAGAACCATCCTATAGAAAGCATCATAAGAAATCCTAATGAGGGTGTGAGGACTAGGAGTAGTTTAAATAACAACACTGTGTTGTTGTCGATGATAAATGACTCCGAGGCCTTTCATACCTGCCTCTATTCTTGTTTCATCTCGCAAGTAGAGCCGAAAAAACGTGCAAATGGAACTAAAGGATAATTCCTGGGTTGAAGCGATGCAGGAAGAACTCTCTCAGTTTAGGAAACTAGAAGTGTGGGAGTTAGTTCCATTACCTCGAGGGGAAATAGCAATAGGAACCAAATAGGTTTTTAAGTGCAAAAGAGACGATCGGGGTATAGTCACTCGTAAAAAAGCTAGATTAGTTGTAAAGGGTTTCAACCAAGAGGAGGGAATCGATTACAATGAGGTGTTCGCGCCAGTAGCAAGGTTGGAAGCAATTCGGTTGTTTTTGGCTTTTGCTTCCTTCAAGGGCTTTAAGGTATATCAACTAGATGTTAAGAGTGCTTCCTCTATGGGAAAGTGAAGGAACTGGTGTATGTAGAACAGCCGCCCGGATTTACAGATCCAAAATATCCAGACAGAGTATATCGGTTACATAAAGCTCTGTATGGATTGCATCAAGCACCAAGGGCGTGGTACGAGACTCTGTCCAACCATCTATTAGAGAATGGATTTGAAAGAGGTAGGATAGATAGTACGCTGTTCGTTAAGCGAAAGGGAGAACACTTCATCTTGGTACAAGTGTACGTCGATGATATCATCTTTGGATCATCAGACGAGCAAATGTGCAAAGATTTTGAGAAGGTGATGAAGTCAAAATTCGAGATGAGTGCAATGGGTGAGTTGAATTTCTTTTCGGGATTGCAAGTTGACCAGAAGAAGGAATGAATGTTTATCCATCAGACGAAGTATGTCTACGACATATTAGAACGCTTCGGGATGGAAGGGACGAAACTGACAGCTCATTTCAGCACGCCGATTCAAGTGAATCACAATCTCGGACCGGGTACTGAAAGTGATACCGATGTGGATCCGACATTATATCGGGCCATGATCGGATCACTTATGTATTTAACTGCTTCAAGACCTGACATTATGTTTGCTGTGTGTATTTGTGCTAGGTTTCAAGCTAATCCGAAAGAGATGCACATGAAAGCTGTGAAACGGATTCTACGATACCTCAAGTCGAAATCGAAGCTGGGACTTTGGTATCACGCGGAGGGAGATCTGGAATTGGAGGCATTCACGGATTCAGACTACGGAGGATGCAGCTTGACGCGTAAGTCAACAACTGGAGGTTGTCAATTCCTTGGAGGGAGACTGGTTTCCTGGCAATGCAAGAAACAGACGTCGGTAGCCGTGTCAACGTGCGAGGCTGAGTATGTTGCTGCTGGTAGTTGCTGTTCACAGGTTCTATGGATACAACAACAATTGCGGGACTACGGTTTGGCTTACACTCAAACTCCTATTAGGATAGATAACTAATCTACAATTGCAATAACGAATAATCCAGTTAAACACAATAAAACAAAGCACATAGACATAAGACATCATTTTATACGTGATTGTGCTGAAAAGAACTTAATCAAGTTGGTAAAAGTGGCAACGGATGATAAGAATGCTGGCTTATTTACCAAAGCTTTTGATAAATCACGGTTTGAGTATTTGATTCAACTGAATGGAATGCGTAACCCAGAGTGAATTGACCTTAGTAGAATTTTTATTTTCTTTTATAGCTGTAGGATTTCTTTCTTTCTATAGTAAGTTTACTAAATTAGGATAGTTTCTATTTTTAGTAATTTAATAGTTTATATTATTTTCTTGCTATTACTTATGAAAAATAAAAAAAAAGAGAGAAAACCATAAAAAAATTAAAAAAAAAAGAGAATATATATAAAAAAAAAAAGTTAAGTCTTAGATGCATAGGTTCAAAGTGACGAAAATTAACACAGTCGTTACAAACTCTAAGTGTTTAGGCTTTCATACATAATACACTTTAAATTCTAAGTGTTGTACATTATCTAGTTAGATGTGTTGGTAGGCATAATACATAGAGGGAGTCTCAAGGCTAATAAAATACTCAAGAAAAAGTCAAACGTGTCACTAACTTAGATGTATGACCAATCGGTCTTAATTTTTATGTACGAGACATACAAACTTTGACTATAAATGAGGTATGCAAACGTTCTGGGGATGTATAGCTACATCAAATACATCTTAAAATGGAAAGCATATAAAAAATCATACTGAATTGAGAGTCAAGAACAAGTAACTCTGTTGTACGTAAGTACAGACCTGTTGCCTCTGTTTTGATTCGGGTTAGCAAGATAAGTCGCTTTGTTGTACGTCGGTACAGACCTGTCACCGCTGTCTTGCTAGCTTTAAAAATAAACCTTAAGACAATCTAAGACACTTTGTTGTATGTAAATACAGACCTGTGTCCGATGTTTGCCTTTTAAAGAAAGTTTGCAAATACCAAAAAGTTAGAGTCATTGTCTGTATGCCTTGATCATAAAAGTATGTCTATGTCTGAGTCACGTAAGATAATTTCATGAAAAATAAAAAGGCCAAGGGATATTCTGAAGTGTAGTATGTTTAAAGGAAAAATAATACCAACAATCGGCTAGAAATGTATGTCACGCCAAACAATCAAAGGGATCAAAAATTCCTAAGTGTGAAATTTTAAATACTGAAAGTGCGTATTTGACATCGCTATCTGATTGAACCTTTCTTTGACTATACTCATCAAAAATATTCTGTTAAGTTTTTAATATAGGTTGTAAATTTTAAATAATGTAGTTTAGTCTAAGTTCAATTTTTGTTCAAAATCTTAACTTTATTTTAATTTAATTTAATTTAATTTAATTTTTATTCTATTTTATTTTATTTTGTTTTTACTTAGGAAAAGGTCAAAAATTACTGAAGGTCAAAAATTACTGAGAGTTTACCTATGCGATTTCGAATCTGTTCTCGAGTTTGCCGTTTTCATGATACGTACTATTTGTCGAGTTTCCGTTCGTTTGGGTTCGATACTACTAGTAGATCTAGGTATAATCAAGTGTATTATACAAGATTTAGGTAGTTTTATACTCAATTTAGGCCAAAATCATTGGATTTTGAAGTTTTGTTGGTGGAATGTTTGTTTTTCAAAATTACAAAATTTAAACCGGTGAAAAGTCAAATTAACTACAAATATCATTGATTAGAACCTAGTATGACTAATAGATGTGATTTTCTAAGGCTAACATGGTTAAAATCTTGGATTTTTGTGATGATGTTGGCCGACTCCTTCGAGTTTGTTCTTGACCAGTTTCGAGTTTATCACTAAACTCGAAAAGGTCATTAAACTCGAATGAGTGTACATTCGAATCTGTTATTCGAATTTGACATTATATTCGAATTATTTAATTAAAATTTTAATTAAACTTGTAGAAATTCATAAGTGTTGGATTTTGTCCTTATACAAGTTCAAAATAAAACAAATTTGAATTTAAACAAGTTTATTTCTTTTTAATAATTCTAATATTTTATTTGCTATATTGTGCAGACATGGCAGACAGAATTTTTGTTCCAAAGCATAACATGGTCATTTCTCCTGACCATGCTATTCCTGAGGCGCAAGCCTTCCGCCAGATGGTGGATTTCTTGGTAGGATCCAGAATCTCGTATGCGCTATCTCACAATATCCAGATTGTCATTCCTTATGTGCGTGAGTTCTATGACCATCTGCAAGTAGATTGTACTGTCACTCCGACAGGTTTTGAGGACAAGGATTGCCGGGCATCCTTTGGTATTTTCAGCTGACATTCTACGTCAAGTACTTCAATTAGGCACTCAAGAGCAGGAGAACAGTCCGATAGATTTCCCATTAGCTATTAGGCAAGCAGCTTTTGTGAGAATGGGATATAGTCTGGACGTCACGAAGTCGCCATATATGAAAAGTGGGCTTATTGGTCAATGGAGATATCTAGCTCATGTCTTCATGGTGTGTTTTGCGGCAAAGAAGGCCAGTTTTGACTACATTGTTTCAAACATCCAGTCTGGGATGATCGCGTTAGTCTACAATCAGAAGTTCAGCTTCTCAGAGATGTTCTTTACTGAGTTTGCTCAACAAATCACAGCTCCAGACCAACAAAGATTTCTGCTATATCCACGCTTCGTGATGATGCTGATCAGGCACTTCTTGCCAAATCTGCCACAGCTTAATGATATCCAGAGCGTTGCGGTCATCGATAAAAGAATGTTTGCTGATTGTTCAGCTCATCGAGGAAGGTTGGCTATCCCAGTGGAAGGACCATTGTTCGGTGCTGTAATCGACCCCAATTTTGTAGCCCCTGAGGATGCCAACTGGGCAGGAGAGGTGCAAGTTCAAAAGCAACAGCCACAGCAACAGCCACAGCAACAACCACAGCAACAAGCACGCCCTCAACAACAGAGAAGAAGACAAAGGCCTTCCGTAAGACAAATTCAGGCAGATAGGCCTTCTACAAGCCAACCTCAAGAGCCTGAAGAGGCTGGACCTTCGAGTGCACCGTCTGAATCTAATCCGATATTTCAAACTTTGGAAGAGATCTGGGCAGCAGGTCCGAATGCAAATGAAGAAATCACGGCTGAATTAGTTGGAGATTTATTGGAGCCTCCAGAAGGAGAAGTAGATGTATTTAAACAGATAGATGACTATCAACCAGCGCCAGAAGGCGAAGCCGTACCAACTTCTGATTCTG
The DNA here is from genome assembly GCA_020465985.1 of Centrapalus pauciflorus. NCBI lineage: Eukaryota > Viridiplantae > Streptophyta > Magnoliopsida > Asterales > Asteraceae > Centrapalus > Centrapalus pauciflorus. The sequence continues at coordinate 112,621 of JAANYP010000807.1, read as the reverse complement.
AAGAAATCGAAGAGATTGAGGTTGAGGCTCCAGATTCTATAACTGAAGATCCGTCCATCCAAATAGGGACATATGGTTCTCGGTTAGTTGTAACTGATGAAGAAGTTAGGAGGAAAAGAGCTTCAGAGGAGTCAGAGGACTCAGATTATGAAGAAGAGAAGGTAGCACCTTTGGTGCATCGGCAAAGGGCAAAACGCCATAGATTCATGCAGGGAGCTTCCTCGGCCTCTGCTTCCCAACCAGAAATACCTGTTCAATCTACCATTCCACCACCACCACCACCTGTTGAATCATACATTCCATCTCCAATCATCCCAACTCCCATACAATCCATACCATCCACATCATCCACTTTCACGGACAACCAACGGTTTTCTGAGCTTAAGAGCAAGGCCGACTTCCAACAAGTCCAAATCTTTGGTTTGACAAAAGCTCTCGGCGAAATACAGAAGCATAATGCACTTATCGATATCGAGAATGCTGAGTTGAAGAAAGTTGTGGGCAAGATGGAGGAAGAAAATTTGGAGCTCAAAACCTTTGTTTCCGATCAGGCGGCCGAGATTAGATCAATGCGCTCCCTTATTGAGCAATTATTGAAAAACCTAAAGGCTCAGGGGGAGACAAGTTGCCGGGATTAGGAAGAGCTGCCAAGGGATGGAGATGATGACGGCAATGATCCTAGTGCACAAAAGGATAATGAGCCAGTAGATTTTTCTGCTGCTCAACATGCTGAGATTCAGGGGGAGCCGGGACAGTCAGGAGCTGCGGGAGGTGAAGCCAGTTCCTCAAAAGTCACAGAGTCGGAGATACATGAAATGATTGAAGCGCTAATGGATATCGATGAAGACCCTATGGACTTTGGCTTTGATTTCGAGGACGAAATGGAGGATTTAGAAGAAGAAGAATTTGTGCCTGGAGACGTAACTGACTGGAAATCTGATGATGAAGTTTGTGTTGATGAAGATGATGAAGCAAATGAGATCATTGTTCAACAAAACCCCATCACAGATACATACGTAATAGAAGGAAATCATGTGATTGACATAGATGTAGTAAAAGCTGCTTTAAATGTTGAATCATCAAGTGAAGAACTTGCCAGAGAGCTTACCAACGAAGAAAAAAGGAAGCTATGGTTTAGGGCAGAGAAAAAAGAGTTGGAGCTGAAGAAGAAAATGCGTGTGTCGGGTGCTGGAGAGCTATCAGGAAATATTTTGAGCTGGTTCTTTGATCGAGAATTGCAGCTATTCAATGTTGAATCATCAAGTGAAGAACCTGCTAGAGAGCTTACCAACGAAGAAAAAAGGAAGCTATGGTTTAGGGCAGAGATACGAGAGTTGGAGCTGAAGAAGAAAATGCGTGTGCCGGGTGCTGGAGAGCTATCAGGAAATATTTTGAGCTGGTTCTTTGATCGAGAATTGCAGCTATTCATTATCAAACAAAAAGATGGCCTCCAGTACCTCAGAAGAAGTCTGAAAGTCTTCAACTCCTTGCCAAAGATTGAAATAAAAGCATTAGGATGGAAGGAGCTTATCAACATCGGCGACGACCCTTATGCTGAAATAATAGCAAAAATCATCAGAAAAGAAGGGAGGTCGAGGAAATTCGAGCGGCTCAATCCAAGGGTGGGTAAACGAGTGATGGACAATACTCGTATTGACCCTCTAACTGGTCGTCCGTGGATGAAAATTCAATACAAACCAGTTAGATGTCTGAAGAAGGTTCCTCTCAAGCCAATGCCACAGGACGTCATGAAAAATCTAAATTGGTGGTACGTGGAGAGTGAGATAGGAGAAGCAGTGATGGAAGACTTCGAAGAAAAAGAAATTCTTAGAGTCTACGATCCGCTACATCTAGTGAACCTTTCAAAAGATGACATGCAAGTGCTCTACAATCAATAAATGTCAAGTGATGCACATATGGAGTCTGAGGCTAGAAAGTATCAGAATGTAATTAAAGTATGTGTTGAGAAAGGTTTGTATGCTGGCAGCAGTTTAAATAAACAAAGTACTTAATCAAAATATAAATAGTTAGTTAGAAGCTATCGTCAAGGGGGAGTCTGTTGGTACACCCTGTGTGACGATAGCAGTCTAAGTGTTCTAGCATTTTGGTTCAAGAAATATTACAAAGTATTGAGTATTAACGAGTGTTTGATATATGTGTGTTTATATATGTTTGATAGTTATTGATTGTATGTTTGAACTTGGTGTAATGTATTACAAGAAGTTCAAACATAAAGTTCAAAGTTAAATTCAAACAAGTTAAAACATAAGTTCAAACATAAAGTTAATATGTGAATTTCGAATTTGGAACAAATTCGAATTTATCATTAGATGAATTTCGAATTTGTAGTAAATTCGAATGTGCTTTCTGAGGCAGATTCGAGAGTGTCAAGGGGACAAACTCGAATGGGCCTTGGGCGTGATTCGAGTTTGGCCCATGGCAAACTCGAATGGTCCTCTATAATTAGGGATAGACTCGAATCATTAGGAGACTTTTGCAGAATTCGTGTGAGATTAAGCAAAAGGGCGATCTCGAGTTTATCAGTGTTTTGAGTGTTATTTCGGAGAGAATCATCTCGTAGGTGCGTTCGTCGTCGTCAGTACAGCGTTGTGATAGTCTCCGTGTTCCGTGTGAGAGTGATATCCGTCAAACCGTTAACGAGGATTCCGCACTCGTTGACGGTCTCGCGTCTAGATAGATCCGGTAGAGTTCAAGACCTTACAAAGAATTTTGAATATTACAGCAAAAAGGTTTTGCTCGCAAAACAAAAGGAAGTTGGGAAAGTGCTTAGGGCAGAAGATGATCAGTGGCTTCAACTCTCCGATGATGAAGACATTTTAGATGTGGACGCGCACATCTGCTTTAAGTCTGAAATCCTACAGAACCTGTTAGAGTCTGAGAAAAGCGAGTCAACCATGCTTGCTGAATATGAAGTATGGGTTGGGCTGACTGATGAGGAAGCTGAGAATGCTAAAGCTGAGGATACAGTTTCAGAGACTGAGCTGAGAGAAGATTTTGTACCGATGGGTACTGAAGGAGAAGGATGCTGTAAAGCTAATGAGGATGATGGATCAAATTCTGAAACTTCTGAAACACCTGATGTAGATTCTAATCCTGACTCAGATAATGATAACTCCTTTGAGCTTGAAAATAAAATAGTGCAAATGGTTTATATGCTAAAACGTTTTGAAAAATCATTAAAAGCCAAGAAAAGGAATGTCCATTCTTTGGAAATTAAATTAAGAATTGAGCATGCATTAGTTTTAGAATTTTGCAAAGATCAGGCATCCGTTTTGCAATATGTTTAGGTAATGGAAGAAAAGTCCGACAAACTTCAGCTCGGGAATAAGAAACTGAGTAACACTATTACTGACATAACTGAAAAACTCAAATGAGCTAAATTAGAATATACTAATTGTTCTGTAAAATACAATTCGATCTTTGAAGAAATAACTTAGCTATATGAGAAAATAAAAACATTAGAAGATGAATCCTTGAAAAGAGGTCAAACAGATCAAATGATTCACTTAAATCAACCAAAAGACACTGATTTTTATAATTCAAAAGCTGATATTGGTTGTGAAAATCCTAAGTATCTTACGAAAGCAATTTTGTGTTCTCCAACGTTGTATGATACAAGATACATGAATTTAGGATTAAAAATGGTGTTTTTGAAAGCATCTGAAGAAGTGGAATCCCGCGAAGATCTGAAAAGGTTGAGAGAGAACAAAATGCAAATTGATTTAGATTATAACCTTCTCACTGAAAGTGATAAAGATCTAACAAAAACAGAAGATTTCATTCAGACATATTCTGATAAGGATCTTTCGGAAAGTACAATTTTCCCTTAAAAGGCACACATTCCTACTTAAGTTCTTGAGAAGATAAACTCTGATCTTGGATTGAAGAATGAAATTTTTTAGGAAGAAAATGTAAAGCTCCAGGTAGTAATTTAAGATTTATAAATAAAACTTGCAGAAAGCCAGGACTCACCTCTCAACTTGTTCAGAAATCTTCCGCCCTTGCTGAATCAATTAACTCTGAAGAAGCATTTGATCTGTTCATGAACTCTAAGGTTCATCCCGTAGATGAACTTTTTGTCAAGATAGATGAATATGTTAAACCTCAACACGCAAAAGGAACTGTTAAAACTAAGGGACCAGTAGGTATCTTGAAAAAAATACCTACAACTCGCAAGGTTGTATCAATTTCAACGCCTGATTTGCAACATAAGGATAAAGCAAAAGTTGTCTTTGTTCCTTCAACATTTGAAAAAGGTGAATCATCATTTTCGAAGGTTACCAAAGCCAAAAGTTCATGGTAAGAAATTTTTACAGAATAATGTTCAGTCCAATATGACTAATATTAGTTCTTTATTCATGTCAGATAATATTGTGAAAAGAACATCAAAGATAGTTTGGAGAAGTAACAGATTGGAAAGAAAAAGGAGAGTGTACGAACAGAAAAATGAGTGTAGTATTACAGATAGGAATAGTTCTTTAGTGAACAATGTCTGTAATAACTTGGCGGCTAAAACATGTCATAATTACTCCCCTGCTAAGTTGTCTTTGAACTCTGTTAATCGTAATGATTTTAATGAAAAATCATTTTCTATGTCAAATGTATATATGTGGAGATATAAGCATAAGGTTCCTAGGTCTAGACAACAATGGGTTCCAAAGAAATCAACTTCCAAATCAGTTCCCAAAAGAACTGTTCAAAATTGGATACCCAAGTAAACTGTCAAGAAATGCGTTCCTAAAGTTAAGATTGTTGCTGCTTGTGTAACTGACATTGCACCTCATGATTTACCTAACTCTAAAGGACCCATTTTTAAGTGGGCACCTCACTGTTTACTGCGATTTGTAGGTAAATCATGTCTGGTACCTTGATTCTGGATATTTCAAGCACATGATCGGACAGTGAGACACCCTTACGAATTTTGTTGATAAATTCTGTAAGACGATTAGATTTGGTAATGACCAGTTCTGTCCGATCAGAGGCTATGGGAATTTGGAGTATGACCAGATTACTATCCAAAAAGTTTTCTATGTCAATGGTCTTGGTCATAATCTGTTCGTCATAGGACAGTTGTGCGATAAAGGGTTATAATTCAATTTCAAGGCAAATCGATGTAGCATAAGATTTGGGGAAGGAAAGGAAATTTTTGCTGGAGCTAGGAAGACAAATCTGTATTCTATCGACTTGGCCAACTTAAAGATGCGAAAAGATGTCTGTTTATTGTCTAAGGCATCTACAAAAGAGTTATGGTTGTGGCATCGTCGTCTTTCCCACTTGAACTTCAAAGATCTGAATAACCTTGCCAAAGAAGGTTTAGTCAAAGGCCTTCCAACTCTTACTGTTTCAGAAAGAGCAGTTGTGTGCGGCGTGTGAGAAAGGAAAGATGGCGAGAGCTTCGCATAAATCGAAGGTTGAACATTCTTTAAAAAAACCTTTAGAGCTATTACACATGGATCTCTGCGGGCCGATGAGAGTACTAAGTAGCAATAAGAAAAAGTATGTTCTTGTAATCGTCGATAATTACTCGAGATACACGGTTTTATTTTTGCGATACAAATATGAAGCTACAGACATTATAAATGACTTCCTGCCCAGAATTCAAGTACAGTTACAGCTGACTGTCCAGACCATTAGATCTGATAATTGTACTAAATTTAAGAACAAGTCTTTGGAGACCTTTCCTAGTTCATTAGGAATAACCCATCAATTCTCAGCTGCTCGTACCCCTCAACAAAATGGTGTAGTTGAATGTCGAAAGCGCACTCTTGTTGAATCTGCAAGGACGATGCTAGCCTATTCTAATCCGTCGTTATTCCTCTGGGCTGAAACTGTAGTAACCGCGTGTTTTACCCATAACCGATCTATTGTCAACAAACGCTTTGGAAAGATGCCTTATGAATTAATCAATAAAAGAATTCCTAACATTAAATTTTTTCATGCCTTTGGTTACAGATGTTTGATTCTTAATAATAAAGACAATTTAGGAAAATTTCAGCCAGAAAGCAGATGCAAGAATGTTTATCAGTTATTCTAAGGCATCGGTGGCTTTCTGAGTGTACAATAAACGCACGAGGACTGTCAATGAGACTGTAAACATCAAACTCGATGAAGGCATCATAATGGTTCCTAGACATGCCAGTTTGGACCCGATCCTCAACAGAATACTTCTATGAAGTCAACTGCGCATATCAATGTAGTGAATGATCTAAATACTTTGTTTGAATACTTTTATGACGACTATTTTGATAAGGCCAATACTAATACATCTAAGTTGGTTCCTGATAAGGTTACTGAAGATCCTGTTGTCGTCTTAGATCATTCGCCACCAAAAATTTCTGGAGATTCAATAGTTGTTTCTTCTGACAGTGTTCAATAGTCTACAGCTCCAGAAAATCAAGCTTTACCCTTGAATAATCAGACCCCTGAAACCCCTATTCCAGTTGAGATTCAAACACCTTCGGAATCTACTCCTCGTCAACCCTACCTTGATTTAGACCCCAATCAAGACCAACCTCAACCTTATCCTCATACACATAAATGGACAAGTATCATCCTCTAAGAATATTATAAGAGAACCCTATGCATCGGTTCTAACCCGAAGAGCTACAAACAACGAATGCCTCTTCTCAAATTTTTTGAGTAAGATCAAACCAAAGACAATTAAAGACGCTTTTCAGGATGTTGATGGGATTATCGCCATGCAAGAGGAGTTGAATTAGTTTGAAAGGTTGGGAGTCTAGAGATTGGTGGAAAAACCAAAGGATAAATCCGTCATTGGCATAAAGTGGATCTTTAAGAACAAGAAGGATGATCAAGGAGTGATCATCTATAACAAAGCAATACTTGTAGCCAAGGGATATAGTCAACAAGAAAGGATTGACTATGACGAAACAGTGCACCAATTGCAAGAATCGAGGCTATACGGATGTTTCTAACTTTTGCAGCTCATAAGAATTTCACAGTTTATCATATGGAAGTAAAGACGACGTTCTTGAATGGGGAACTAAAAGACGAAGTATATACATATCATCCAGAAGGATTCGTAGATCCTTTAAAGCCTGATCATGTATATATTTTAGATAAGTCACTGTACGGCCTTAAACAACCACCACGAGCATGGTATGATGCATTATCACTTTATCTAATAAAATGTGGTTTCAACAAAGGTGCAGTAGACACAACGCTGTTCATTAAATGTCAAGGTCCTGATATCATTCTAACACAAATATACATAGATGACATAAAATTTAGGTCTACAAATCCTGATAATTTTGAAAAAAGTTCGCTTTTTAATGTCCCAAAAGTTTGAAATGAGCATGATGGGTGAAATAAGTTTTTTCTTGGGGTTACAAGTAAGACAACTGAGTGATGGAATTTTCATCAACCAGTCGAAAGACATTCAAGACATGTTGAAAAAATTTAACATGACCAACAGTACCCCAATGAAAACACCGATGGCTCCTGATTCGAAATCGAAACTCAATGAGGACCTTTTGGGGAACTTGTAGATGTTACTCATTATCGAGGCGTAATTGGTTGATTAATGTACTTAACTACGAGTAGACCAGATATTATGTTTTGTTACATGTGTTTGTGCTCAATATTAGGCGAATCCTAAAGAATCTCTTTTGGCTGCTGCCAAGAGGATACTAAGATATCTGAAGCGTACCTCGAATATGGGTTTGTTGTATCCTAAAGAATCTACGTTTATATTGACTGCCTTCTCTGATGCTGATCATGCAGGTGATAAAATGGATAGAAAGTGCACATCAGGAGCAGTTTAATTTCTTGGTGATAAACCCGTCTACTGGTCATCCAAGAAACAACATTGTGTCTTACTGTCAACCGCAGGAGCAGAGTACGTAGCTGTATCCTCGTGCTGCTCTCAAGTGATATGGATGACGAGCCAATTAAGAGACTACAAGTTTACACCAAACAAGATTCCAATACACTCTGATTCTCAAAGTGCAATCGCAATAGCATTGAATCTTGTGCAACACTCTAAGACAAAGCACATTGACATTCGGTATCACTTTATTAAGGATCATGTAGAAGACGGTAATGTTGAATTGTATTTTGTACCTACTGAATATCAGTTAGCTGATTTGTTTACCAAAGCGTTAGATGAAAAACGTTTTAATTTTTGGATATACAAATTAGGATACTGAATCGTTATATTTTAACATTCAGTTGATACAAATTATAATTTTACAATTTTCAATTTTTTACTTGATTTTAATTGAATTGGATCTCTGGTTCTTAAAAGTACTAATTTTTACGAGATTTAATGATGATGGATTGTCGTGTGCAGGGGGGAGCTAACTGAAAACTGTTTCTGAATATTTGATTTGAATAGCTTATCTGATAGTTTTAGTGTGCTTAGTTGCAGGGGGAGTTTTTAAAAATTAATATCAATTTGGAGGGGAGCAAATCTGCATACTTCAGGAGGGAGCAAATTTTGTTTCTTGTTATTTTATATTATTTTTCTTGGTTATTTATTTTAGAGTTATTGTTTTAGAATTTGTCATTTTTTATTGTGTGGCTTTTGTTTTTTTATTGTGTGTTATTTTTTATTATTGGGCTAAAATGTGTGGGGTTAAATGAAAAAGAGAATGAAATGAATAGTGCAGGGTACAACTTTTCAAAAGGTATAAATTTGAAATTCAAATTTCAATTTCACTTTTTCACACATATCGAGTACTGTGCACCACCTATTCCCATTTCTCTCTCTCTGCTTCTATCGAACATCAATAACAAAATTCGTGTTTGATTCAGAGTTTTTAGTGAAAATTTGTAAGTTTTTCTTATTTATTTTTACTGTTTTGCCTCAGTTCGGTGCTTATATGCTTTTACTTCTCATTGTGTGTCTGAGATTGTCACCGTTCTTTAAGAACTCGGCTAGTGCAAATTTATGGAATCTTGCATGCGTGTTTAAATGTTAAAAATGATTGTTTGAATGTGTGGATAATGATAATATCTTCATGGATTTCAAATTTCAAGTCTTATGGTGCAATATACATGATTTAATTCGAGATTTAATGACTGGTTTTTCGAGATTTCTTTTTTACTGTAAATCTGAGATTTGAGGTTATTCTTGATGTTTTTAGCTCATGTTCATTTAAGGGTTGTATTTAGTTTAGTATTTCGAGCATAGAAATGTCATTTATATTGGATTTAAGTGTGTGAATGTGTTTTTCGAATTTTCAGTGTATTCAAGGACTTAGGAAATTTTTTCATGTTAAAACTCGAATGAAAAGCTTCACCCGAGTTTGACTAAGTGTTATTCAAGTTTTAGTAAGTGTTATTCGAGTTATATACTTTATGATTCGAGTTTCATTTAGTGTTTCCCGAGTTTTATTAACTATTATTCGAGTTTAACTTAGTTTAAATTCGAATTTTACTTAATATGATCCGAGTTTGACAATGTTTCATTTGACTTTTATAAAAACCTATTCGAGATTGATGCCATTTCATTTGAGTTTAAATACTTATCCTTTGAGATTCATGACTAGGTACTCGAGTTTGACAAAGAATCATTCGAGATTCATCACATTTCATTCGACATTGATCATTAGCTATTCGGGATTGATTCTGTCACACCCCGTACCCCGGTTGGCAACGAAGCATGACGTCGCGGAAGCGTAACCATAATCATAACGAACGACCACTATATGGACGTTTTTCAAAAATACATTGATTTAACTTCAAATATAAATATTGTTTTACATAACCAAATTACAGCGTAAGTAGTTCTTAAAATACCAAGATGTAGATACACAATTTAGTTTATCTGGAAAAATGCAAATGAATCTCCGAGTTTGAAAACGATGAGACTCCAAAATTAACGGAAGCCTTGGAATACTTCCGATAAATGTGCATGTCTCAAACACCTGAAAATACATGCTAAAATACATCAACAAATTGTTGGTGAGCTCATAGGTTTACGCGAAAAGACTAGTTGTATGGACATTATCAGATGAGTTGAATTTATAAAATCATAAATTTCGTGTACGTATTACATAAATCATCATGCAACCGAAGCTTAACTAAAATGAGTTTGCCCTGTGCAGTATTCCCATACGTAATACCGTGTGTTGAATATATATGCACTCGCTGTTAGCCGACCCGAACTAACCCGAATGGGGGACATGACTTCCAATAGATCTATCCCCAATATATTCGCGCTTGCAAATAAATGCAATTAACGGTTCATGATTTGAGGGCTGATGGATCCAAACATGTAATACATATAAGAAATAAACAGTTTTGATGTCCATATGAAAACAGTGCATGTATTTCCACCCCAATAGATAGTGAAAATAGGGGCTATGAAGACTCACCGAGCTTGTGATGGAAAAATATGCGCAAAAATGCAAGTTTGCGTTGTTTGATGGGTGATGAAACCCGAGGTGTTTAACCGAGTCCTAAATGGTAATAAGGACGTAATATCACTAATATATGATAATATGTATATTTATATATTTTTATGTCTTAAATCACCCAACATTACAAGTTTATAAATAAAACCAACTTAAAATATGCGCAAAAATGCAAGTTTGCGTTTTTGGATGGGTGATGAAACCGGAGGTGTTTAACCGAGTCCTAAATGGTAATAAGGACTTAATATCACTAATATATATGATCAAGAACGGCCATTTTTCGGAGGTTTTTCGGCCTACTTTGAGGCTGTTTTTGACCAAGCTCCAAAATGTTTTAGGCTTTGTTATTCTAGGACATTAAACTACTATATACAAAGGGTTTTTAGAATCAAGAACGGCCATTTTTTGAGATGTTTAGGTTGGTGAAAAAGCTCGTTAAAAACCCTATGTTGGCCATTTTTGAGCTGTCAAACTTTCGGTTTCCCAAATAATTTCTGGAGGTCTTAAACTCCAAAATAAATTATGAAAACTTCCAAATCTATAGTTAAGACATAGATCTAACTTTTGAGACAAGAATCAACTCATTTAATTAAGTTATGAATTAGTTATGATTTTTCAAAGTCAATATAAATTTGCTGCCGAAAATCCGCAGTTTATAGACTTGAAATAACTTATGATTCTTTTTGTTTATTCAAAGGCTACTTGTATGAAAGTTATAAAAGTTATAAAACATATATATATCACTTTTTTCATAATATTAACATTTTTATGATGTGTTCATATATTCATAAACACATTTAAAGAAACAACTTAAAAATAAAAACTAGAAACCCATAAACTTGAGTTTTTATGAAACTTGTTGTTGTTGGTGATTATATATATTATGCAAGACTTATATAAACATAAATTTATGTTGAAATAAGTTAGTATTTACTTACTTTTAAGTGTTTAGAATACGATTTTGAGTAGAAGTTGGAATCCTTGCAAGACTTGCACCAAAACACTTGAATTTCTTGAAGAACACTTGAATACAAAAGTTTGTGATGTGTGTGTGTATAGATTCGGTTTTTAGAGAAGAAAAGGAGATTTTTTTGTTGTTTGAAGTGTGGAAAAGAAGTGAGAAATGAGGTCTTATTTATAGGCAAAGTGTTTTGTCTTTCAAATGATGAAAGGCATGGAAAGTAAGAGGTTGTGTGCACTTTTTAAACAAAATTATTGTGTTTAAAGTAATATTAAAAAAATAGAAGTCAACCCCTAATTGGCACATGCCTATGGCTGGCCATACATGTATTATACATGTATTTTCATTTTTATTTTTGTATAAAAGTATTTAGAAATATATTCTTGTATTTCCCTTTTCTTGTAATTTTATAAAAATACTTATGGATGCATTGTTTTAATGAATTGTTTTAGTCTTGCATAATTAATGTTAAGTAATTGTATTAGTATTTGATTAGTGTCACTAATCATAATTTAATTATGTACTTAGTTGAATTAATCCCTCATATTGTAAATTGATCAGATTAATTGATTTCCCGATTCATCGCACCGATGAATTTGATTCTAATTAAGTTGAATTTTTTAATAAACCTTGTTAATCACTTGATTAATTTCTAATGACCACTGATTAGGTTATAATTGGCTATTAAATACAGATTAGGTCATTGTTGCTAACCTGGTTTAGTGCCAGATGTTACAGTCTCCCCCTGTTAAGGGAATTTCGTCCCGAAATTTTATCTTGTTTTCTCAGGGGTATTGCTACTTAAGAGTAGATGAGAGTATCTTTGCTTTAACTGGCCATTGCATGCCCTAGTGAATTCTGGTTCATGCCTAGAATTCCATCTGACCTTGGGGATGGGTATACAACTGTGCTTCAATCCTTTGACCTTACGGTCCATGATTTCAACCGGCTCTTGGATGAAGTGAAGTTTATCAGTTAGTTGGATCTCTCCCAAGGGGTAACAAGTGTCTCCTCTAACAAACACTTCTTCTTATTCAATACATGGAAGGTATTGTGCATGCTGCTAAGCTCTGGTGGTAACTCTAAATGATAAGCTACGAGTCCAATTCCCTTTAAGACTTTGTATTGCCAATGTATCGAGGGTTTAATTATCCTTGTTTCCCAAATCATAACACTCCCTTCCATGGCAAGACTTTCATCAGTACTTGTTCTCCTAATTAGAACTCAAGGGATTTTCTATTTTCATCTGCATAACTTTCTTACCATCGCAGGCAACTTTTAGTCAGTTCCGTATCTGTACTATCCTTTTGGTAGTTTCGTGAATGGTCTTAGGGCCAGTGATTTGGCTATTTCCTACTTCTACCCAACAAATCAGCAATCGACACTTTCGCCCGTAGAGGGCCTGGAGCAGCTTTAATACTCGAGTGATAGCTATTGTAGTTAATAATTCCACTAAGGCAATTGAGTATCCATTACATAGGCTCTTAATGTGTGTTCTAGGGTTTGGATCGTTCTATTATTCTGACCATTGGTCTGAGGGTGATATGTGGTACTCATGTCCAAGTTTGTATCCAAAGCTTGCAGTAATAATTGCCCAAAAGTCTAGATGTAAATCTACTATTCGTATCCGAAATGATTTAAATAGGCACTCCATGTCTGGAGACGACTTCCTTGAGGTACGTTTGGACTAGCTTATTCATTCTGTTGTTCTCCTTGATTGGTAGGAATGTGCGGATTTTGTTAAGTGGTCGACTTATATTCAAATGGTTTGCTTATGTTTGTCTTAACTTTGGAGCATGTTAGGAATTTGTTGACATATGTGGCAATGTCATCCTTCATGTTAGGCCACCTGTATAGCTCCTTAAGGTCATGATACATGTTATCGGATCCGGGGTGAACGACATATCTTAATTTGTGTCCTTCATCCAAAGCCAGCTTTCTTATTCCACCAAACAAAGTAATCAGATTCTATTCATGAAATATCGATTTTTATTAGCCCTTATCCTAAACTATTTATCCACTTGTACTCTTAACGGCTTAGCTCATTAGTTTTCCTCAGGTGATAACGAATTTTCACGGTTGCAATTACTTATTAGTTCCATCCAACGGTACTACTTCGTATTCGACTCTTTCTGGTTCAAGATGTGTTGGAGGCTCTTATGGTCTGTGAATACAATACACTTCATACCGTACAACTAATGTCTCCAAGGATAAAGACTACTGCTTCAAGATCCAGATCATGCGTTGTGTAAATCACCTAGTGAACCTTAAGTTTTCATAAAGCATAAGCTATGACCCTATCTTTCTATATCAACCCATTGTGTGAAGCGTCACAGTAATATACAAATTTCTTACTTCTCTATGATAAAATAAGCGCACTGCGTAGTTTGTGCTTTAATAACTGATATGATGTCAATCAGGCTAAATGTCCTTTCGGGTCAGTTCTGTTAGAGCTCCGGTGATCTGTGAGAAATTTTTGATAATTGCCTATAATAAGTGGCAAGTCTTAAGGACCGTCGTATCTCTATGGGGGTTCTAAGAGTTGACCAATTCCTGATAGCCTCGATCTTTGCGGGGTCGACTTGGATCCCTTTACTATTGAACACGTGACAGAGAAATCTTACCTATCTTAGCCAAAAGTCAAACTTAGAAAGCTTGGCATGTGGTTGTCCTTTCTTTAACAACTCTAGAATCAGTCTTAAATGTTTGCTCGTGCTCGTCCTTGTTTCGTGAGTAGATTAAGAAGTCATTCAAGAATACAATCACGAATTTGTCTAGATAAGGTTTGCACACCCGATGAGGTCCATGAGTATCGTTGGGGCACTGGTTAATCCAAACGGCATTAATAGGAATTTATGATGACCGAAACGGAATCTGAAGGGTGTCTTTGGAATATGTTTCTTGCGAACTCTAACCTTATGATAACCAGACCTTAGGTCGATCTTCTAATAGAAGCTTAATTCTTGGATTTTGGTCAAACAAGTCATTGGTCCTTGTGAGCGGGTATTGATTCTTTTAGTTTAGTTAGCTCTCGGTAAATGGTGCATATTCTGAAGGTTTCATCATTCTTCTTTATGAACAAAACTGTAGCTCCTCCAAAGCGAGGAACTCGGTTTCATAAACCTTTTATCTAAGAGCTCCTACAGTTGGTTGGACGATTCATACACTATTGATGGGGCAAACCGGTCTGGTGCTCGAGCTACTGGTGCCGCATCTGATACTAGGCCGATTTTTGGATTTGACTTGCCTTGATGTTGGGAGTTCTGGTAAGTGTTCTGGAAAAACTTTGGGTAACCATAAATAATAACAATATTTTCGAGCCGCTTTCCTTTTGGCTCCCTCTCTATCAACACTTCAGGGTCCTAATGCTAGAAATGATGCTTACTTTGGTATTTCTTGCTTTGCGTTGGACAGTAAGGACCTTCTTATTGGCTAAAGGTATATGAACTGTGTTCTTGTTGCATACTATTTCTACACGATTTTCGATAGCCAATCCATGCCTATGACCACATAAACACTTCCCAGTTTGATGGGTATCAAGTCTGTTTCAAAGGGTCGGCCTACTAATCCTAAGGAGCATCCTCGACTTATATTATTTATCTTAAGCGTCTCACTGTCATCAACCTCAATAGCATAAGTAGCACTTAATGGAATTTATCTGCATAGTGAACTTAGTGGATATAAAGCTCCTATCAGCACCAGTATCAAATAGTAGAAATGCATAAGTGGTATCTAATGGGGTAAGAGGATAAGTCTACGGGTTTGAAATTTCTTAGGCAGATAGTCACAGCTTTATCTTCTCCTACGCAGAGTTGTAGTTAAAACTTAATTCCTCATAAAAGTTCTTGATACTTATTCTTTGTATATGATATGGTCAGAATTTTCTGATAAATTCTTAAGCCTTATTTACCCTAAGATATATCAGATTGTATAGCCTAGATAAATACTATAAAATGGTAGAAGGGTACTAAGTATGAGATGCCTCTGGGGTTTCCTCATACTCCAGAGCGTCAAGTCGTTGGGTTAGTTCTACATTACGGGCTTTGCGCTCTGCTAGGCGCTGTCACAATTTGTCTATTCCGTCTTGTTGAATCGCTTGGGTATTCTGGTTGTCCCAAGGTATATTGAGGGTTTGTATTGCCTCCTGCTTAATCCTTGCAAAGATCTCACCGACCTCCTGGTGGATTTTGTTGAAATTGGAGGTCGAATCTGGCGGCCCTTGCCACTAACAGGGGCATCGTTTGTTACATAGGTTTCTGGGTAAGTGTCGGCACTTGAGAGGAAGATGGTGTTCCGAGTTCAAACTGGTTTTGGATCCTTTCCTCGTTTCTCCACTCTTGGAGAGTGTGAGGCATCCATCCCCACTGTCTTACGTTCGCCTATCGTTACAGTTGCGGGCTTGGCTGATGAGTAGGTACAAGGATAGACTCCCGTTGTGCTAGTCACACCCTTTTCCTAGGGGTGAACTTCCTTAATGGTCCATTGGGATGGATTCTGAATAGGGTGTAGGGTGGCATATGTGGTGGTGATGGTGGAGCAATTTGTGTTGCAGGGCCACAATTGCCCTCCTTGTGCTTTGACGAGTCCATTACATCGTCATTGATTTAGTCTGGGTGGGTTCCCGATCCAAAGTATACCTCAGTGTCACCTTGGCTTCTATGTTCCATGGGTGAGAATTCATCCTCTGAGTCAAAGAGGATAATAACCATATTGTTCGACATGTTATTGTCATCAGGGTCCATATATGTGTTCACAGTTCTTGAAGAAAACTTAGTTTTGTAACAGTTATAGTCTAGGTACTAATGCAAGCTAGTTCACTATAACTATGGCTCTGATACCAATCTGTCACACCCCGTACCCCGGTTGGCAACGAAGCATGACGTCGCGGAAGCGTAACCATAATCATAACGAACGACCACTATATGGACGTTTTTCAAAAATACATTGATTTAACTTCAAATACAAATATTGTTTTACATAACCAAATTACAGCGTAAGTAGTTCTTAAAATACCAAGATGTAGATACACAATTTAGTTTATCTGGAAAAATGCAAATGAATCTCCGAGTTTGAAAACGATGCGACTCCAAAATTAACGGAAGCCTTGGAATACTTCCGATAAATGTGCATGTCTCAAACACCTGAAAATACATGGTAAAATACATCAACAAATTGTTGGTGAGCTCATAGGTTTACGCGAAAAGACTAGTTGTATGGACATTATCAGATGAGTTGAATTTATAAAATCATAAATTCCGTGTACGTATTACATAAATCATCATGCAACCGAAGCTTAATTAAAATGAGTTTGCCCTGTGCAGTATTCCCATACGTAATACCGTGTGTTGAATATATATGCACTCGCTGTTAGCCGACCCGAACTAACCCGAATGGGGGACATGACTTCCAATAGATCTATCCACAATATATTCGCGCTTGCAAATAAATGCAATTAACGGTTCATGATTTGAGGGCTGATGGATCCAAACATGTAATACATATAAGAAATAAACAGTTTTGATGTCCATATGAAAACAGTGCATGTATTTCCACCCAAATATATAGTGAAAATAGGGGCTATGAAGACTCACCGAGCTTGTGATGACAAAATATGCGCAAAAATGCAAGTTTGCGTTTTTGGATGGGTGATGAAACCGGAGGTGTTTAACCGAGTCCTAAATGGTAATAAGGACTTAATATCACTAATATATATGATCAAGAACGGCCATTTTTCGGAGGTTTTTCGGCCTACTTTGAGGCTGTTTTTGAGCAAGCTCCAAAATGTTTTAGGCTTTGTTTTTCTAGGTCATTAAACTACTATATACAAAGGATTTTTAGAATCAAGAACGGCCATTTTTCGAGATGTTTAGGTTGGTGAAAAAGCTCGTTAAAAACCCTATGTTGGCCATTTTTGAGCTGTCAAACTTTCGGTTTCCCAAATAATTTCTGGAGGTCTTAAACTCCAAAATAAATTATGAAAACTTCCAAATCTATAGTTAAGACATAGATCTAACTTTTGGGACAAGAATCAACTCATTTAATTAAGTTATGAATTAATTATGATTTTTCAAAGTCGATATAAATTTTCTGCCGAAAATCCGCAGTTTATAGACTTGAAATAACTTATGATTCTTGTTGTTTATTCAAAGACTACTTGTATGAAAGTTATAGAAGTTATAAAACACATATATATCACTTGTTTCATAATATTAACATTTTTATGATGTG
Organism: Centrapalus pauciflorus; assembly: GCA_020465985.1. Classification (NCBI taxonomy): domain Eukaryota; kingdom Viridiplantae; phylum Streptophyta; class Magnoliopsida; order Asterales; family Asteraceae; genus Centrapalus; species Centrapalus pauciflorus. The sequence continues at coordinate 95,032 of JAANYP010000807.1, read as the reverse complement.
TTCATATATTCATAAACACATTTAAAGAAACAACTTAAAAATAAAACTAGAAACCCATAAACTTGAGTTTTTATGAAACTTGTTGTTGTTGGTGATTATATATATTATGCAAGACTTATATAAACATAAATTTATGATGAAATAAGTTAGTATTTACTTACTTTGAAGTGTTTAGAATACGATTTTGAGTAGAAGTTGGAATCCTTGCAAGACTTGCACCAAAACACTTGAATTTCTTGAAGAACACTTGAATGCAAAAGTTTGTGATGTGTGTGTGTATAGATTCGGTTTTTAGAGAAGAAAAGGAGATTTTTTTTTTTGTTGTTTGAAGTGTGGAAAAGAAGTGAGAAATGAGGTCTTATTTATAGGCAAAGTGTTTTGTCTTTCAAAATGATGAAAGACATGGAAAGTAAGAGGTTGTGTGCACTTTTTAAACAAAATTATTGTGTTTAAAGTAATATTAAAATAATAGAAGTCAACCCCTAATTGGCACATGCCTATGGCTGGCCATACATGTATTATACATGTATTTTCATTTTTATTTTTGTATAAAAGTATTTAAAAATATATTCTTGTATTTCCCTTTTCTTGTAATTTTATAAATACTTATGGATGCATTGTTTTAATGAATTGTTTTAGTCTTGCATAATTAATGTTAAGTAATTGTATTAGTATTTGATTAGTGTCACTAATCATAATTTAATTATGTACTTAGTTGAATTAATCCCTCATATCGTAAATTGATCGGATTAATTGATTTCCCGATTCATCGCACCGATGAATTTGATTCTAATTAAGTTGAATTTTCTAATAAACCTTGTTAATCACTTGATTAATTTCTAATGACCACTGATTAGGTTATAATTGGCTATTAAATACAGATTAGGTCATTGTTGCTAACCTGGTTTAGTGCCAGATGTTACAGATTCTTGCTTCCAGTGTGGCACTTCATCATTCGAGAGTTACCATATGTCACTCAAGTTTCATGTCGAGATTCACACATATTATTTGAGATTCATCATTCATCATCCGAGATTCATTTCCAAAATATTTTCTAAGTGTGGGAATTTAATTTTTTTCATAGAGAATTCACATTTCACAAGTTAAATTGTTAAAAAATATGTCTTTCATAAACATTGGTGCCTTAATGGTTGACTTTGGAGTCCTCACAGTATTATATTAATTATTGTCTGGAATCCCGATGCTGTAAACAATGTGACACAGATTTTTTTATAATTTTGTAAAATGTTATTTTTCTTCGTCTGTAGAAAAGATTTGTATTTAGCTGCAGTGTCTAACATGTTTGTTATTTTTTACAGGTTACAGATGGCTTCCCATACACCCACCAATAATTCCAACTCCTCAAATTCCCAATCATCATCCAATCACACCATAGCATCTAAACCTGTAATATCCACATCCATTGCTGGTCCAAGACCCTCAACCCCAGTTCCCGACTCTCTTTTGCTTAAACCTAAACAATTTCTGCTGTTGTCCGATAACAATCACAGTTTGACCCTTCGGTTATCAAAGTCAGCCACCGTGTCATTGTGGAAATTCTGAAAGGGCACCCACTGGGTTATCTATTGCAATACAAACCCACCATTCTTTTGATCTACCTGCATCAGTTCTGACATACCATCAAATTCATATTTGATGCTACTAACCATCACTTTAAGGTCACCATTGACCAGTTCAAGGCCAAGATCAATAGCAAAATTTATGTTTGATTAAGAGTTTTTAGTGAAAATTTGTAAGTTTTTCTTATTTATTTTTACTGTTTTACCTTAGTTCGGTGCTTATATGCTTTTATTTCTCATTGTGTGTCTGAGATTGTTACTGTTCTTTAAGAACTCGACAAGTGCAAATTTCTGGAATCTTGCATGCGTGTTTAAATGTTAAAATTGATTGTTTGAATGTGTGCATAATGATAATATCTTCATGGATTTCAAATTTCAAGTCTTATGGCGCAACATACATGATTTAATTCGAGATTTAATGACTGGTTTTTTGAGTTTTCTTTTTTTTACTGTAAATCTGAGATTTGTGGTTATTCTTGATATTTTTAGATCATGTTCAGTTAAGGACTTGTGTTTAGTTTAGTATTTCGAGCATAGAAATGTCATTTATATTGGATTTAAGTGTGTGAATGTCTTTTTCGAAATTCAGTGTAATTAAGGACTTAGGAAATTTTTTCATGTTAAAACTCGAATGAAAAGCTTTACCCGAGTTTTACTAAGTGTTATTCGAGTTTTAGTAAGTGTTATTCGAGTTATATACTTTATGATTCGAGTTTCATTTAGTGTTTCCCGAGTTTTATTAACTATTATTCGAGTTTGACTTAGTTTAAATTCGAATTTAACTTAATATGATTCGAGTTTGAAAATGTTTCATTCGACTTTTATAAAGTCCTATTCGAGATTTATGCCATTTCATTCGAGTTTAAATACTTATCCTTTGAGATTCAGGACTAGGTACTCGAGTTTGAAAAAGAATCATTCGAGGTTCATCACATTTCTTTCGACATTGATTATTAGCTATTCGGGATTGATACTTAATGCTTCCAGTTTGGCACTTCATCATTCGAGACTTACCATATGTCACTCGTGTTTCATGTAGAGATTCACACATATTATTTGAGATTCATCATTCATCATCTGAGATTCATTTCCAAAATATTTTCTAAGTGTGGGAATTTAATTTTTTTCACAGAGAATTCACATTTCACAAGTTAAATTGTTAAAAAATCTGTCTTTCATAAACATTGGTGCCTTAATGGTTGACTTTGGAGTCCTCACAGTATTATATTAATTATTGTCTGGAATCCCGATGCTGTAAACAATGTGACACATATTTTTTTTCTAATTTCTTGTAAAATGTTATTTTTCTTTATCTGTAGGAAACATTTGTATTTAGCTGCAGTGTCTAACACGCTTGTTATTTTTACAGGTTATAGATGGCTTCCCATACACCAACCAATAATTCCAACTCGTCAAATTCTCAATCATCATCCAATAACACCATAGCATCTAAACCTATAAAATCCACATCCGTTGCAGGTCCAAGACCCTCAACCCCAGTTCCTGACACTCTTTTGCTTAAACCTAAACAATTTTTGCTGTTGTATGATAACAATCACAGTTTGACCCTTCGGTTATCAAAGTCAGCCACCGTGTCATTGTGGAAATTCTGAAAGGGCACCCACTGGGTTTTTCGAGTTATATACTTTATGATTCGAGTTTCATGTTAAAACTCGAATGAAAAGCTTTACCCAAGTTTTACTAAGTGTTATTCGAGTTTTATTAAGTGTTATTCGAGTTATATACTTTATGATTCGAGTTTCATTTAGTGTTTCCCGAGTGTTATTAACTATTATTCGAGTTAAACTTAGTTTAAATTTGAATTTTACTTAATATGATTCGAGTTTGATGCTGTTTCATTCAACTTTTATAAAGTCCTATTTGAGATTGATGCCATTTCATTCGAGTTTAAATATTTATCCTTTGAGATCAGGACTAGGTACTCGAGTTTGACAAAGAATCATTCGAGAGTCATCACATTTAATTCGACATTGATCATTAGCTATTCGGGATTGATACTTAATGCTTCAAGTTTGGCACTTCATCATTCGAGATTTACCATACGTCACTCGAGTTTCATGTCGAGATTCAAGGAAATATGCTACAAAGGAATCAGGTGCTATAAAAAAGAAAGCATTTGATAAATCCAAGGCTGAGTGCTTTAAATTTGGCAAGACTTGTCATATAGCTGCTGACTGTGTGTCTAAAGCTGTTGGCTCATCTTCCAAACCTTACAAGACAAACAAGGATGATGGCTACAGGGTTAAGTACCTTATGGCCATAGGCAAGTTGAAAAAGTTAGAAGACTCAGTGGCTTCTAATAAATAAAAGGGACTGATGGCTGAAACCTGTGATTGGGAAGACTCTGACTCATCATCTGATGAGGAAGACAATAACTATCTGGTAGCCAACATTGATGTTCCCTCAACAATTAACTTCAAACAAGATTTAGCAGAAGCTGAAGCTCTCAGCTCCTTGGAGAACTATAATCCCACCATGATGTATATGGTACAAAACTTTAAAGCTTACAGTTCTGAAGAAAAAGACAGCAAAATGTTTGATTACTTACTTGTGGATTTGAAAGCTGCTATTGAGAAGCATGATACTTTAAAGTCTGAACTCCCAAAGTTGAAAACCGATCTTGAAATAAAATCTAATGAACTTGACGGTTTTCATAAGTTGAAAACTAAACTTGATGAAGTAAAACACATCAACACAATTTTATTAGAGGAAAAGAGAGAGACAGACTTGAAGCACTCAAAGCTTCAAAAGATTGTTGACTCCTGGTGTGATTCAGCCAAAAGAGTCAGTCAATGTATCAATGAGTAGATCCCTGCTCAAATCCAAGCTTATCTTGGAGGAGATCTTGATATAACAGCTTCAATTGTTGAAATCAAGAATCTGGAAACAGATCCGTCTTCTCTTGGTGAGCTTCCAAATACATTTATTCAAAATGTAAATGGAAAGTTGATTTCAACAAACAGGTTTGCCAGGGCTCAGAACACTGACAATTTATGTGAGAAGGCTGTAAAGACTGGTGATGGAATGTGTTCTCCATCAAACTAGCCTACTAAGTGCTCAACTAGCTCACATAAACAACAGAATAGAAAACAATTTAAAACTGTAGCATTGGCCACTAATCCTGTCAACAAGACAGAATCTGATGTCAAAGCTAGTGGTAAGAAACATGTTCCTCCATTCAATGCTAAATTCTTTGAAAAGAAATTTTCAAAAGGAAAGCATCTTGCATCTAAAAGGGGTAAGTCTCAAGTTGGAAGCAAATCTGCTGTGATTTCAAATAAGTTTTTAAATCATAGTGAAAAATTGGTTATAAATGAAAAAAAATCTTTTGTTAAAAACAAGTGTGATGATCATACTACCTCAAGTAGGCAGAAATCATCACAACTCAATACAGGCAAAGGCAAAGCCATTGCTCAACCTGAGGAAGGCTAGAAAATAGTTAAATTGCCTGTATTTGATTTATGTCCTCCCAAAAAAAGGAAAGAAGATACAGGCAAAGCTGTTGATGTTGGACCTTCCACAAAACCTGTTGGTCTTTCTAAAACAAGTGAAATATTTGTAAAACTTTTGAGAAGCCCAATAGAGATAAACCAGAATGTGTTTCTGGGAGTTCTTCTTTCAAAAAGTCCAAAAAAGAGAAAATGCTATAAATGTGGAAAGAAAACTCATATGGCCAAGGACTATCCTGAAACTGAGGACATAAGGCCTGTTGACACTGCTAGCCCCAACATTGCAAAATCCAGCAGTGTTGGAACTAACCTTGTCATTGAGGAGAGTATCTCAGCAGATACAATCCAAATTGGAAATATTAGTGTTGATCTAAGTGGTCCATCAACAAATGTTGATGAACTGTAGGTTAAATAACCAAGCAAGGTTTGGTATTTGGACAGTGGCTGTTCTGGCCACATGACAGGTTGCAAAGATTTGCTGAGTGATCTCAAGCCTAAAAAGGGCCTAAAAGTCACATTTGGTGATAACGTCCAGGGATCCATAGAAGGATATGGAACCCTTCATGCAGGTGCTGTAACCTTCAACATAGTATCCTATGTGTCGGGGCTAAAACATAACCTTGTTAGCATAAGTCAACTGTGTGATGCTGGCTACAAGGTTAACTTTGATGAGCACCTAGGGTACATAGTGGATCCCAAGGCAAAGTTGTGCCGTGTGCCCAAAGAAAGAAAGGGGTATATGTTGTGGACATGAAATCTGTTGACCAAATAACTGAAACCTGTTTCATTTCAAGAAGCAATGCAGACCTCAACTGGTTATAGCACAAAAGGCTATCACACCTGAACTTCAAGAATATCAACAAACTCTGTAAGAAAGAGTTAGTAACAGGTTTGCCTTCTATAACTTATGTTAAGGATAAGCTCTGCACAGCTTATGAGAAGGGTAACAAAGAAAAATATATTTTAAATCTAAGCATAATTATTCTATTGATACACCTCTCTTCTTAATCCACATGGACTTGTTTGGACCTGTTAGTGTCTCAAGTCTAGGAGGTAGAAAATACACCTTAGTAATGGTTTATGATTTCTCCAGGTACACTTGGGTGATCTTCCTAAAGACCAAAGGAGAGGCTTCCAGAGAAATTATTGGGTTTATCAACAAGATTGAAGCTTTGAACTCTGCCCAAGTCAAACAACTTAGAAGTGATCATGGTACTTAGTAATCTTGAAGAATTCTGTGAAGAAAAGGGAATCTCTCAAAACTTTTCAGCTATAAGAACTCCACAACAAAATGGAGTTGCTGAAAGGAGAAACAGGACTCTCATAGAAGCTGCTATGACAATGTGGTGTGCATCTGGTCTCCCTTTATCATTTTGGGCTGAAGCTGTTAATACTTCCTGCTTCACTCAAAACAGATCCTTAGTGGTAAAAAGGTTCAATGAAACTCCTTATGAATTACTCAAAGGGAGAAAGCCAAATATAAGCTATTTCCATGTGTTTGAATGCCCTTGTTTCATTCTGAACCAAAGGGATCAGCTGGCCAAATTTGAACCCAAAGCTGATGAATGAGTGTTTGTTGGATACTCAGTAGTTTCCAAAGCCTACATAGTATACAAACCCAAAAGAATGGTGATAGATGAATCTATTAATGTCACATTTGAAGAGTCTACAAATCCGTCAACCAAAGCTGTTTCTGAGTCAGTTTCAGGAGATTTCAGTTTTGATGATCTCATGCATTCCAATGCTGAAGAAAAGGACTCAAAAGCTTCCACATCACCCAGAGTGGAACCTGTTATCCACAATGAGCATGATGATGATTATATTGGTACACCTTATGTGAATAAGTGTACTGATATAGTTAATGTATCATGTCCAGAACCAATCAATGCTGATTTCCTTGAATCCTCAGTTGATGTGTTCAACAACAATGGTTCATCCTCAACAAGTGAGCAGTCTCAAGATGTCAGTGTGTCTGAAAATCTTGAGAGCTGTTCTGCAAGACCTGGTGAGAATGAAACTGATACAGAGGAATCTTCATTGAAACATGATCCTAAGTGAATCAGGTGTCACCCAAATAATCAAATCATTGGTGACATTAACAAAGATGTGCAGACAAGATGGGACAGTCTTGGAAACTTCTGTATGTTTTCAGGTTTTGTGTCCATAATAGAGACAAAGAGAGTTGATGATGCTCTAAAAGATGCCAATTGGATCACTGCCATGCAAGAGGAACTCAATCAGTTTGAGAGAAACAAAGTATGGCAGTTTATTCCTATGCCTAAAGGGAAACTATAATTGGCACAAAATGGGTTTTCAGAAACAAAATGGATGAGCATGGTCATGTTATTAGAAATAAGGCATGACTTGTTAATCAAGGGTATAGACAAGAAGAAGACATAGATTATGATGAAACATTTGCTCCAGTGGCCAGGCTAGAGGCAATACGTTTGTTTCTAGCTTATGCTGCTTACAAGAGCATGAAGGTATTTCAAATGGATGTAAAGAGTGCATTCCTTAATGGAAAACTGCAAGAAGAGGTATAGCCTCCTGGTTTTGAGAATGAACATCATCCAGGCTTTGTCTATAAGTTGGACAAAGTACTCTATAGACTGAAACAAGCCCCAAGAGCCTGGTATGATACACTTACTGATTTCCTTATGAGAAATGGTTATTCCAAAGCTAAAGTGGATACTACATTGTTCTTAAAGAAAGTGAAAACTGATATAATGCTTGTTCAAATTTATGTGGATGATATTATATTTGGTTCTACTAATGAATAGTTATGCAAGAATTTTTCACTACTCATGAAGTCTAAGTATGAAATGAGTATGATTGGTGAACTTACTTTCTTCTTAGGATTACAAGTTAAACAAACCTCAACTGGAATTTTTATAAATCAAAGAAAGTATACATTAGATCTCTTGGAAAAGTTTAAATTTGATCAATATTCTCCCATCAAAACCCCAGTGGCAACCAATGTAATTTTGGATGCTGATACCTGTGGCGAAGCTGTTTCAGTAACAGCTTACAGAGGTATGATTGGGAGCTTTCTATACTTAACTGCTAGTAGACCAGATATAATGTTTGCCACCTGTCTATGTGCTAGGTTTCAAGCTGATCCAAAGGAATCACATCTAGCTGCTGTAAAAAGAATCTTCAGATACCTAAAGGGTACGCCAGGTTTGGGTCTTTGGTATCCCAAAGACTCTAGCCTTGAACTAATTGGCTATTCAGATCCTGATTTTGCAGGTTGCATGCTAGATTGAAAGAGCACAACAGGTGGATTGCAACTCCTTGGTGGAAAGTTGATCAGTTGGTGCAGCAAGAAGCAGATTTCTGTTTCTACTTTTACTGATGAAGCTGAATATATTGCTGCTGGAAGCTGCTGTGGGCAAATTTTATGGATGCAGCATCAGCTTGAAGATTATGGCCTTGTATATAGGAAAATTCCTATTCTATGTGACAATACAAGTGCCATAGCCATCTCCAACAATGATGTCTTCCACTCTAGAACAAAGCATATTGAGGTCATACACCACTTCATAAGAGATGACATCCAAAAAGGTAATGTGGAGGTAACTTTTGTTCCCACAGAAGAACAACTTGCAGATATTTTCACCAAACCTCTGGATGAAAATAGGTTTAATACCCTTGTGTGCAAGCTGGGAATGTTAAATAAAAGTGACTAAGTGTCATTGATGTTCTAAGGGTACTTGATAAAATCTGATAAAATCTTGCAAAACAGTTTGGATAGAACAGGTTTCATCTATTCTGTACTTAGCCAGTTTGTCAAGATTTGGACAAGTTCGACAAGTATTAGGTTTGACAAAACAACAAGTTTTTCAAAACTAAGTTTTTCTTTCAAACCTGTTCTGTTGTCTAACCTGAAACCTGCTCACTCTATATTCTGTCATACAAGGCAAAGCCTTGTAATCTGTTCAGTTATTGAACAGGTTTCACATTGAAACCTGTTCTCATAATACTGCACAGGTTTGAACTGACAGTTACAGAATGATCAGCGTTTGATGAAATACTTTCATCACAGATTTGACAACAGCTTTGAACATTAACTTTTAATTAACATTACTTCAAATTTAAGTTACTTAAGTTATGTATTTATTTATCTTAATTACCTGCGGATAATGTGTGTTACGTGTGTAAGTGGAGAAAAAGGTCAAGTTGGTCTGACAAACGTGTTGACGTGGTAAACCGTTCCGTTTTCTGTTAGTTATTTCAAATCAACCGCCTCAAACTTTCTCTCTCCCACTATCTCACATTCAAATCCTATAAATACCCACACCTCTGTTTCATCATCTTCTTCCTCACTACTTCCATACCCTCTGCATAACCCTAAAAGACAGTGTCCAAATATCGTGCATCCTCTCCTACTCTCAAAAATGGCTCTCAACAACCCCTTCATTCCTGCATTCCTTGGCAATGATGTTGTCAAACACCCCTCCGTCAACACCATGTTAACCATCAAACCAACCAACTATGTGGCCAACCTAAACATTCCCAAAAACTATGTCGGGAAAGGTTTTGACCACATGGTTAAGTTCCAGAAGGCTCACCCACTAGACTATGCCATGACAGCCACCACTGGTGTCATGATTCAGGAGATGATTTATGAGTTTTGGTATACTTGTTCATACGACCCTGCTACCAAAACCATTAGGGGGACTATTCTCAATAACACCCAGAATGTTGAGATAACTACTGCTCTACTATAGGACGTACTTCATCTGCCTGCTGCTGAGAAGTATGATAAGCCACAACTAGAGAATGAACAAATGGAAAACTTGCTACGCTGCTGTGGTGTATCAGCACCAAGGGTGGGTGCCACTTTATTTAGAAGAGAGCTTGCACCAACTTACAGCTTTCTCTTCACCTCTGTGGTGAGGAGTCTGGGCTGTAAAGTTGGTTCTTTTGTTCAGATTAGCCGTGATGAAATACAAATAGCCCTACATTTTGTGGATGGAAATGCTTTGAATATGGCCAAATGGATTTTCTCCAATCTCAGGGCCTTTGTGGAACAAGAACAACGTCCCCCCCACTGTCAGTTACCCTAGATTTTTTAGCCTTATTTTCAAACATGTTTGTGGTGATCATACAACTCCCAGCCATTCCTCAAGACTATGGTGGGTCCTGGCATTGGAAACAAGGTAAGTCACACCCCAATCTCTGCTGATGATCCTCCTCTTGCAAAACCAATGAGGAGGTTACTTGGTTTAGTGGAAGGACCTTCTATCCAGGAGTTGAATCCAACTTCTGCTCTCACTGGAAAATCGAAATCATGGACTAAAAAGGCAAAACGTGCCTTAAAGTCTAGTGAAACGGGGCCTGTCACAAAGTAGGCTAAAACAGCAGAGTCTACACCCTCATCCTCAGTGGTTGATGGGGAGCAGGCTGGTCACCCTGGTTCATCTGATGAACCTGGAACCTTTGTGGCTAGTGGCTCTATGGCCACTGAGACCATGGAACAGGTTCCACCACCTGTTTCTAGCCCAGTCTCTTCACCAGTGCAAACACAACCACCTCATACCTCTTCATCTTCTCCAATCATGTATTCCTCGCAAAGGAGAAAGTCCTTACCCACTGATCAAAGCCCCTCTGGCCCCTCAAAAGGAGTCCGTTGAAAAAGAAGCAATCCTTGCTGCCTCTCCTTCTCCTATTTTGGGAGAAGGTGTAGCCTCTATGGAGCGGGCTCCACTCCATCCTGAGTCCACCCAACGTCAGCCTAAGCCCTCTAGTTCCTCACAATAGGAACCAGTTGTACATATGGAGACAACCACATCAACTATCCCTACCTCTCTACAGGTTGAGGATATTGGAAGACATGAGCAATCTCCACTCGATACTACGTCCACACAGTCTCCATCTTACATTTCTCATTCACACCGCGAGTCTGCACAAGGTGTCAACACTGCTGGTACAAGCCAACCAGCAGATCAGCCTTCATCTTCTGCTCCTCATGATGCAGCTGTTACATCCCCAACAACTGCTGAAGGACCAACTCCCCAAGCTGATGAGTCTCAGGGTACAGAAAAACCCTTTGGTGAAGCTATTCTCAAGTGCAAATTCCATCTTCAGGATTCACCACTGATGATGTTGAAATGCACACCTCCTCTCCCCATGATGAGGTGCCTCAAAACCAAGGCACTACTGAGGGAACCACCCATGGTCTTGATGAAGGTGTCTCTGTAAGGTCCCTCCCTATCAGGATCTATCGAGGCGTTGCGGCATCAACGAGTACGGAATCCTCTTTCAACGATAACGGATCAATCACGAATACTCACACGGGAAAACGGAGCCAAACACAATGTTAGTTGAATGAATATCAACTCCACAAGATGTATCGCTCCTCTAGTTGCTTTGCTATATGCAAAAACGTCTGGAATTATGATTATCAAAGTTCTAATGAATTCTTGAACATAAGTTCATGATATACACGCTAAGTTCGTGCATGGCCCAAGCTCACGAACTTATAAGTTCAAGCCCATGCAGCTAAGTTCGTATGAACTTATCAGCCATAAGTTCGTATGAACTTATCAGCCATAAGTTCATACCTCATAAACTTATCTAGCAATCATGAACTTATCATCCATAAGTTCATAGAACTTATCTAGCAATCATGAACTTGTCAAGATCAAAATCACTACCTAAGATTAATTGGTTTGAATCGATCAGAGTATGAAACCAATAACCTTGTATTGAATCGAAGTCCAATTAAGAAGTTTGCGGAATAACACTTATCTGTAACAACCTAGCTTTTGACCAAACGTATAATATCTGATTTTAAGCTAATAATGTAATTTTATTACATTATTTATTATTTGATTGGTAAGTTAATTATCTGATTATCGAACCAATAATGTAATTTTATTACATTACTTGAATTGTAATTTAATTAAGTTATGAATTATTTAATTAAATTATACCAATATTAAATTATGATTTATTACATTATTGATTATAATTAAATAAAAGAGATATAAGATACAAAAGTAAAAGTGGGTTAAATACACAAAATGATAAATTGAAGTATAAAAACGTAAGTAAGGTCATTAATCACTCATTTACTTTCTCTCTACTCTCTCTCTCTCTACTCTCTCTCTACTCTCTCTCTACCTTCTCTCTAAGTTTTCTCTTAAATCGACCGGCCGATTATCGAGTTCTATACATCATCGGAAAGGTCTCGAAGAGTACTACAACAATCTACCGTTACATGTGCGATTTCGTACGAATTTGAGGTAAGAATCGACCTTTTAAGCTTCTATATTTTCGGTTTTTCGAGTTTATCCATCTTTCATTCGAATAAAGCTATTTAGCTTGAGTATTAACACGTAACAATGAGTTGTAGATTTTACTTTAACTGCAAATTATGTGAATTGAGACTTTGGTTGCTTTATTCTGATTTTATTGGCATTCTGATCTTGAGCTTATTGATATATTATTATAGTATATTTACTATGATTTGTTGAGCTGAGCATTTCTTCTTCCGGCTTCTATTCATTGATGAGTCATATGATTGTTAAGCTTAACACCACCACTATTGCTTAGTGTTGGGTTAATGTTAGGCTTATGATGTGCTGATTTACGTGATGAAAGCACAGAGGGTAGCTAGAGCTGAGCATTCTGATGATACCCATACAGCAATTACTGGTAGCTAGCCCAGTACGTGGTTGATCCCCACTAATGATGCGTGTGTATGGTGTTATCATTATCCGAGCATTCCTTATGAATTTGTCTAAAAGTCTCAAGAGCAACAACAGTTTTATAACTGGGAGCTGAGCAAAGACGCGCATCAAAGAGCATTAAATTGGCCAATGTCCCTTCGAGATTTGAGCTGTGAATGAGCCTAGTGCAGTGCATGAGCAATAGAGCTGAGCCGTGCATGAGCCGAGTGCAATGCATGTGCTTTCCGCGTTCATAATTGCATGTTAAATGTGAAATTCTACATTCTCACTAAGCAAATAATCTTACCCCGTTGTTGCATTATTTTTCAGGTAAAGGCAGAGGATTGGCTGAACCTAGTTCATAGGTCAGGGCTCTGAAAGAGTTTGAAGTGCTTTAGAACCTATTTCAACACCTTGGTACTTGGCTGATGATAGATATTTGGGTTTCGGGGCTAGTTTATATTCGTGCTTTGACGTGATAGTCTAGAAGTCTGTACCCTATTGCTTAAATTTGTCTCTGTTTGTAATTAACTTTAATTCCGCACTGTTAATTTTATCTTAGTTTCCTGATTGATATTGCATTGCTACTGGGCCTAGACTTAAGACCTTTGAGAAATCTCGGGTCTTACAGGATGGTATCAGAGCAATAGTGTGCGTGAATCATTGTATTACGTGTAATACATGATCTCAAACTTGTGCAATGCTATAATATCAATCATGAAAGGATGGCTTGAACTAAGATAGGTTTCAGAGACTAGTAGGACGGGGCATGAAAGGGTACAATGTGCTAGACTAATGAGCTAAATATTTAGTGATTTGTATTTCAGAGCTATGTCAGGAGAAGGTGGACCGTCAGGTGGCATGACCCTAGAGCAAGTCCTGGAAATGATGCAACAACTAATTACCCAGAATAACGAGCAACAAAACACGTTTATGTTAGAGCAAATTGAATCAATAAAGAAAACTGAAAAGAGAAATAAACATAAAAAGAAGCAAACTGAACAGTCAAGCGAATCCGATTATGATAATGCGCATGTCAATCGACGAGTTGTGCAACCAAAAGGCTGTAGATTCAAAGACTTCAAAGCGAGTGGTGCCATAATGTTTGAAGGCACGGTAAATCCATTACAAGCGTTAGATTGGGTAAGTCATACTGAAGAGATCTTTAGTATCTCAGAATGTCTGGATAGCAATAGAGTTAAGTTTGCTACAACACTGTTTGTTGGAGCTGCTAGAGCCTGGTGGAAAACACAAAGGAGCATCTATGGTGAGGAAACAATTATGACATTGGACTAGGAGCAGTTCTTGGAGATGTTCAATGCCAAATACTGTCCAACGGATAAACAAGATGAACTCGAGATGTAGTTGATGCAATTAAAACAAGGAACTAAGACCGTTGATGAATACGAGCATGAGTTCTCGAGACTTTGCGGCTACTCGTCATATCAAGTAGCAACAGAAGAGCATAAGATAAACCGATTCAGACTGGGTCTGAATCCAACATATAGAAGACAAATGAGTAGCATAAAATTCAAAACGTATCTTAGTATTGTGGAAGCAGCAAGGATGGTGGAGCGAGAATTCACAGATTCTAGTTGTGAACCCGTTATGATGGCTATAAGTCCTACATGTCCATCTCCACCTAAGAAACAGAAATATGGTAGATTCTTTAGTTCATCAAAGTCCGGTCAGCAGCAGTCACAAGCATCCTCTACACCTCAGAAGACTAGAGTCTATTCCATACAGTCAGGAGCACGACCGTGTAAACGCTCTAACAAATTTCATAGCGGACGCTGCAACCCTAGAGATGTGACGTGTTACACCTGTAAACAGATTGGACATGGAAGTGATGAATGCCCAGAAAGAAAAGACGTATGTTATAATTGTGGAGAGCGTGGACATTATGCCAAGCATTGTCCAAATGCACGCATGCTTACTAATCCTGAACAATCAGTTGGCAGAGCAATCCAAAAGAGTACTACAATGATACCTACAGCTAAGGCGCGAGCTTTCCATATAACTGCTGAGGATGCCGAGGAGACACCAGAAACGCCAAAAGGCCACAATGGTAACTAATAATAAATTTCTTATATGATAAAATGTTTTAATTCCGTCACCATCTGAATTTCAATTTCAAAGTAAGTATTGAGTTAACTATACAACCCTGTCATCGATAGTGAATAATGCGGATGACATATGGGTTGTATCAGTTGAAGTTACTATACAAATACATTTCCAATCAGAAATTATACCTATAAACAATATAGATATTGTTATCTGAATCATGTATGATTCAATACCCGAGAGAAATTGAAATTTAATCCTAAAACACAAGCTTCTTCGTAAATCCTTATGATCCGAAAGATTACATCGTGTCTTTTAAGGAGGCAGAGGTAGAAGTTGCTAATTAAATAAAACCTATTAAGAAGAGAATCATTGAAACAAATTGTTAAGCACCCAATGACAACTTGAATGAGAATCAAAGAAGTCAGAGGCACAAAGCGAGAGTAACAAGGAAATAGATTGAAATCTTTGTAAAGTCAAATAATTAGTTATAAATGGCTGATGAAAAGCCCATCATATGCCAATATAAATATAAGTGATGGATTCTCATTATGTCAATGCGGGACTAGTGAGATATCAAATATGGAATTCTTATTCCACCTAATTGCGCATAAAATAAAAAGCTTCTGCCAAAAAAGTGAAGTAATCTTAAATTCAGAAATTCACTAATGAAAAGTCAAATATAAGTTTGTACGCATAATTAAATGGAATTCCTATAACATCTGCTTGTCAATGCAAAGTAATTGCAAGTCTTCACAATAGTCAGCATAAATCAAAAATCAGCTAAGCGATTGGTGATTGTAACATCATCAATAAAAGAAGCATAAAGTACAAATATCAGACTCCCAAAGAGCGCTGTAACTGTTTCAAGAGCAAGTGAAAAGAGATATGAACTAACTAATATACATAGAGATGCTAGCCGAATTGAATGAGATATAAATCTCAAAAGTCCACATAGTGAATATACAACTGATAATCAGAAGTCCTGAAATCTCTTATATGACTGCATAAGTTAACAAATGAAAATTTTTCAATAATACAGATGTGAGATTTGAAAAGCTACAATTGGCTCAAGACCAAACGAATGAGATATACGAGCTAATTAAGGTATTGAGTTGTTAGCCGAATTGGCTATGACATATTTTAAATCTCAAGACATAAAGCCCACCTATTAAAAGTACAAATGATAAGTCAGAATTCCTAAAAATGCCCAATGTCATTACAAAAGTCAGCTGATAAGGTGGCTTAATGACTGAATTGATATTTGAATTAAATGGAAGAATTATTGAATCTTGAAGTGTGAGTCAATACAGAAAATTATAAACGACAAGCAAAAATCCTAATATAGTATGTTGATTGCTTAAATCTGCAGATAAGTTGTATAACACTAAAATGGCTATTTATAAAAGTCAAAGAAGCATAAATCATGAAATACATATGGTGCTCGTTCAGTGGAAACACCACAAAGGTTCATATCAGTCTTGGGAATCATGAGATGTTATAAAAGCTATCCACCCAAGTCTGTTCGAACAAAGCTAACTTCGAGGACGAAGTTTGTGCGTGGTGGAGTCCATTCTGTAACAACCTAGCTTTTGACCAAACGTATAGTATCTGAGTTTAAGCTAATAATGTAATTTTATTACATTCTTTATTATTTGATTGGTAAGTTAATTATCTGATTATCGAACCAATAATGTAATTTTATTACATTATTGAATTGTAATTTAGTTAAGTTATGAAATATTTAATTAAATTATACCAATATTAAATTATGATTTATTAAATTATTGAAGATAATTAAATAAAAGAGATATAAGATACAAAAGTAAAAGTGGGTTAAAAACACAAAATGATAAATTGAAGTATATAAACGTAATTAAGGTCATTAATCACTCATTTACTTTCTCTCTACTCTCTCTACTCTCTCTCTACTCTCTCTACCATCTCTCTAAGTTTTCTCTTAAATCGACCGGCCGATTATCGAGTTCTATACATCATCGGAAAGGTCTCGAAGAGTACTACAACAATCTACCGTTACATGTGCGATTTCGTACGAATTTGAGGTAAGAATCGACCTTTTAAGCTTCTATATTTTCGGTTTTTCGAGTTTATCCATCTTTCATTCGAATAAAGCTATTTAGCTTGAGTATTAACACGAATATGTTAGATTATGTATAATATAATTGAACCTAGGCTTAATACTTAGCATATTTATGATTTTAGACTTGAAAATGTTTGATTAAAAGCTGTAAAATACGAACAAATTCGAGATGCCAAGAACAAACTCGAGTTTTACCTAAATTCGAACCCCAGGTTCGAATTTAACCATAAATTCGAGATGAAGTGTTTGAATTTAAGTATGCATTCGAATTTAACTTTATTCGAAACTATGCATATGTTCGAATTTAGCTATGAAGTTTGAATTTACCATAAAATCGAAATATATATGCCTTCGAATTTAGATATACATGTTCGAATTTAATAAGTTTTATATAAAGAATACACAGCCATTTTTCTTATATAAATATGATTGATCAACCATTTAAAGTCAAGATTTATAAACTTAAGAAATAACATAAAACATATGAATATATGCATGATCATATATGATTAGATTTCAAAAATACATTTTTGTGATCATAACGCCCAATGGTATTCAAATTAAGGGTTTTAAGATAAAGGACATAATTTTAATGACATGATTAAACATACTCACTTAAGAATTCTAATGAGATTGATGGCCACATTTATCTCAATATAATCAAGATATGAGACTTTGAGATTAAAGACCAGCAAATGAACACTGAATTTATCATTCAAATGATTCAAAGACTAATAAATATCAGAAATGATATGATTAACAGATTGTGTGCAACAGAGCCAGAGCCAGAGCCCAAAAGTGAAAGTGCACAAATAACCAGTAACAGTGAGTTGTAGATTTTACTTTAACTGCAAATTATGTGAATTGAGACTTTTGTTGGTTTATTATGATTTTATTGGCATTCCGATCTTGAGCTTATTGATATATTATCATAGTATATTTACTATGATTTGTTGAGCTGAGCATTTCTTCTTCCAGCTTCTATTCTTTGATGAGTCATATGATTGTTAAGCTTAACACCACCACTATTGCTCAGTGTTGGGTTAATGTTAGGCTTATGATGTGCTGATTTACGTGATGAAAGCACAGAGGGTAGCTAGAGATGAGCATTCTGATGATACCCATACATCAATTACTGGTAGCTAGCCAGTACGTGGCTGATCCCCACTAATGATGCGTGTGTATGGTGTTATCATTATCCGAGCATTCCTTATGAATTTGTCTAAAAGTCTCAAGAGCAACAACAGTTTTATAACTGGGAGCTGAGCAAAGACGCCCATCAAAGAGCATTAAATTGGCCAATGTGCCTTCGAGATTTGAGTTGTGCATGAGCCCAGTGCAGTGCATGAGCAATAGAGCTGCCGTGCATGAGCCGAGTGCAGTGCATGTGCTTTTCGCGTTCATAATTGCATGTTAAATGTGAAATTCTACATTCTCACTAAGCAAATAAGCTTACCCCGTTGTTGCATTATTTTTCAGGTAAAGGCAAAGGACTGGCTGGACCTAGTTCATAGGTCAGAACTCTGAAAGAGTTTGAAGTGCTTTAGAACCTGTTTCAACACCTTGGTACTTGGCTGATGATAGATATTTGGGGTTCGAGGCTAGTTCATATTCGTGCTTTGATGTGATAGTCTAGAAGTCTGTACCCTATTGCTTAAATTTATCTTTATTTGTAATTAACTTTAATTCTGCACTGTTAATTTTATCTTAGTTTCCTGATTGATATTGCATTGCTACTGGGCCTAGACTTAAGACCTTTGAGAAATCTCGGGTCTTACATAATCAACAATCAAATCTTTTGTATTTCCAAACTCAATGATTACAATCACCTCTAATCTGTTTGATTAGACGAAGAACACAGATTGTTCTTAGGGTTTTACAACCTTAGAGGCTTATGAAAACTTAATCAGAAAGAAAATTACAACTGCATCAAAAACTTGTACGTGCAGACACTTACAATAGAAAAACCTATTCTATGTATATATAATGCCTTCTGATTTGTTTCCTTGAGAAACTCTGACTTCTCTGGTAGTAGATATGCTTGAATCTTCGAATATATATTTTTTCCTGAATTTCAGCACTTTCTATTTATTGAGCTGTTGAGCAGCTTGAAGACTATCTGTTGAGCAGCTTGAACTTGAACACTGGCAGGTTGAACTTTTGAACTAACAGTTCGAACTTTCTCAACTAACAGCTTGAACTTTGTAATTACACAGAAAATCTACTAACAGTTTGAGAAATCTAACTAACAGCTTGACATACTTAGAATATTTTCCAACAATCTCCCCCTAACTTAAATTCTTTACACAAGACTTTAAGTTTCTATACAAATAAGTAAATAAAACAAGTAAAACTGTTATCTACAAACTAAGGCATCCAAAAACTTACAGTTGTGAAAGTTTCTGCTTAATTGCCTTCAAAAATTCTCTTTTCATCCCTTCTTTATCACAGTATATCTTCACTGAGCTCAGTTGCACTAACCATGCCCTTGGAAGATCAAAGAATTCAAAATTGAAGAACATGTTGGATCCATTTGCAAATTTGAGTCTATATGTCTTTGATTTCACATACAGATCAACATGTGCAATCTTCATATCCTTGGCATCTTCTATATCCCTTCTAACGGATTCTGGATCAACAATGCTCTTCAGATCCTTTACACTTTTCTTGACCCAGAGAAGTGGAGACCTAGATTGACTAACAGTTCCAATACGATTCATTCGAGTCAACTCTTCTCTGGTCATCTTCTACACAAGGTGAACTATGCTTTTGTATTCTTCCTCAGGACTAGCTTCTCTTTTAACTACAAAATGATATTTTAAGTCAATGTCATCCATTGACTTAGCATACCAATATTTAATAGGAGGCTTGGAGAAGTCATGCTGATCGAGGGTCTTTTCAATCTCCATCACCTTTTGAAGCTGATGCTCAAACAACACCCTTTTCACCTGATCAAGCTTTGCTTGTTGAATAGCTTCTGATTGAGGATCATTAGCAACAGCTTGAACACGAGGAGAAGGATCACTGACACCAGCTTGAGGATCACTTACACTAGCTTGAACTTGTTCTTGTTGACTTTGGACTTGTTGGGAGACTTTGGCTTCTTTTTGTTTTTCCATCTCTTTGTCATGTATGTCTTGCAGCTTTTCTGTTTCCCATGACTGAG
Source organism: Centrapalus pauciflorus (assembly GCA_020465985.1). Classification (NCBI taxonomy): domain Eukaryota; kingdom Viridiplantae; phylum Streptophyta; class Magnoliopsida; order Asterales; family Asteraceae; genus Centrapalus; species Centrapalus pauciflorus. The sequence continues at coordinate 74,975 of JAANYP010000807.1, read as the reverse complement.
CCATTTTCCTTGGATTCCAACTGATGAAGAGAAATTGATCAAGAATTTTCTGTGCTCTGCCTTTGAATGCCCTGTTGGCATTTTCCTTTTCTTTTGATTTTCCTTGACCACAAACCCTCTTAGGTAATCACCTAAGGTTTCATCATCTTTCATTGGAGCATGGGTTTGCTGGTCTAAAAGATCATCCTGTTCCTCTGCTAATTTTCTGGCAAGTTCAGCATCATGAGCAACATGGGCTTCTTTAGAGGAAAATTTAAGCTTTGGATATTCAATGAGTATGCCATTGCCCTTATCTCTGGATGCAGATGATGTAGCTTGGACTGTACTGACTGGAGCCTGATTCCCTTCTCTGATAACAACCCCAGTTGTTATGATTGGAGCAGCTTGAGTTTCTAGGCTAACAACTTGAGTAGCTGTTGGGACTGTTAGTCTAGAATCATGGACTGTTGGAGCAGGAGTTGAAGCTGTTTGGACTGAACTAGGGATCTCCTGATTCTCCCCCTTTTTGGATCCATTGGTTTGGCCAGGAGGACCTACAACCTTTGCCATTAGGGTTCGAATCATCTTCTGAAGTTGAATAATCTTATTTCCACAGAGGGTGAACCCCTGATGTAAATAATCCTTTCTCTGATGTTGAGCAGCAACTGTTTGTTGGAGAGCTGTGGTTTGTGCCCCCTGTGTAGCAATAAGGGACTGGTAATGCTCCAATACTGCTACAACAGGTTTCAGCTGAGGATCCCTCAATATCAGTAGTTGCAGACTAGCCTCAAGATCATCAAATGAGAGTGGTACTTGTGATCTATCACTGGCAGGAATTCCAGAAGTAGAAACATCTGAGCCCCTCTGTTCTTTGTACTGGGGACTTCCAGAAGGTGCTTGCACACCCTCTGTTGCCATGGGTGTGGTCTTATTGATGTTGACACCGTCTTGTGCTTCTTGTGCAGAGACATCAGTAGTGTCAGCCACAGAACCCATATGGACATCCTCTGTTGGGATGGCCACCTCCAAATTGAGGATGGGAGTGTCCTCTGGGTGCCCTTTGGATATTCTGTGCAGAAGTGTCCTCCTGCACAGGGATATTTGGCTCTGGTATTAGGGCTGAGGAGGAAGGAGCTCCTGAAACCCTTTTTCTTTTACATAGTATGAGTGGGGATGTGGGTTTGACAGAAGGAGCAGATGGAGTATTTGTATCATGAGGAGTGGGTTGGGGTCCTGGGGGTGAAGCAGTGATGGAAGGCTAAGCCTGCTCAGGACCCTCTCCTCTGTTTATTGGATTGATGCTCAGCATTTCAGAGGGCAATGGGACATCTATACTCAAAAAATTGGCACTAGATTTTAAAAGTCGTTTTATTGATGGTAAAGAGTGCCTATGGGAAACATGTATCCTCTTATGTACATTGAAATTATTGCAAGATCTTGCAATTATTTCAGCCAAAAACCTTGGATACATCAAAAATTTCCCATTCTTTAGGGCATGATGCCTTAACATCCCCTGAAAAATCATATTTGAAAAATTGAACTGTTGGCCCGTTGATAAACACACTAAGGCAGTGGCTATGTTTGAAGAAAATTCTGACCAACCAGTTCTTTTAGGGCTTATGCACTGTTTTGTAACATGCACAAGGTATTTCCACTTAGGGGCAAAATGTGTTTTAAAGAAAGTGAAAGAATCAGTAGGGCCCCTATACCCTATTGCAAAAAGGCCTTCATGTATGGCAGTAAGAGATAGATCTGTTATACCTGCGACATCTTGAAGATGCAAGAGTTGGCGGATGATGTCCTCAGTGATTGTGACAGTGTGGCCATCGATTTTGGATAATAAAGAAGTGACTCCATTGATGGTTTTGACAGAGGCATATTTCCAAAACTGTTCTATATGGGATATATAGATGGTGGGATTTATAGTGAGGGCATGATGGATATGGGAACTTCGAAGGAAATCCATCATGTCGTGGATATTGGCATCCACCAGTTGTGGATTTTCTATCAATGTTGCATCCTCCATAATCACTGTCAGAATAGGCTGTTAGTTCAAGAGGAGAGTCTTTAGGATACCAGAGGCCCAAATGAGGTTGGCCTTTGAGATATTGAAAGATTCTCTTAACAGCAAACAGGTGTGAGTCCTTTGGAGCACATTGAAACCTGGCACAAACACAAACAACAAACATTATATCAGGTCTAGAAGATGTGAGATACATTAGTGAACCTATCAAGGATCTGTATAAGTGAATGTCCACATCTACTCCATCTTTGTCTGCATCAAGCTGCTTGTGACTGTCCATTGGAGTACTAGCAACTTTGGTATCTTTGTAACCAAACTTTTCCAGTATGTCTTTAACATACTTTGATTGACTTATAAAAAGTCATGTGGGCTTCTTCTTGACCTGCATCCTAGAAAGAAGGTGAGTTCTCCCATTGAACTCATTTGAAACTTTATGTGCATCAATGCCTCAAATTCTTTGCACAGACTGTCATTAGTTGACCCAAAGATGATATCATCAACATAGATCTAAACAAGCAGAATCTCAGATTTGATGGACTTTGTGAATAAAGTTTTGTCCAGAGTACCTCTCTTGAATCCATTCTGTAGAAGGTATGATAACAGAGTGTCATACCATGCTCTTGGAGCTTGGTGGAGTCCATAGAGGGCTTTGTCTAATTTGTAGACTCTGTCTAGATACTCGTAGTCCTTAAATCCAGGAGGTTGACACACATAGACCTCTTCTTCAATTGTACCATACAGGAAAGCAGACTTCACATCCATTTGATACACTTTAAACCCTTTGAAGCTTGCATAGGCTAGGAACAGTCTGATGACTTCTATTCTTGCCACTGGAGCAAAGACATCATCATAATCTATTCCTTCTTCTTGAGTGTATCCCTGTGCTACGAGTCTTGCTTTGTTCTTGATTACTATCCCTCTCTAATCCTTCTTGTTTCTGAACACCCATCTTGTACCAATTGCTCTCTTTCCTTTAGGAAGATCAACTAGAGTCCATACATTCTAAATCTTGAATTGCAGTAGTTCTTCCTGCATTGCCTCAATCCAAGATGGATCTTTCAAAGCCTCAGATGCCTTCTTAGGTTCTAATTATGACATGAAACATGCATGTTCAAAGGCAGCTAGACTGAATTCTGGAACTGCTGATTCAGCATCAGTAGACTCCTTGTGAACCATTGTCCTTGTCTGTACATGTCACACCCTGCTACCCCGGTTGGCAGCGAGGCGTGACGAGTGCGGAAGCGTAACCATAATTATAACGAACGACCACTATATGGACGTTTTCGAAATATTACATCAAATAAATTTAAACTGTAATAATGTTTTACAAATAAAAGGAATGAAGTTCGCGTAATACAGAGATTTTAATACATAATTAATGCGTCCAAAAATAATGCAGTCAAATCTCCGTTAGTTTCGAAATATGCATGCGACTCCATGAAATGCGGAAGCTTGAAGTTGGTGTTTTCGAAGGCGCACTTGCCTTAATTACCTGAAAATACATGCTAAAATACGTTACATGAAAATATTTACGAAGTACTCAAACACGTATTATAATGATATTGACCCGAACTCGTAAAAATATTAGGACGAGTCTCGACCATCCGAACAAGTGCTAAACTCAGATCCAAAAACATCATCAAAAACCAACAAGGTGAGTCTTCATAGTCCCATTTTTACATTATTATGTTTTGGGATGAAATACATGTTTCGTTTTTTTTTTATGGACACGAAAACTTCTCGATTCTATTGTGTATTACGTATGAGAATCTCCGCCCTTATATCATGAAATCGTTAGTTGCATTTGTTTGCAAGCGCGAATATATTGTGAATAGATCTATTGGGAGTCATGTCCCCCACTCGGGTTAGTGGTTTAGCTAACAGCGGGTGCATATATATTCAACACACGGTATTTTGGGAATACTGCCCGGGGCAAAACTTATTCTAATTAAGCTTCGGTGACATGATGGTTTACGTAATACATCTCATGGAATTTATGATCTTTTTATAAATTCAACGCATCTGGTAATGTCCATACAACTGGTCTTTTCGTGTAAACCTATGAACTCACCAACAAATTTTTGTTGACGTATTTTAGCATGTATTTTCAGGTAATTAAGGCAAGTGCGCCTTCGAAAACACCAACTTCAAGCTTCCGCATTTCATGGAGTCGCATGCATATTTCGAAACTAACGGAGATTTGACTGCATTATTTTTGGACGCATTAATTATGTATTAAAATCTCTGTATTACGCGAACTTCATTCCTTTTATTTGTAAAACATTATTACAGTTTAAATTTATTTGATGTAATATTTCGAAAACGTCCATATAGTGGTCGTTCGTTATAATTATGGTTACGCTTCCGCACTCGTCACGCCTCGCTGCCAACCGGGGTAGCAGGGTGTGACAGTACAGGAGTGCGTGGATCACCCATTATCTGATTGAGAGGGTGATACTTGTGAACTCTGAGTGTTGGCTCTCTGTCTGTCTGAAATGAGGTTCCTAGATTTGTATCATCTCCTTCAGGACCACTTGATGGTTCAGCTTCAGGAACAGGTTGACTAGAAGATGGGACTGTTTCCCTTTGTGATGGAGTTGTTCCCTCAGGACTTGGGATTGGCATTTCATAATATAGATTTGAATCATGTTGGGCATCCCGTACCCCTGGTGGGTCACAAGATAGAAGTGGTAGAACAGTATACTCATCCCATTGACCAGAATCTTCAACAGTCTGAAACTTTGTGCCAACAGCTTGAACATTTGTGCTACTAGCATGAGAATTTGTGTTGGCAGCTTCAACCCTGTTTTCATCAGTTTCTGCAGTATACTCAACAAAGCTCCGAGAATTAGTTAGTGAATCTAAATCAAACAACCAATTAGGACCAGTGCCTTTGACATTTGCAGTGTTTTTATTAAACTCAACATTAGCACTCTCTTTAATGGTTTTAGACACACTGTTATATACCCTATAGGCTTTGCTTTGAGTAGAGTATCCTACAAAGAAACCTTCTTCAGCCTTACTTTCAAACTTTCCTAAGTGAGTCTTAGTGTGAAGAATGGTGCATGAACAACCAAAAGACTTTAGAAAGGCTATTAAGGGGACTCTATGATGGAATAACTCATATGGAGTTTTCCCTTGTGATTGAACAACTTGAACCCTATTTAGAACATAACAAGCTGTATTGACTGCCTCTACCCAAAAGGTCATTGGCAGTTTAGAATCAGCAAGCATGGTTCTAGCAGCCTCAATTAAAGTTCTGTTCTTTCTTTTAGCTACACCATTTTGTTGTGGTGTTCTTGGTGCACTATATTGCCTTGCAATACCTTTAGACTCACAGAAACTGTTTAGGATATGATTTTTAAACTCAGTTCCATTGTCTCACCTGATCACCTTAACTTTTAAGTTAGATTGGTTTTCTATCTTAAGAATAAATGATTTAACTAGCTCAGCAGTTTCATCTTTAGTCCTAAGAAAGTATACCCATGTAAATCTGGTGAAATCATCAACAATGACTAAATAGTAAGCTCTTTTATTCAAACTCAAAATAGATGTTGGACCAAAGAGATCCATATGAATAAGATGAAGAGAAGATGAGATTGAATATACTTCTTTGGCCTTATGAGAAGTTTTGTGTTGCTTGCCTTTAAGACATGCTACACAATGATCATCACAGATGAACCCTTTTTGTGGTAAACCTCTTACCAAATTCTTTTTTACTAAAACATTCATAGATTTGAAGTTCATGTGACACATCCTTTTGTGCCAAAGAGCAGACTCATTAGATGATGCTTTGGATATCAAACAGCTTAAAGTACTTGATTTGGATAAAAGATTTGTGTCCGTCCAAATAGTAGACATCGTCCTTTCTTGGTGTTCTAAGTAAAACAAGATTTTCAGGTATTTTAAAATCTTTTGAAAGAACAATGCACTCAGAATTAGTGAATACAACAATATTTTATTTATCACAGATTTGAGACACACTTAGTAAATTGTACTTCAGCTGTTCAACATACAAAACATCATTAAAAAGCATATTGCCTGCTTTGACAGTACCTTTACCTGTGACCTTACCTCCCTTGGAATTTCCTCCAAATGCAACAAACCCTCCTTCAAAGTCTTTGAAATTTGACAAGTATTCAGAATTGCCTGTCATGTGCCTAGAGCATCCACTGTCCAAATGCCATCTTGTTTTATGTTGTGACCTGTGGGTGCCCTGCACAAATAAAAGCTTAGTTAGTAGTGGAGTAAACCCAAACCAAGTTGGTTTTGGGTTTCCTTGTGCATTGACATAACTAAACACTGTTTGTGACTTTTTATACTTAGTGAGATCCACTGGTGGATTCTGTGAAGAGTATTTAGTTATGACATGAGGTATCCAGATGTTCTTTCCAACCTTTGCATTAACAGTCTCAGATGATCCATTACCAGTTCCAGTTTTAGGCTTAGCAGTTTGAACTGGGTTTTTAGTGCTAACTGCTTCAGAGTTTGCACTACCAGTTTCAACTTTAGGCTTGGCAGTTTCAACATTTGTATCAACAGTTTGATCTGAGTTTTTGCCTTTAACACACCATATCTGTTTAAAATTTGATTTGGGTTTTGCCAAAACTTGTTTTTGGTGTGTGGACTGTTTTAAGAAACTATCTTCTTTGGAACTAGTGCAACAGGTGGTTTGGCCTTTGAAATTTTTGTGTTTTGAACAAATGCCTATTTCTGAACCACAGTCTGTTTTGCAACAGATGGTTTGTACAAGCAATGCCTGGCCAAATGGTTTTTCCTGCCATAATGGAAACATCTTTTGACTGTTTTGATCGGAGAACCAGTTTTATTGGATCATAACTGGTTCTTGTTCCTTTGATTTCCCCTTACGTGCTGTTGTGTGGGAAACTTTTGGACACCATGCTTTTGGCATGTGCAGATTGGAACAGTCTTACCCCTTTTATTACCTTTTGAGGAAGATGCAGTGTTACAGTTAGAAGGTACAGAAACATGTGGAGCAGCATGGCATACACTCATCTTCTCTTTTCCTTTCTTACTGGGGGTAGATGTTTCTATAGGGGCACTCATTGTTTTGTGTTCTCTCTCAACTTCTTTGCACTCACAGCCTTCATCTGGAATCAGTTCTCCTTTTGATTCAGGACTGTTTTCAAGGATAGGATCTACAGTTGTCATGGACTCATCTAATGGTTCATTAACAAGCCTATCAGCAACTTCACTCATTAGATAAATGTATTTTTTGTTGTATGGGGGTGGAGTGGCTCTGTATCCTATACCTTCTTTGGGATTGAGTTGAGATTTTACCCTGTCTTTAAATTGAACTTCCATTAGGTGTTCCAGCTTTTGATTTGCCAATTTGAAGTTTCCTAAATCTATATTGACAGATTCTATTTTCTTGTTAGCTTCTAACACCTTCTGTTCAGCCTCATCTAATTTCTTATTTAAAGACTCTATTTTCTTATTCAGCTCCTTTTTCTCCCACTCATGATATGTTCTATCATGTCCCATTTGAATCTCATTATCTTTATAGTCATTGATCTGTTTTTCAAGATCTTCTATAGCCTGCATGTACTCATATCTCCTTTCTTCCATCTTAGCTAGAGTTTTGCACATGCTCTCATTATGATCTCTGTACTTTTTAACCATATTTTTGCATGTTTGAGAGCAGAGTTTAGCATTTACCTCAGATGGTAGTTCAGTGGAAGTGACATTAGATGTTTCTGCCATGAGAGCTTGATTTTGAAACTCCTCTTCTGTCTGATCACTCCAGTCAAACACATTGTCTTCTTGAGAGACAAGTGCTTGTGATGATGAAGCTTGATTAGTTTGCTGGGGTCTTGATGGCTGTTGATCATGGGATCTGCATTCTCTGGCAAAGTGTCCAAGCTTGTGGCATTTAAAGCATTCAACTTTTGATTTATCAAATGCTGGTTTGCCTTCTGGTCTGGCTTGGAAGTTGGATCTGCCAGTTCTTTTCAGAACCTTTTAGCCCTCATAGTCAACATTGCATGCTGCCATTTCAAGTCCATCTCTTCTAGATCATCTGGATGAGTTTGTTCTAAATCTTCAGCATTTAGAGCAAACAATCCATCATTGGCAACAAAAGCTTCATAATGGCCGTTAAAAAAAAAAGCTTCATAATGAACTTCAGTAGAATTACCATCAGCACCTGAAAAGGAATCACAACAGTTAGATTTATCAGTTGATGCTGATGACAGCAGAGCAGTGTTATGATTATAAGAAAAGGATTTCTTTTTAGTTTCAATCTCAGTTTCAAACACTCTCAGACTGTTGTAAAGGTCATGCAACTCTATTTCATCAAGAGTGTCTTTGGTTCTCCATTGGGCAGCATAGACTGTCCACTCTTCACCAAGAGATCTAAGGAATTTTCTGTTTACTTCATCTTGATCCAAGCTGACTTTGGCACTCTCCAATTCACCTATCAGTTTATTAAACATGTCAAAGATTTGAGTAAGGTTTTCAGTCTTGCCATCAGAAAAGTTTTCATACTGCTGTTTCAGAAGATCTTTTTGATTTCTTTTGGTGCTAGCATTGCCAGCAAATCTTTTCTCTAAGGCAATCCAAAGAGAATGAGCAGTATAGAACTTTTTAAACTGGTGTTGATAAGCATTAGGAATGGCTATTTGTAAAAGTGTAAGTGCTTTCACTTCATTCATTCTAGCCTTTCTTTCAAGTTCAGTTTTTGGAGGTGTTTTTATGGGCTTGCCCTCAGCATCAAGTTCAGGATCAACTACAGGAGGAAATTCAACACCTTCCCATATCGCATAATCAATAAACTGAATGTGTTGTTGATTCCTGAGTTTCCACATCTCGAACTCAGTGGGTTTGAGCATAGGCACTTTGAGTCCTTGCCCAGATCCACTACTGCTGTTATCAAATTCCATTGCAGAAAATTAAAATTTTAAAAGAAAGCTTCTGACTTTGAAAACAAAGAAAGACCTGTGGCTCTGATACCACTTGTCAAGATCAAAATCACTACCTAAGATTAACTGGTTTGAATCAATCAGAGTATGAAACCAATAACCTTGTATTGAATTAAAGTCCAATTAAGAAGTTTGCAGAATAACTCTTAATTGTTTTAAGAAAAGCTTTCAAAACAAATAACACATAAATATAATCAACAATCAAATCTTTTGTATATCCAAACTCAATGATTACAATCACCTCTAATCTGTTTGATAAGACGAAGAACACAGATTGTTCTTAGGGTTTTACAACCTTAGAGGCTTATGAAAACTTAATCAGAAAGACAATTACGACTGAATCAAAAACTTGTACGTGCAGACACTTACAATAGAAAAACCTATTCTATGTATATATAATGCCTTCTGATTTGTTTCCTTGAGAAAGTCTGACTTCTCTGGTAGTAGATATGCTTGAATCTTCGAATATATATCTTTTCCTGAATTTCAGCACTTTCTGTTTATTGAGCTGTTGAGCAGCTTGAAGACTATCTGTTGAGCAGCTTGAGCTTGAACACTGGCAGCTTGAACTTTTGAACTAACAGTTCGAACTTTCTCAACTAACAGCTTGAACTTTGTAATTACACAGAAAATCTACTAACAGTTTGAGAAATCTAACTAACAGCTTGACATACTTAGAATATTTCCCAACAGAACTTAACATGCAATCATGAATTTAATAGACAATCATGAACTTAAGACATAAACATGAACATATAATCATGACTTTATATTCATAAGGCCCTATCTATTACAATAGACTGTCAAAAAGAAACTAGACTGTTGTCGTCACACCAGGTGTACCAACAGACTCCCCCTTGACGATAGCTTCTAGTTGTTTTTCATTGATCTACAAAAGTGGGCCTGTTCAGATTGCTTCCTGCATATAGACCCTGTTCAATGCAAACCCTGACCACTTTCTGGTAGTTATTGCCTTCAAATTTCCAACCTTCATGGTAGAAAGATCGGTTATTCGTGAAGCTTCTGCAGATCACCCCTAGATAGGTTCACAAGATACAAAAGGTCATATACTTTCAAAATAACCTTATCGTCTTCATCCTCCATTATAGTGTAACATCCGACACAAAACCAGGTTAGCAACTATAACTTAATCAGTAGTTATTAGCAAATTATAACGTAATCAGTGGTCATTAACAATTAATCAATGTGATTAACAAATTTCATAAGGAGATTCATCTCAATTTGAAACAATTTCATCGGCGCAATGAAACAACAAATTAATTAATCCGATCGATTTACGATATGAGGGATTAATTCAACTAAGTACATAATTACTTTAGGATTAGTGACACTAATCATGCATTAACAAACTTACTTAACATTAATTATGCAAGACTAAAACAATTCATTAAACTAATGCATTCGTAAGTATTTATGAATTTACATAAAAAGGGAAATACAAGTATACATTCTAAATACTTTTATACAAAAAAATAATGAAATACTGTGAAGGCCACCCCTCACAGGGCAGTCGTCATGAGTCTAGGTCCCACATCATGCAACACGGTATCAATCATAACTAGAATAGAGTAATTATATTGCGGAATTTCAAATTACAAGTACAAAATACTAGGATAAGTTTAATACAGTTTTAGTTCAGAATTACAGTTTATAAATTAAACTTATAAAGGGTACAATACTAATCTAATTCATGTGGTCATACATTCAAATCAAATCTACCCAGACCACCACAATTATCGCCTGCCAATCAGTACCAAAAGAGTTGTTGAGTAGTGGTCTATGAAAACTTCGACTTGATTCTTGTAAGACCTAAGAACTTGGTCCGGCAGGTGACTTTCCTTTATCTTTTCCTGTAAAAAGTGTAAACAACATCTGTAAGCAAAGCTTAGTGAGAATATAGATTTTCAGATTACATGCATTAATCAAGCGGATCATGGGTCTAGCGTGATATGTCTTGACTGCCGCTACAGCCACTCATGATTGAGACATAGTAGTCATAGAGTCGGATGATGTTCAAGCCACGCTCACGCTTTAATTGTGGGGAGCAACCACATACTGGGTTAGCTACCAGTAAATCAACATGGCGGAACATCGGAGTATCATTACGGAGTTCAATAGAACTGGTGAAATAACATTGTCTAGAACAATAGACCGTCAAGGCTAATCATTCTAAGCTGAATCGATATGTCAAGAATGCGAGCAATAATGAAAGCATAGTAATCAAGGTCATGATAGCAATAATCTTATAACAATATCTGAAATAAACTGTAAGTACAGTGTCATGCGGAATGATAAATCAAATAGCTATCATGATCCATAGGGCATCACCGAACCATGGTGAGCACAGGTCACAATCCAGCTGATCATATATGAATGTCAAATTAATCTATCATCAACAATATGTCTCAACCGGAATCTAGCATGTAAAACTGGATATCTATAACTCACTGCTTCTGTGGTCTTTATCAAGCAGATTAAAATCCACCACGTGGGTTATCCCAGGATTTTATCTTTAAATTCATCAATCATTAGCTTTTAGCTTTAAAATCTTTATTTTATCTGGACCTATTAACTGATAACTCATCAATCATTCATTTGTTCATTTTCTTTGTTTCTTTGAATTCTCAAAAGATATATATATATATATATATATATATATATATATATATATATATATATATATATATATATATATATATATCATATTGCTTTATTTATTAATCTTTCATCATAAATTCATGGGTATTGTAATTGAAAAATATCATTTATCAAAAATAGGACATCATAATTCGGACCATCCAGATTCGGATCCTCCGGATTCGGACCGAAATGGCATCCGAATTGGATTCCGGATCGAACTAGGATCATCCAAATTCGGATCATCTTCCATCCGAAGTTAACATTTCATACGAATTGCATCATCCAAATTAGTACATCATCCGAATTCGGTCCCAACCCATTTTCACCAAAATTCAAATTTGTTCTTGGTGTTCTAACTTTATTCATACGGATTTTTCACCAAAATTCACTAAAACCCATTTTCATTAACATGCAATGCAATGTAATATAATGTTATATTATCATATTTGGGTTGTTTTTACATAATTTTCTCTATTACAAACACACTAAATCATTCAAAATCGTCCAAAATTTGATAAAAACTTCAAGAACACGAAATATTACAAAAATTCATATTTTTAATTAATTTGGACGATCCAACATTAAATTTTTGTTTCTGTAACTTCAAACTACTTAAATTTACAATTTTCTACTGAAAATTTACACATGCAATCACATTTTTCATGTTTATAATCTCTAATTTCGGTTTCTCTCAAAAACCGAATATAAACTCTAAAAGATCGAAATTTAAGTGAGTTTTACCTCGAAATCTTGTAGTTTCTTGTTGTTGGATGCATCTTGTAACCTTTACTTGTCTTAATTCTTCAATTTAATGCATAATTATGAAGATTCTTGATAAATTCTTGATGAAGCCGTAGATGGTGAAAAGAAGAAGAGAGAGAGTGTGTGAAATTTTCTTAATGTTGATAAATGACATTTAAGTCATTAATTTTGGTTTATATATATATATATATATATATATATATATATATATATATATATATATATATATATATATATATATATATATATATATATATATATATATATTTCAACTTAACTACATGAGCAATTTACCCCCCCCTTTTATTTTTGTATACTACATCTCATTAATTTGATTATTCAAATAATTTAAAACATTAATATAATTTGATAAAATAATTTCATTACAAAATAAATAATGTAATAAAATTACATTATTAACTCAATATACTGAAACTAATGATTGACCAAGAGTTAGGTTGTTACAGAATGGGCTCCACCACGCCCAAACTTCGTCCTCGAAGTTAGCTTTGTTCGAACAGACTTGGATATGTAGCTTTCATGACATCTCTTGATTCCCATAACTGATGCGAACCCTTGTGGTGTTTCCACTGAACGAGCACCATCTGTATCTCTTTATTGCAAAGCTTTTTGGTCTTCGAGTCCAGAACACATTCTGGCTCCTCAACCACTCGAAGCTTTTCATCAATTTGCATATTAATATGTCGTCTCTGTACTTGTCTTTCATCTGCTAGGCTCTTTCTCAAATGACTAACATGGAATACAGGATGTATTCCCGCTAAGTCTGTTGGCAATTGAAGATGATATGATTGATTTCCTATCTTTTCAACGATCTTGAATGGACCAATGAATCTCGGAGCTAGCTTATTTCTCTTTATGAATCGTACCACATTCTTCATTGGAGATACTTTCAGCATCACCCAATCATTAACCGCAAAACTTATTGATCTATGACGATTGTCATAATACGATTTCTGCCTACTTTGAGCTTCAAGAATATTTCTTCTAACAAGTTGAATCTTCTCATGAGTCAACTGTAGAAGGGCAGGACCTGCTAAAGGAGATTCACCTGTTTCGCGCCAACAGGTGGGAGTTCTGCACTTTCGTCCGTATAGAGCTTCATATGCAGCAATCTTGATAGTGGAATGATAACTTTTGTTGTATGAGAATTCGACCAAAGGTAAATGGTCATCCCAATTACCACCCAGATCAAGAACACATGCACGGAGCATATCTTCGAGAGTAAGGATAGTGCGTTCACTTTGACCATCTGCATTAGGATGATAAGCAGTACTCATAGAGATTCGAGTACCCATCCCTTCTTGCAGCGCTTTCCAGAATCTCGAAGTGAAACGATTATCACGATCAGAGACGATAGATTTTGGCACACCATGACAAGAAATAACTTCAGTGATGTACATCTGTGCCAATCTATCAAGAGTATATGTCTCTTTCATCGGTATGAAGTGAGCTGACCTCGTTAATCGATCCACGACTACCCAGATGGAGTCGTGCTGTCTCTTGGTTTTCTAGGCAATTTCGTGACGAAGTCCATGGTTATATGCTCCCACTTTCACTCAGGAACTGGTAGTGGTTGCATATCCCTGAAGGGGTTCTGATGTTCTGCCTTAACCATCTGACAGACTCTGCAGCTTTCGACGTATTGACCGATGTCTTTCTTCATTCCTGGCCACCAATAATCAGCTTTCAGATCGAAGTACATCTTTGAGCTGCCAGGATGAATAGATAACTTGGACTGATGGGCTTCTGATAGAAGAGTATTGCGAATAGAACCATATTTAGGAATCTAGATTCAGTTTCCCTTGAGACATTGGAGTCCCAAATGATTCGTAGACAGAAATTGAAGTTGCCCTTTGAGATTTTCAGCACAATTATTTTCTTCTTTCAATGCTTCGGCTTGAGCAGATTTAATGTCTTCAATAAGATCAGAAGAAAACACAACGGGAGTTAGAGCATAGCAACACTTTTCAGGATAGACTTTTCTACTCAAAGCATCCGCGACCAGATTGGCTTTTCCGGGTTGATACAGGATCTCGCAATCATAGTCGTTGATAAGCTCCAAGGACCGATGCTGTTTCATGTTCAAATCCTTTTGAGTAAATAGATGCTTGAGACTTTTATGGTCAGTGTACAGCTGACACTTAGTCCTATAAAGATAGTGACGCCAGATTTTCAGTGCAAAGGTAACGGCAGCCAACTCAAGATCATGAGTTGGTGCACTTTCTCGTAATCTTTCAATTGCCTTGAAGCATAGGCAATGACTTTTCCCCTTTGCATGAGGACACAACCTAAACATGTACCAGATGCATCGCTATAAACAACGAAGTCATCATTGCCCTCTAGTAAGGCTAGGATCGGCGCTTGAACAAGTTTCTGCTTCAAAGTTTCAAATGCCTCTTGCTGTTTATCAGCCCATACGAAAGGTGTATTCTTTTGTGTTAGCATCGTGAGTGGCACAGCAATCTTCGAGAAGTCCTTAATGAATCGCCGATAGTAACCGGCCAATCCAAGGAAACTTCTGATTTCGAAGGCGTTGCGAGGCGTTTGCCATTTTTGAACGGCCTCGACTTTGGAAGGATCGACTGAAATACCTTCGCCAGATACAACATGACCAAGGAATTGGATCTAAAAAGAAATCAAAGTAGAATTTCAAGTTTTTATTAGAACAAAGAACGCTTATAAAATAGCTTGAGACAATATAAGGTTATACCTGTCTGAGCCAGAACTTGCATTTCGAAAATTTTGCGTAGAGTCTTTCCTTTCTCAATAACTCTAGCAATTAACGTAGATGAACAACATGATCAGCCTCTGTTTTGGAGTAAATCAGAATATCGTCTATAAATACGATAACTGACTTATCCAGCATTGGTCTGCACACACGATTCATGAGATCCATGAACGCCGCTGGTGCATTTGTCAGACCGAAAGGCATTACGAGAAATTCGTAATGACCGTACGTTCGAAAAGGTGTCTTTGGAATATCCTCATCTCTTACTTTCAGCTGATGATACCCAGAACGAAGATCAATTCTAGAGAAGTAGCTTGCTCCTTGTAGTTGATCAAATAAATCATCGATTCTGGGTAGAGGATATTTATTTTTGATGGTGACTTTGTTCAACTCACGATAGTCGATGCACATTCGGAGAGTTCCGTCTTTCTTCTTTACGAAAAGACAGGTGCACCCCACGGAGATGAACTAGGTCGGATAAATCCCTTTTCTAACAGATCTTGCAATTGCTTTGACATTTCCTGCATTTCTGCAGGCGCAAGTCTGTAGGGAGCCTTGGCAATTGGAGCCGCACCAGGAACTAAGTCAATTCCGAACTCAACTTGACGTTCCGGTGGCACTCCAGAAATATCATCAGGAAATACGTCTGGGAACTCACAGACGCTAGGAATATCAGACACGGATTTCTTGTTGGTTTCAGAAACGGATTCAGATGAGACAAAACATAAATAGGATTCGTGACCCTTAGACAAATATTTACGCGATTTCTTAATAGTTATGAAGCAGTGAGCACCTTTTCGCTTGTCGCCTTTTATTTCTAACACTCGGCCGTCTGAAGACTTGATCCTGATGATTTGGCAGTTGAAGATGATTGTAGCTTCGTTGTTCATTAACCAGTCCATACCAATAATAACGTCGAACTCTTTTAACAGAATTGGGATAAGATCAAGGTTGAACACGATATTGTTGACAAGTAAAGTGCAATTTCGGTAAACAGAATCAGCCATAACGTAATTGTTACTGGCTGTCTCAATATCAAGAATGACAGGAAGCTTTGATGGAGATTTAGATAGTCTTTGTGCAAAAGAAGTCGAGATATATGAATGACTTGCTCCGGAATCGAATAGTACGCGCGCAGGTATTGAATTTAGTAAGTACGTACCGGTAACCACATCAGGGGTTTCTTTTGCTTCCTCTGCTGTTATCTGGAATGCACGGGTTCTTGCAGTTGGAGTTGCGGCTGAACTTTTCATCGTAGAACCTCCAGCTGATGATTGCGATTGGCCTCGTTGTCCACTACGACACTGATACATGAAGTGTCCTCGTTTTTCGCATTTAGCACATCCAAGTCCTCGCTAGGGACATTCTTCACTGCTGTGGCCGATTCTGCTACATGCATAGCAAGTGACGTCGTCCGGATTACACAATCCCATATGCGATTTTCTGCATTTCTTGCAGAATCGTGGTTCGTTCGTGAGAGAATAGGCTTGAGAATTCTGAGGTGAGCTGTATTGTTGAGACAGCTGGGGTTGCTGGGACTGGGACTTATTTGGCTTAAAGAATCTGCCGAATCTTTGCTTCTTTGGAGGAGAAGGACATGTCGGGTTAGTCGATGGAGCATAGAGTTGATCGCCGTACTCTAGATATCCCCTCTCAATCTGTCTTGCCGCTTCAACCATTTCCAGATAAGATTTATACTTTATCGCACTCATTGGGTGTCTGTATCTTAGATTAAGCCCTCCACGAAATCGGTTCATCTTTCTTTCTTCAGTGGCTACTTGATATGAGGAATAGCCACAAAGCCGCGAGAATTCATGCTCGTACTCATCAACAGTCTTGGTTCCCTGAGTTAACTGCGTCAATTGAACCTCCATTTGTCTTTTTGGTCAACAGGACAATATTTCGCATTAAACATATCGAGGAACTGGTCCCATTCTAGAGTCTGAATAACCTCTTCTCCGTATATACTTCTCTGAGTCTTCCACCAAGCACGGGCAGCACCAACGAACAAAGCAGATGCATAGCTTACTTTCTTTGATTCTAAGCAATCAGATATCCTGAATATTTCTTCAGTGTGGCTTATCCAATCCATTGCCTGAATTGGATTGACTGTACCCTCAAAGTTAAAGGCACCGCTGGCTTTGAAATCTTTGAACTTACAGCCTTTCGGCTGCTCAATTTGGGCATTGGGGTTTGAGTTATCAGAATCAGATTCATTATTCTGGACTTGTTTCTCTTTTCTCTTATTCTTTTTATCATCACGTCTCTTAGCTTCGGCCTCATCTCTAGCCTGAAACTGTTCTTGCATATTCTTGTTTTGTTGTTCAGAGTGTTGGGCTAATAGTTGTTGTACCATTTCAAACATTTGCTGGCAGGTCATGTTGTTGGGAATGTCACCCGATCCTGACATCTTAACTAAAAATTAAAATCATTAACTATCAGTTTATAGACTTAGATCTATGTACCCTTTTTCCCATCCTAACAGTCTGTACATCCTATCTCAGTTCAAACCACCTAAATGATTGATACATATGTATTGCTTCAGTATGAGACCAAGTATTACTCACGTAATACTTGATTCACTCAAACTATGAGCTCTGATACCATCCTGTGAAGGCCACCCCTCCCGGGGCAGTCGTCATGAGTCTAGGTCCCACATCATGCAACACGGTATCAATCATAACTTAATATAGAGTAATTATATTGCAGAATTTTAAATTACAAATACAAAATATTAGGATAAGTTTAATACAGTTTTAGTTCAGAATTACAGTTTATAAATTAAACTTATAGAGGGTACAATACTAATCTAATTCATGACATCATACATTCAAATTAAATCTACCCAGACCACCACAATTATCGTCTGCCAATCAGTACCAAAAGAGTTGTTGAGTAGTGGTCTATGAAAACTTCGACTTGATTCTTGTAAGACCTAAGAACTAGGTCCGACAGGTGACTTTCCTTTATCTTTTCCTGTAAAAAGTGTAAACAACATCTGTAAGCAAAGCTTTGTGAGAATATAGATTTTCAGATTACATGCATTAATCAAGCGGATCATGGGTCTAGCGTGATATGTCTGGATTGCCGCTACAGCCACTCATGATTGAGACATAGTAGTCATAGAGTCGGATGATGTTCAAGCCATGCACATGCTTTAATTGTGGGGATCAACCACATACTGGGCTAGCTACCAGTAAATCAACATTGCGGAACATCGGAGTATCATTACGAAGTTCAATAGAACTGGTGAAATATCATGGTCTAGAACAATAGACCGTCAATGCTAATCATTCTAAGCTGAATCAATATGTCAAGGATGCGAGCAATAATGAAAGCATAGTAATCAAGGTCATGATAGCAATAATCTCATAGCAATATCTGAAATAAGCTGTAAATTCAACGTCATATGAAATGATAAATCAAATAGCTATCATGTTCCACAGGGCATCACCGAACCATGGTGTGCACAGGTCACAATCCAGCTGATCATATATATGAATGTCAAATTAATCTATCATCAACAATATGTCTCAACTAGAAATCTCGCATGTAAAACTGAATATCTATAACTCACAGGTCTGGGGTCTTTATCAAGCAGATATAAAATCCACCACCTGAGTTATCTCAGGATTTATCTTTAAATCTTTATAAATCTGATCTCTGTCAATTCTTTTCAATTCTGTGACCCGCTTTCAATATCTTTAAATCTTTAGATCTTTGTTCAGAATTTAACTGTACCTGTCCAGAATTATATTATATCATATCATTAGCTTTTAGCTTTAAAATCTTTATTTTATCTGATTCTGACAACTGATAACTCATCAATCATTCATTTGTTCATTTTCTTTGTTTCTTTGAATTCTCAAAAGATATATATATATATATATATATATATATATATATATATATATATATATATATATATATATATATATATATATCATATTGCTTTATTTATTAATCTTTCATCATACATTCATGGGTATTGTAATTGAAAAATATCATTTATCAAAAATCGGACCATCCGGATTCGGACCGAAATGGTCATCCGAATTGGCTTCCGGATCGAACTAAGATCATCCAAATTCGGATCATCTTCCATCCGAAGTAAGCATTTCATACGAATTGCATCATCCAAATTAGTACATCATCCGAATTCGGTCACAACCGAATTCGGATCCTTTTACTTAGAATTTTTCCAGAAATTTGTTCTTGGTGTTCTAACTTTATACATTCGGATTTTTCACCAAAATTCACTAAAACCCATTTTCATTAACATGCAATGTAATATAATGTTATATTATCATATTTGGG
The DNA here is from genome assembly GCA_020465985.1 of Centrapalus pauciflorus. Classification (NCBI taxonomy): domain Eukaryota; kingdom Viridiplantae; phylum Streptophyta; class Magnoliopsida; order Asterales; family Asteraceae; genus Centrapalus; species Centrapalus pauciflorus. Next base: position 55,543 of record JAANYP010000807.1, on the reverse strand, counting down.
TTGTTTTTACATAATTTTCTCTATCACAAAAACACTAAATCATTCAAAATCGTCCAAAATTTGATAAAAACTTCAAGAACACGAAATATTACAAAAATTCAGATTTTTAATTAATTTGGACGATCCAACCTTAAATTTTTGTTTCTGTAACTTCAAACTACTTAAATTTACAATTATCTACTGAAAATTTACACATGCAATCACATTTTTCATGTTTATAATCTCTAATTTCGGTTTCCCTCAAAAACTGAATATAAACTCTAAAAGATCGAAATTTAAGTGAGTTTTACCTCGAAATCTTGTAGTTTCTTGTTGTTGGATGCTTCTAGTAACCTTTACTTGTCTTAATTCTTCAATTCAATGCACAATTATGAAGATTCTTGATAATTTCTTGATGAAGCCGTAGATGGTGAAAAGAAGAAGAGAGAGAGTGTGTGAAATTTTCTTAATGTTGATAAATGACATTTAAGTCATTAATTTTAGTTTATATATATATATATATATACATATATACATATATATATATATGTATATACATATATATACATATATATATATCTACATATATATACATATATATACATATATATATATATATATATATATATATATATATATATATATATATATATATATATATATATATATATATATATATATATATATATATATACATATATATATTATATATATTATATATATATATATATATATATATATATATATATGTTTCAACTTAACTACATGAGCAATTTACCCCCCCCCCCCTTCTATTTTGTATATTACATCTCTTTAATTTGATCATTCAAATAATTTAAAACATTAATATAATTCAATTAAATAATTTCATTACAAATAAATAATGTAATAAAATTACATTATTAACTCAAAATACTGAAATTAAAGCTGGACCAAGAGTTAGGTTGTTACAAATACCCCATAAATACACCTACATGTCCAACCATGTAAAGGTACACAACATCGCTTTTGATTTTCGTTTTCTAATCCAAACCCCATTCACCATAAAAATCAAATCCTTCTTCATCATCTCCTTTCACTTCACCCAAATCCTCACTCAACCTACACTTGCAAGACCAAACTTTCGCTATAAAAGAGAGCTCATTTCTCATTCATCCTCACACCTTTTCAAGAGAAAAAACTCTCATTTTACTCTCTAAAAATCTTCCATAGCCACACACACACAACCAAAGTTGTTTTCTTTCTTTATTCTTCAAGAATTCAAGCTTTTCAAGAGTTTCTTTGGTGCAACTAGTTTAAGAACAACTCTTCTACACATTTCATACTTCTAATACATCAAAGTAAGTAATACTAACTTATTACTTCTTATATTTATGTTAATATAAGTCTTGCATAATATATATAATCACCAACAACAACAAGTTTCATTAAAAGTCAAGTTTATAAACAACTAGTTTTGTTTTAAAGTTTGTTTCTTCAAATGTGTTTATAAATATATAAACACATAATGTAAACATGAATAATACGAAAAAAAATTATAAATGTGTTTCATAGCCTTTTATACATGTGGTTTTTTAATAAACAACAAGAATCACAAGTTGTTTCAAGGATATGAAATTCGGATTTTCGGTAGATATATTACATCAACTTTGAAAAATCATAACTATTTCAATACTTAACGAAATGAGTTGATTCTTGTTTCAAAGTTAGATCTACGTCTTAACTAAATATCTGGAGGTTTTCAAAATTTAATATGGAGTTTTGGATCCCCAAATATTATTTGGAACCGAAAAGTCTAACAGCACAAAAGTGGCCAACGTAGGGTTTTTAACGAGCCATTTCCGTAACCTAAACACCTCGAAAATTAGCCGTTTTTACCTTGAAAAATTCCTTGTACATAGTAGTTTTATGACTATGAATATCAAAGCCCAAATCATTTTGGATTTTGGTCAAAAACAGCCACAAAGTAGGCCAAAAAACCTCGATAAAAGCTGGAAAATTATATATATAAACTTGACGTTTTTAAGTGGGTTTTATTTATAAAGTTGTTAAGTTGGGTGATTTAAAACATAAAAACCAACATACATGAATATTGTCATGTATGGGAGTTATTAAGTCCCTCATATCATATAGGACTTGGTTAAAATACCTCAAGCATCATCACAAGTCGTCAACGCAAACCTTCATATTACGCTCAAATTTGCCATCACACTTACGGTGAGTCTTCATAGCCTCTATTTTTAAGGATACATTTTGGGGTAGAAATACATGCTTCATTTTCATATGGACAAAGAAACTACTTCATTTCTTTTATATATTACACATGTGGTCTCATCAGCCCTTAGATCATGAACCGTTAGTTACATTTTATGTAAGCGCGAATATATTATGGATAGATCTATCGGAATTAATGCCCCTCACTCGGGTTGGTCGCGCAAACAATTAACGGGTGCGTATATATTTAACATCATAGTATTATAGTGGTTAATACTACATAGGACAAACTCATAATTAAGTTCGGTTGCATGATGGTTATATGTAATACATAACATGGAATTTATGCTTTATAAATTCAAACTCAATCGTTGTTGTCCATACAAGTCATTCTTTCGTGTAAACCTATGAGCTCACCAACAATTTTGTTGATGTATTTTAGCGTGTATTTTCAGGTACTTAAGACAAATGACATGCATTGGAAGCACGACAACGCTTCAGTATTTTTGGAGTCGTATAAATTTTCAAACCTTAGGAGATTTATTTGCATTATTAATATCATTATGGTTATGTATTTGAATCTCTGTAATTTGCGAACTACTTTGCTTTTTATTTGGATTATCTAAAAACAATATTATATTTTGAAGTTTATCAATGTGTTTTTCGTAAACATCCATATAGTGGTCGTTCACTTGGTTATGACTATGCTTCTGGGACATCACGCCTAGTTGCCAACCGGGGTGTGACATATAGCTTCAGCTGTTTCATTGTCGACATACCACCACTTCATATTTATCATAACATCCTGTGGCATTGTCTTCAAAGGAACTTTCTTTAAGCATCGAACTGGTTTGTAAACCATCTTGGTCCATGGTTTACAAGTCTGAGGATCTATTCTTGTTTCATCTACTTCTCTTTTACCAACTCTCGGCTTAATCCTTTTAAACTTTCCAGATTGACCCTCTCTTATGATAATTTTTGCAACTACTTCAACATAAGGGTCGTCTCCTAAGTTGATAAGGTCCTTCCAAGCTAACTCTTTGACTTCACACTTTAGCAATGAGATGAAGTCCTTCAGTCTACTCATAAGATATTGTAGCCCATCTCTTCTCTTTAAGACAAATAGTTGTAGTTCTTTGTCAAATAACCAGCTCAAAATTTCATCTGACAGATCTCCTGCAGTTGGCAATTTCATCTTCTTCTTCGTGTTCAAGTCTATCTTCTTCTCTTCTCTCTTGAATCCGGCATCTGAGATATATCAGAATCCGATTCATCATTCAGTGTAGATCTCAGAGCATCTAGATCTATCATATTCTGATCTATATTTTACATATTGTTCCGTAACAGGTTGCTTATATACAAAAAATTCATCAACATTATCATCTTCATCTAAGACTATTTCATCATTAGACTTCCAATCAAGTATATCTTTAGAAACAAATTCTCCTTCCTCAAGCTCTTCCTGATCAAAGTCATCTTCAAAGTCAAATCTCAGCTCATCTTCATCTAACCCAGACAGAGCTTCTATCAGATCTTTTTTGGTTACTTCTGTTGTCTCTGAAGCCCTACTTTGCCCTTGTCCTGGGCTGATGAGCTAGACTCCCCATGAGGATCAGCAAGCTGAGCAGATTTTTGTTTTAAAAGATTTGCCAGCTCACTATCTTTGTTTGCACTTGGGTCATCTCCTTCATCTTCCCTCTGAATATGCCTCAATGCATCTTCTCTACAACTCTCCCCATGAGCTGGTCAATCTTCTAACAATTGTGCCAGTAGATCCTCCAGGTTGACAATCTTCTGTTGCTGATCGGCCACCGTCTGATCTAACTGAACATTATGCTTTTGAAGTTTAATGATCGCCTTTGTCAACTGAAGAATCTGCATAGCCTGATTATCAATCTGAGCTTGAAGGTGCAGAAGGATCTGGCTATTAGATGAACTTGTCTCTTGTGGGGGTTGAACTGATGTTGATGGTGCGTCTGTGGTGATTTCTGGTTGTGGTGCTGTTGCCGAGGTAGCGAGAATCGATTGATCTGTCCTTTGACGCTTAGCCTTTTGATGCCTCTCAACCAAACTCTAATCTTTTTCTCATACTCATCATCATCTTCATCTTGAAGCTGCCATGTCTGTTGTTTCTCAGTCTGCGGCACAACCAATCGAGAACAATAACGACCATAAGGAATCGGTGGATTTGCCACATTCCTAATATCCATGGCCGCATCTGAATCGGTCTCGGAATCAGGATCAACTGCCTCCGTAGACTGTTCTGGTTGATAATTCTCAATATCCTCAAAAATGTTTCCAGGCGTTTCTCGTGGGTGGAGAATATCCTGAATGACTTCTTCGGCAATGTCAGCTTGAGCTGCTCCACCATGAGCAAAAATATATTACAAAGCTTCTTGTCTAGGATCAGCTTTAACGACCGGCGGAGGTGCTACTGCTGCTGGTGCTTGAATAGGTTGATGCTGGGCAGGTGCTGCTGCTGCTGGACCTTGTTGCTCATAGTCCATCCAGCCATCTCCTGCTGAAGCAACATATTCAGCATTGATCAAAGCTCCAAAGAGCGGGGTAGGCTGTGGACGCTCATTTTCAGCCTGTCTTTGGCCGTGTCCTTGACAATCAGCAAAAATTCATTTGTCGATGTCGAAAACAACAACAACCTCTGGTGACGGTGGCAAATTCGTCAGACAGTGACAAAACGATCATCATGACAAAGCGAGGATACAGCAGAAATCGCTCGCGACTTGGAGCCGTTATCTGATGAATGAATTCTGCAAAGAAGAAGCCAGAAAAGCTGTATGGCTTGTTATAAACCAGTGAAATCATCCCAGATTGGAGCTTGGATGTCATCACATCAAAACCGGCCTTTTTCGGGGCTGAACACACAAGAAGAACGTACAACAAGTATCGCCACTGCCCTATTAGACCACTCTTCACATATGAAGCTTTAGCCAAATCAAGCGAGTAACCCATTCCTTAGTAAGCTCCTTGACGTAATTGAGCTGGGTAATCAGTCGGGCCATTTTCCTGTGCTTCAGTCCAATGCCCAGAATTGTTCTCAAATCTGCTACCGAGAAAGCAATCGGCTGCTCATTTATTGTTGCCCAGAGTACGGGGGGCAGCACAAAGCTGTTCAGATGCAATGTATTCCAAAATTGGCGAATGTATTGAATCATCAAATTAGGGTTATGCGTCAATGCATATGTCACTCGGGTTCTGGTCAGAAAGGCCAGAATCTCTCTGTATGGCCCAGCTTTTGGTGCCTGCATATCAATGCTGACCACCATATTGTGCTTGTACACAAAAGCGTGCTCTGCCATTCCTGCACATGCAATAGAAAGTTAAAATTTGATAAATAGAACTTTTGAAAACAAATAAGTTCGCACGAACTTAGGTAAGTTCGTACGAACTTAGACTCGAACAAACTTAATTTTGAACTTTAATATAAGTTCGTACGAACTTAATATGGTTAAACCGAAAGTAAATAGTGTTAAGTTCGTAACAAAACCGTAGAGGGTCCGAAAGTAAATAATGTTAAGTTCTAGAGGAATCGATGGGATCTTCGTGAAACAGTAACAAAACCGTAGAGGGTCCGATAAGTTTGTTGTCGCACTCTAAGTTCATAATCGCTAAATAAGTTCGTGAGGATTAAGTTCGTCCACGAACTTAGTTGCTATAAGTTTGTACGAACTTAGTTGCCATAAGTTTGTACGGACTTACTTTGTCACGAACTTAATTTTAAACTTGAAAAACTTTGAAAAATATTCAACTTTTTCAACTTATCGCGGAACACTTCATGTTTTATGCCTACCAACACATCTATACATGAATATGTATATTACTGAAGTTTATAGTGCATTATGTGTGAAAGTTTAAAACTTAGAGTTTGTTAGACTTCGCTTAAATGTCGTCATGTTGAACCTTGAAATCTAAGACCTCTCTCCTTATTTTTTGTTTTCTAGTTTTTTTTAAGTAAATTAGTAAATTAACTAGAAGGACAAACTAAAAGATAAAATTAAAGAAAAACTATCTAATGAGGTCAGGTTACTCTGGATTTTGCATCCCGTTTAGTTGGACTAACAACTCAAAGCGTGATCAATCAAATGCTTTTGTGAACAAAACCGCATAGTTGTCTTCCGTTGGAGCTTTTACCAACTTAATCAGATTTTTTTCTGGACATTCACGAATAAAATAATGATTAATATCAATGTGTTTAGTCTAACTGTGCTTTAACGGATTATTGGTTATTGCTATTGTGGATTGGTTGTCTATCCTAATAGGAGTATGAGTATAAGTCAAACCGTAATCCAGCAATTGCTGTTGGATCCATAGAACCTATGAATAACAGCTACCCGCAGCTACATATTCGGCTTCACATGTTGATACGGCTACCGAAGTCTGTTTTTTGCATTGTTAGGACACCAGTTTCCCTCCTAGGAACTGACAACAACCTGTTGTTGACTTTTGGTTCTTGTTGACTTTCGGTTCAAGTTGCACCCTCCATAGTCCGAGTCTTTGTAAGCTTCCAATTCTAGATCTCCATAATGATACCAAAGGCCCAGCTTCGGTTTTGACTTCAGGTATCTCAGAATCCGCTTCACAGCTTTCATATGCATATCTTTAGGATTGGCTTGAAACCTGGCACATATACAAACAGCAAACATAATGTCAGGTCTGGAAGCAGTTAGATACAACAGTGACCCAATCATGGCCCGATATAACATAGGATCCACATGAGTATCACTATCTATACCCGGTCCGAGATTGTGGTTGACTTGAATTGGTGTGCTGAATTGTGTAGTAAGTTTTGTTCCTTCCATCCCGAAGCGCTCTAGTATCTCATAGACATACTTCGTCTAATGAATGAACATACCCTCTTTTTGTTTTTCAACTTGTAAACCTAGAAAAACTTTCAGCTCCCCCATTGCACTCATCTCGAACTTTGACTTCATGACCTTCTCAAAGTCCTTGCACAGCTCTTCATTTGACGACCCAAAGATTATGTCGTCCACATAGACTTGTACCAGCAGAAAATCATCTTCTTTCCTATTAATGAATAGTGTACTATCTATACGCCCTCTCTCGAACCCATTTTCCAAGAGATGAGTATCTAGTGTCTTGTACCAAGCCCTAGGTGCCTGATGTAACCCATATAGAGCCTTATCCAATTTATATACTCTGTCCGGATACTTAGGATTTGTAAACCCTGGCGGTTGCTTGAAATACACCAGTTCTTTCACCTTCCCGTACAAGAAGTCACTCTTGACGTCTAGTTGATAAACTTTAAAGCCCTTGAAAGATGCAAACGCGAGAAGCAGTTGGATAGCTTCAAGCCTTGCTACTGGTGCAAACATTTCATTGTAATCTATTCCTTCTTCTTGGTTGAAACCCTTTACTACGAGTCTTGCCTTGTTTCGAGTAACGATGCCTCGATCATCTCTTTTACACTAAAAGACCCATTTGGTCCCTATTGCAACTTCTCCACGAGGCAAAGACACTAACTCCCAGACTTGTAGTTTCTTAAACTGTGAAAGTTCCTCTCGCATTGCTTCAACAAGAATTGTCCTTACGAGCCATTTGAATATTCTTTGGCTCAAGTTGAGAAATGAAACATGAGTACAAACAAGTGTGGAATGCTTCAGAGTCTTTGATCATCGATAACAGCCCTGTGTCAATATTCACATTACTCTGAGTTCACACTCCTGCATTTGGATTCCCAATAATGTCCTCAAGTGGGTGATCCTTATGTACTTTCGATGTTTCAACTGCATCGACATGAAGATTGTCAGCCAGATTAGATCCTATTTCTCCTAACGTTGGTGTGACTTCAGACCGAACATCCTCCTCATGATAATTTTCTTCTAAGGCTGGACTGTTTGTCTGATTCACATTAATAGGCGATGAAGGTGGATTTCAACTTACAAGGAATCAGATTCTGCTGGGTTTCTTCTTCTTCATCGAGTTCTTCATCCATTCTCTCGGTTAGATCCTTTTAATCTTCATTTTTCTACTGTTTTTGTGTTATTATTGTCATATTATCATCACATTGTTTCCATCAATATCATCATCAAATCGGCTTTTTGGTTATTTTCGAAAATATGGGTTTTCCATGGTTTTTGGTCGGTTTTTAATGATTCTTAAGTGTTTTGGTATATTTTAAAACCTAAAAAGTGTTTAAAACAGTTTTCCAATCATTTAGAAACAATTTTAGGCCATAAATCTGCTTATTTCGAAGTCTGGACTGTTCTGAAAATATTGAATATCTACTGTTTTTCGGACCTTACTTTAGTATTTCGGACCCAATTTCGGACCCAATTTCGGACTAGTTCGGACCTCATTTCGGTCCATTTCAAAATCAATTTTAGGTGTAATTCCGACCATCCTATTGCCCATTTCGGACCCGGTTTCGGTCCCATCCGAACTTCGGACCATCTGAAGTCCAGATCAGGCATTATCATTTCCATAATTTGTCTTGTGCTTTAATTTAACTTTTCATTTCGAACCAACCGAATCCGGACCATCTGAATTCGGTCTCCCTTCCTGGAAAATTTCCTAAGTGCTCGTCCGAATTAGACTCTGTTCACCCGAATCCGGATCATCCGAATTCGGTTCCTTCATCCATCCGAAGTAGGCACTGTTCATCCGAATCCGGTCTATCCGAATTCGGTTCATCCTTCTTTAATCATCCGAACTAGGTCTCTGTCCGAACCACTATTCATCCGAATTCGGTTCTTGTCCGAACTACAATCCATCCGAATTCGGCTTATCCGAACTCAGCACTTAGATCCGAATCAGTACCATCCACTGTACTATTCATCCGCAGTACAGTCCATCCGATTCAACTTTCCACCTTCAAGATCTTACTTGTTCAATCAGCACCATCAATCATGTCTCGTGAAGCTCTCGTACACGGATCCGAGAACAGACCACCTGTTTTGTATCCTGACGAGTATGAACAATGGAAGTCCCGGTTCCTAAAGTTTGTCGGTATGCAACTCAACGGACACTTTATGCTTCAATCTATATCCGAGGGCCCCGTTATCTACTATCGGGAAATCGTGGCTAGACCCGAGGCTGGCCCCGTGTACTCGCATCTAAGGTTGAGAGAGAACCAGCTAATGACGCCGAGCGTGACAGGTAGCATGCCGATAAGAGGGCTGAGTATCTGATCTATCAGGCCCTCCCCACTGATATCTTAGTTGGAGTGGACAGCAAAATGTCTGCTAAAGAAATGTGGGACGAGCTAGAAGTGCAAATGCTGGGGGCAGATCTAGATGACCGCGCTAAAATAGAGGAAGCTAAAGCTAAATTTACCGAATTCCGAGCCAAAGACGGGGAGTCGCTGCAGGCTACGTTTACGAGGTTCTGTGTTGTCCAAAATGAGTTAAACAAACTACACATCAAAAAGGACAAGGATGACATAAACATCCAGTTCTTTTCAGCCTTAGCCCCCGAGTGGCAGATTGCATGCCGGGCCATACGACGAGTCCTGAATATTCGTGAGGTATCGATCAATGTCATATTTAAAGAGCTGAAAAAGTATCAAGGTGATGTGGCTCAACGAAAACAGATGGCAAATCAACTCGCATCTTTTCTGCTATCTGCTAACACCGGCATCAAACCCAATGATTCCCTAGCCTTGATCTCCAACACGAATATTCCCACTACATCTTTTGCACAAGGTTCATCTTCATCACAGTACAGGTATGCTTCTCCTCCGTGTGATGTAATGGATGAGGAAGAAGCTGTTTTTCAAGAACAAATAGCCTTGTGGACAAATCGTCTCCAACAACGACGTTTTTCCCACAAGACTAACAATCAGCTCCGCTATGAAACCGGTCCGCGGAGGTACTCAGATGACAGGAGAGATTAACGACGTGATGATTATCGTCGGGATGACTATCGCAGGGATGACAGGGATGAGAGGAGGTACGACGATAGACGCGACTATCAAGATGATCGCCGTTATGAAAGGCGTGATGATCGTAGAGATGACAGGAGAGACTATGATCGAAGGGACGATCGTCGTGATGACCGCAGGGACGACCGCAGGGACGATCGAAGAGAGTATGATCGTCGGGATAAAAGGAGGGATGAAAGGTGAGAACCTCGCCGCGCCGACAAGAGGTCGGTAGAAAGGAGGGATGACAGACCCAGAGCCGGTGAACCAAAGGGCGCCGAAGAGCGTCTCTGTTATAAATGTGGGAAACCGGGCCACTTTGCTCGGGAATGTAATAACAAGTTTGACAGGGACGTAGGCTACTATGAGCGAAAATTGGAAGCCGCGAAGAAACGAACCGATGCCATGGCTCTCGTCGCCCAGGAAGACTGCTGGGATGCTAAAGATACTGATGAGGAGGATGATAATGGCAAGAATTGTTATATGGTTGATCGTCTGGGGTTGGATCACTATGCCACTTCAACTGCTTCAGATTCAGACAGTGCTGATGAGGGGGAGACAATGACAAATCCACCAGCATGTCTGATGGCTTAATCTGACAATCCTGAATGTTCATCATCCGGTTTAGAGACACAAGAAGTATATTCCTGTTACATTCAAGAGCATGTAAATAATTTATCTGTAAATAATGAATGTACATTGCACACACATATACTTGATCTAGAAACTAGGTTAAATGCTGAAACTGAAAAGTGTGTGCAGGCTGAACATCTAGCCCAAACTTTAAAAGAGTCGTCTGAATTATATCAATCAAAGTGGTTAACAAATCACAATGTCATAAAACAGATGCTAATCGAAAACGTAGATGTTCAGGATAGGATTAAATACCTTGAATCTTGTATGGATAGGTTATCTAATGAAAAACTCTCTTTAAAAGAAGAAATATATGTACTTTCAAAACAATTAGAGACAGTAAGTATGTAAAATATAGATAGTTTAGAAAAATATAAAATGATTGAAGAAGAAAGAATAAGTTTGTACTCACGAATAAAGACCCTTGACGATGCATTTTTAAAAAGGGGTCAAACTGAACAAACTATTCACTTGAATCAGCCCAAAGAAACTAGGTTTTACCATTCTAAACAAGGAATTGGCTTTAAAAATCCTAAATATTTGGAAAAGGCTCAAAGAGTTTTACCTTTATTTTATGACATGAATTATATGGGAGCTGGTCTTAAATCTTTCTTTTTTGAGTCATCAAAAGAAGTTTTAAACCAAAAGGATGAGAAATGCGTTGAAAATAATCAAAAAGAAATATCTTTTCAATATGAAGAACTTAACGAGAGTTATTCTTCTAGAGTACCCACTTTAGAGGAAGACTTCTTGTCAACTTATTCAGAAGCTGAAATGAAAACAAAACCTGTAAAACCAATTCCTCGACTTTATATTCCTACAAAAGTTCTTCAACATCAAATTACTGTTTTAGAAAAGGAATTAAAGTCAACTCAAAAGAAAGCTCTTGATTTTCAAGAAGCTCTTCTTAAGAGTGAAGAAAAATTGGTAAATCAAACTTTTCAACAATCTGTGGAATTAACTGTCTACAGAGAAAATTTTGACATGGTTTCTCAAACATTGAAAGATTTTTCAAAAGAACAAACAGTTTCTCATTCCACCAAAATCCCATGTGTGTCATCCAACAAAGGTAAGACTAAAGCTGAAACTTCTTCTATTAGTTGTAAAGGTGAGTTCTCAACACCTTTTAAAGCTGAGGTTTCTAAAAAGGCTTAGATTCAATCTAAGTCTCTTAAGAAACCCACTCACCAACAAAAAGAAAATTCTGTAAAGTCTAAATCTTCCATGCATACTGACTCTAATCGTTTTGTTCCTACAGATTATGTAAGAAGAGTTCCTAAAACCACCATGCTGGATTTTTCAAGTTTTTATGTGAAGAAGGCTGTAATGCCAAGTGAATTTGTTTCTAGAGATAGGATACCTGTAATCTTAGAAAACAATGTGTGTAACGATGTAACGAATTCTTCTGTTTGTTTAAAGTACTCTGTCAGTGAATTGTTTAATTTATGTCCAACTCGTTATGGACGTCAGGTTCCTGAAATGAACGCTTATGTGCCATATCCTGTTAAAAGAATTCGGAAAAAGAAAATAAAAAATGTTGCATCATCAGCCACAAATAAAAATGAGACTTGTCCTTTGTCGAGGCCCAAAACCAAAGCAAAAGTCAAAAAGGTCTCAAAAAGTCAAAAACCGAAGGTAATTTCATCGCCTAAGGTTCCAAAGCCTAATAAATCCAATCTTCAATGGATTACAAAAGGTTATGCATCCGGACCACACATAAATGCTAAATGGGATCCTAATACTGCACACGTGCCATATACATCTGGAAGTCCTAACAAAAAGGGACCCATATTGAGTTGGGTACCCAAAGTTGTGTGATCTTAATGCAGATGGTTCTTGGTTACTTCTGATCAAGACCCGTTCTTCAATGAATTGGCTTCTAGTTACCTTAGACTAGGACCCGTTCTTCTGCTTATCGGTTGTGCTTAAACCGACATGTTTGGCTTCTGTGTACACAGCTCAGGACCCGATCTTATTTCATCATGTTTTCTGAACATCTCGGTTCAGAACATAGTTTGATTGCCAATAAAAGATGGATGTGTTTGAATGCATATAATTTTTCATTATATGAATTTATTTGTCTTTTAGGCTAAATCCATCTGGTATATGGATTCGGGTTGCTCCAAGCACATGACTGGGAGAAGAGAATTGTTGTCCACGTAGTTGAACAATATTGCGGGATGGTAAAATTCGGGAAAAACCATCAGACTCATATAAAAGGATACGGGGATTTAGTCCTAAATAATCTAGTCATCAAGGACGTTGACTATGTTGAGTGATTATCGCATAATCTATTTAGCATAGGACAGCTCTGTGATAAAGGACTAGAGGTAACGTTTAGGGCTAAGAACTGCAGTGTAAAGAGTATAGATGGCAAAGAAATCTTATCCGGTTCCCGTAACTCTAACCTTTACACCATAGACGTAGCCAAGCTCATAGTAAAGGATAGCATTTGCCTCTTATCAAAAGCCTCTTCAAAAGACTCTTAGTTGTGGCATCGAAGGTTATCCCACTTGAACTTTGACAATATCAATAAGCTGGCGGCGAAACAACTGGTCAAAGGTCTCCCTGAATTGCGTTATGAAAAAGACCATCTTTGTGGAGCTTGTGACAAAGGAAAGATGAAACGATCATCTCACAAACCAAAACCCGAACCATCAACGAAAAGAGTATTGGAGTTACTTCACATGGATTTATGCGGACCGATGCGGACCCAAAGCATAAATGGGAAGCGATATGTGTTGGTTATCTTTGATGACTACTCATGATATACCTAGGTTAAGTTCTTGCGATCCAAGGATGAGACGGCTCAACAAATCATAGATTTTATAAAGAGTGTCGAAACCCAACAGCAGCTGTCAGTTCAATCAATCAGATCCGATAACGGCACGAAGTTCAAGAACTCGGTAGTTGAGGGCTTCCTTCGATCCAAAGGTATTCATCATCAATATTCTGCTGCTAGAACACCATAACAAATTGGAGTCGTGGAAAGGCGTAACCGTACCCTTGTGGAAGCCGCTCGTACAATGTTAACCTACTCAAAGCTACCTCCATTCTTGTAGGCCGAAGCCGTATCAACAGCTTGCTATACACAGAATCGCTCCATTATCTATAAGCACTTCAATAAAACTCCTTATCAACTCTTTCTGAATAAAGTGCCTTTTATCAAGTACTTACGTGTATTTGGTTGCAGGTGCTATGTGCTGAACGATAAAGACAACCTCGGGAAATTTAACGAAAAAGCGGATGAAGCGATCTTCATTGGATACTCATCCAACTCGAAGGCTTATCGTGCATTCAATACCCGAACCAGGACAGTCAATGAAAGTGTGCATGCCACATTTGATGAGTTGGCTGAACTGGCACCCGAAGTTGATCATACAGGACCTCGCATTACACAACTGACTGGAGACTCTTCTACTCACCCTACTTCTTTTTCATCTTCTGATTTAGTTAATTTATTTGATCCTTTTTACGTAGAATTTTTCAATCCTAATGCTAATGTGTCTAATGTTGTCAATAATGTAGGCAATCCATCCAATTCAACTACACCACAAAGCTTATCCGCTCCACTTTCATCCACATTATACCCTCATCCATCAACATCATCCACTGATACATCCGCAGTTGAATATACTCCTGTAATACCCTCACATATAATGCCAAATATCCTTCCTTCATCTGAACACTCGGAACTCGAACTGGAACCAGTGGTACCATCACTTGAAACCATTGACCATGAATCTTCATCCATCCCCACGTTAACCACTGAGATTCCATCCCGAGCACCCCTTCCACACGAGACTAAATGGACCCGAAGTCACCCAACCAATCAGATCATTGGTGATGTTTCAACTGGAGTCCAAACACGTAGGGCGTCTGCTAATGAATGTCTCTTCGCATCATTCCTTAGTATGATAGAGCCCGCTCGTGTGGATGAAGCCCTAAAAGACCCAGACTGGATAGTTGCAATGCAAGAAGAACTCAACCAGTTTGAACAGCTCAGAGTATGGTGGTTAGTTCCCAAACCAAAAGACCGTACAGTGATCGGAACAAAGTGGATCTATAAGAACAAACGAGATGAGAACAACATTGTGAAAAGGAATAAAGTGAGAGTTGTTGCCAAAGGCTACCGACAACAAGAAGGGATAGATTATGACGAGACCTTTGCTCCAGTTGCACGGATCAAAGCGATCAGAATCTTCTTGGTGTACGCGGCACACAAGGACTTCAAGGTGTACCAAATGGACGTCAAGACAGCCTTTCTTAACAGTGAACTTAACGAAGAGGTGTACGTTGAACAACCACAAGGATTTGTTGACGCACATAAACCTGACCATGTTTATGTGCTAGACAAAGCCTTCTATGGTTTAAAACAAGCACCTCGCGCATGGTATGATAGTCTTTCTAATTTTATTATCTCTGCCGGTTTCAGTAAAGGTGTGGTGGACACAACTCTGTTCACGAAAAAGGAAGGCCCACACATAATGCTAGTACAAATATATGTCGACGACATTATATTTGGATCTACTGACAGTAATTTCTGTAAGGATTTTTCAGCCCTAATGGAGTCCAGGTTCTAGATGAGTATGATGGGGGAAATGAACTTTCTCCTCGGATTACAAGTCAAACAACTTGAAAATGGGATTTTTGTGAACCCGTCGAAATATACTCTTAATATTCTCAAGAAGTATAAGTTAGACTCTTGCACGAGTATCGCAACTCCCATGGCCTCCAACTGTAAGTTAGACACCGATCCTTCTGTGAAAAGTGTCGATAATACAACTTACAGAGGGATGATAGGATCCTTACTGTATCTGACTGCTAGTAGGCCTGATATAATGTTTTCAACATGTCTTTGTGCTCGCTTTCAGGCCGACCTGAATGAATCACACCTAACTGCGGTAAAACACATTTTTCGTTATCTTAAGGGTACACCCGATCTTGGTCTATGGTATCCAAAGGGAACCGATTTTGATCTTACCGCCTTTTCAGATGCTGATTTTGCAGGTTGTAGAGTTGACAGAAAAAGCACGTCGGGAGGAATACATTTCTTGGGAGACAGACCGGTGAGTTGGTCCTCCAAAAAGCAGAATTGTGTTTCAACATCCATAGCTGAGGCTGAGTATGTAGCAGCTGCAAGCTGTTGCACTCAAGTGCTTTGGATGAGAACACATTTACGCGATTATGGATTCTAACTCACCAATATCCCAATTTACTGCGATTCTCGAAGTGCAATTGCTATCTCTTGCAATCCCGTGCAGCACTCTCGAACAAAATATATAGATATCAGGTATCATTTTATTAAAGATCACGTAGAAAAGGCAACGACTGAGTTGTATTTTGTTGGCACGGAATATCAACTTGCGGATATCTTACTAAAGCTTTAGACGAACCACGTTTTCAGTTTTTAGTATCCCATATTGGCATGTTGAATCCGCCTTCCAATTAAATTATAGATATTGTCTTAAATAATTCTATTTCAATCTATCATGTTTGAAATTCTTTTATTTTAGAAAATATCTGTAATTTAAATTTAAGGATTATGTCACAAAATCAAAACTCAATATTTCCTTATCTATGTACATTTTTAATAATTAATGATCTTGACAAATTGTTGTGTGAATTGTTCATCACTGAGTTGGACGCAAATATAATCCAGGTTTGTCTGTATCTTTAAGGCTAAATAGGTTCAAGGATTTAATCTGAAAAAGAAAAGGAAACGAATAGGTATTTATTTGAGGGGGAGTATCGTTAGGATGTTAATTTTTATAATTCTTGGTTCCTTTTTAGTTTTATTATTTCTATAGTTAAATTTTTATATTTTAGGTTGGTTATTTTTTATTTTATTTTTAAGTTTAATTTAATAGGTCAGAAAATCCCAAAAAGATTTTAGTTGTTCAAATTTATCAAAAACCCAAAAATATTTTATCTTATTTTATTTTATTTTATTTTGTCTTAACTTAATTGCTAAAAGAAAATCTCAAAAATATTTTATCTTACAATTGCTTATTTTTGTTTCAAAGAACAAAATACAAAAAGATGTGATAAATTGGGTCAAAATTTTTGGTTAAATATTTTGTTTCAATTTACTCAAAAGCCCAATATATTTGTTGTGTTTTGTGTGTGTGTTGTGTTAAAAAAACCGGCGGCCCACATAAAATGGAAAGAGGGCGCGGATCCTGCAGCCCGACCCGACCCGAATCGCTTAAAAAGGGTGGGTCAATGGTCAAAAGTCTCATTTCTTCTCCTTCAAGCTTTTTCAATCCTTTCCTTCTCTCTTTTCTTTCGTCGACCACCGCCCAAACCGCCATAACCATCCTTCAAGCTTTGTGATTCCTTGTTTTTCTCCATTTTTCTTGCATTTCTTAACTTCGGCATCATAAGGTAACACATTTCTATCTTTATTTTAGCATTTAACTTCCTAAATTGCATGTTTGATTTTCAAATTTTTATCACTTTTTCACTTCGGTTTTTACTATTTTTAGGTCCTTTAATGTGCTTTGTTTTCTTAGTTGTAGTTATATAAATTGTTCCTTACTTGATTTTAGACTAGGATCTTCATTTTTATGCATTTTTATCAAAATTTGAACTGTTCACGTCGCATGCTGCATGAAAATATTTAATGAACTGCTGGACTTCGGACGTCCGAATTCGGACCAAGCCCCGAATTCTGATGTCCCACTTAGACAAAATTTCAAGTTTTTCAAAATTCAAAGACCGAATTCGTACACTGTGCATCCGAACTCGGACCACTGTTGATCCAAATTCGGTCCTTCAAAAAAAGTCCGAAATTTTCATTAAGTCTAAGTTCATCATACACTGTTGATCCGAATTCGGACCTCATCCTAAATGCCTATTTCATCTGAATTCGGTCCATTCCCTCATCATTGCATTCATCTGATTTCGGTCCCCATCCGAATTCACATCACCATCCGAATTCGGACCATACACTTTCACAACATCATCCGAATTCGGACCATCATAAGCAATTTCAAATTCATCATCCGATCCGAATTCGGTGGCACTGTTCATCCGAATTCGGTCCATCCGAAATCCAACACTTGGCATATTTTTTAAAAATTTTCCATTTTTGCATTTTCATTATAAATCAAAAATCCAAAAAAATTTTCATTCCAGTGCACCATTGATTAGAGTTAGGATTAGTGTTTGAGTGAAAATGTCTGTTCTAACATTGGTCTCTTAATGATTGACTTTGGACTTTTTTATTCTACTAATAAAGACCCGATGCTTTAAACAGATCAGACAGTTTCTATTTCACACTTATCTAGACTTCATATAATGTCTTATCATTTTAAGTCTTCTGTTCTAACTTTGATGCACCTTTACAGGAATCATGGAACCCCCTGTCGTACTTACCATTCTGCGTCCCCCCATCCCCAACAACAACGCCCAACTACCCGAAGAATCTATTCTTCCGCAAGCCAATTTCGTTGAGTTCATGCCACATAATTGGTAGCTTGACGTCTCCATCCTCTTCCGAGAACCCCAAAAACTAGCCTTCGACATCCTCACAAATCATCCTCTCTACTATTCCCTTTCCACAGCCATCGCCGTTCCCCAAATATACCTGCAACAAGTCTGGAATAGGTTAAGATTTGTTCCCGATGCCGAACCACACTTCACCACCACCATCGACTGTGTCCCAGTCAAGATAACCACCGCAGCCATACGCCATATTCTTCACCTACCCGCCGAAGCCCATTCCCAAACTCGCCTTCACTTTGCCCCTATTCCTTCCCTCCAAGAAACCCTTACTGAAATTCAAACCTTGGGTTATGACGGTCCTCTCTCCAAACCCTCCGATTTCAGGACCAAGAATCTCCAGACTCACTAGAGAATTCTATTTGACGTAATCAACAAGTGCTTCACTGCCAAGCATGCTGGCGATGACTCAGCATCAGCACAGGTCCTTCCCATGTTCGCTGGCTTTGCATTCGACCGTCACGTGGATTATGCAGCATTCCTCTTCGAGGAATTGATGAGAGTTCATCTGGAGAGGGGCACCAAACAAGGACGAAAATATATTCCTCTCCAGCGTTTTCTACAACTCATCATTCAGTACTCCATGGACAACGATGACGACATTCATGAGCATCCAGAGGCAGATGTCTACCCAGCAGTGGCGATCCAAAAGCTTAATATGCCAAAAGCGGCTCCTTCTGTGCCGGTGATGACTATCCCACTGTCCCTTCTTCTAAGGGCAGTGCAATCGGAAAGGGTTCAGGCATATATGAGAGAGTTTTATCCGGATGAGGCTCGGTCAGATCCGACTGAGCCTACCCAGTCCGAAGGTGAGGTTAGATTAAGTGAGGAAGAGGGTGAAGCGGCGGAAGTAGAACAATCATTGGGGTTAGGTGAGCGCGAGCTTGTGCGTGTAAGCGAGGGAGGAGCAGGTGAGGCAGCAGAGACGGCGGATTCTGAACGAACCATCTCTGTTGTAAGAGGGATTGAGGTAACATCTGAGGGTGACCGCATCCCAATCAGCCGGACAACCCACTTACAGACCATTAGTCCGATGGTCGAACTCACCCCAACCATCTTCTTAGCATCCTCTCAACAGGGTGCTACTTCATTCCACGGGGATCTACCACGCATGCCATCACCCTCTCATTCGGAGAGTCGTGGTGTTGAACGAGGTCACACTCCGCCCCATGTGACCGAACATCTTTCTCCCACGATTCACTCCCCACCCAAACACACATCGCACGATGCCTTCGTGGCATCCCCTCAACGAGCTGCCTCCGTGGCGGCTCCACAAACTTCTGGATCTGTGCATCCCATAGTGGAGCCAAAAATGACAGAAGGAAGACCTGGAGTGGCTCCATCTACGCCATCCACTTCAGGCCATCTTCACATTAATTTAGAGATGTTAACGGCAGCTCTCCGTGATGCCGGTGTTGTTACCCAGGCTACCCTGGACGCCCATAAGGAGGCTGCCGAGGAACGACATACCGCCCTCTTATCATTATTTAAGGGTAAGGGTGTTGCTTCTGAGGATGTGCCTCCACCAGGGACCGGCTCAGTCCAAATCATGATTCAGGAGCTCTCCGATAAAATAGATGCGCAGAATCACCTAATCCTTCAAGTCCAGGAGCAGCTAAACTCTAGAATGGACCGTCTAGAATCGGCAGTGATCGAGCTCCAGTGCCGTCCACAGGCTGAGTCCCAAAAAAGGACGGCAAATGGTCGTCCCAATTGCCACCGAGACCCAATACACATGATCTCATCATATCCTCCAAGGTAAGGATGGTCCGTTCACTCTGACCATCGGTTTGCGGACGATAAGCCGTGCTCATCTCAATCCTCGTTCCCAACCCTTCTTGCAATGCCGACCAAAAGTTTGAAGTAAATCGGCTATCCCGATCTGACACTATAGTCTTTGGTACTCTGTGTCTAAAAACGATCTCATCCATGTAAATCTGAGCCAACCTTTCCAGCGAGTAACTCTTTCTTATTGGAATGAAGTGTTCCAACTTGGTCAGTCTATGAACTATTACCCAAACTGCATCATGTTGACGCCTAGTCTTCGGCAACTTCGTGACAAAATCCATTGTTATGTGTTCCCACTTCCATTCCGGAATGGGAAGTGGTTGCAAACTACCATATGGTTGCTAATGTTCGGCTTTCACAAGCCGGCAAGTCCTACATCGCTCCACATACTGACCAATATCTTTCTTTAATCCGGGCCACCAAAAGTCTGCTTTCAGCTCATTGTACATCTTTGTGCTCCCGGGATGTACAGAAAACTTGGACTGATGTGCTTCCTCGATAATTACTCTTCTCATGCCACCAAACTTTGGCACCCAGATTCTCCCATAAATTCCTTTCAAACCCGATTCCCTCGTTTCCATATTCTTAATCTGTATCCTTATATCCTCAGCATTAACGTTCTCTTCTTTCAAAGCTTCCACTTGTGCAGCTTTAATATCATCAATTATCATGGATGTTAACATCATAGATGTAATCATGTAACAACAATCCTTAGCATATTCTTTACGGCTTAAAGCATCGACTACTACATTAGCCTTACCAGGATGATAAAGGATTTCACAGTCATAATCCTTTATAAGTTCCATCGAACGTCTTTGTCTCATGTTAAGCTCTTTCTGACTGAAAATGTACTTCAAACTCTTATGATCTGTATAGAGTTGACACTTAGTTCCATACAGATAGTGCCTCCACAATTTCAATGCAAAAGTGACAGCTGTCAACTCCAAATCGTGTGTCGAATAATCCTTCTCATGCTACTTTAACTGTCTCGAGGCATATGCAATAACCTTTCCACGCTGCATCAGTACAGCGCCTAACCCTAGCCTCGAAGCATCTGTATATACCACAAAATCATCATTGCCCTCCGGTAGAGCAAGTATCGGCGCTTCACTTAATGTCTTCTTCAAGATCTCGAAAGCCTCTTGCTGCACAGTTTCCCAAACAAACGGTGCATTCTTCTTTGTTAATGCAGTCAAAGGAACTGCAGTCTTCGAGAAGTCCTTTATAAATCTCCGATAATACCCCGCCAATCCAAGAAAATTTCTGACTTCTGTAGCTGATCGAGACGGTTCCCACTTCTTTATTGCTTCTACCTTAGCTGGATCCATAGAAATCCCAGCTCCCGAAATAACATTTCCCAAAAACTGAATTTGTTGCAGCCAAAACTCACACTTTGATAATTTGGCGTACAACTTTTCTTTTCTCAACAGCTCCAACAATTCTCTTAGATGATCAGCATGCTCAGCCTCAGACTTGGAATATATTAAGATGTCGTCAATAAACACAATCACCGACTTATCTAACATCGGTCTGCAAACTCTATTCATCAGATCCATAAAGACAGCCAGGGCATTGGGTAACCCGAAAGGCATAACCAAGAACTCGTAATGCCCATAACATGTCCTGAAAGCTGTCTTAGGCACATCTTCCTCTCGAACTTTCAGCTGATGATATCCCGACCTCAAGTCAATCTTAGAGAACACTTGGCTCATGTAGCTGATCAAACAAGTCATCTATCCTCGGCAGCGGATACTTGTTCTTATTAGTCAGCTTATTCAGCTCCCGGTAATCAATGCACATCATCATCGTGCCATCTTTCTTTTTCACAAACAGTACAGGGGCTCCCCACGGCGATGAACTTGGTCGAATGAAACCCTTATCCAATAACTCCTGGAGTTGTTTCATCATCTCTCGCATTTCGATAGGAGGAAGGCGATACGGAGAACGAGCTACCGGTGCAGCTCCAGGGATCAAATCAATACGAAATTCCACTTGTCTCTCAGGCGGCACGCCAGACAAGTCTTCCGGAAACACATTCGGGAATTGTGATACAATAGGCACATCGGCCACAGTCTTCTTCTCAGCCTTGGCATCAATAGCATATGCCAGGTAGGCGTCACACCCCTTTGCAACAAGCTTTCGGGCTTTTGCAATGGTCAACAAGCACAGATCCCCACTTCTCCTATCCCCATATATGCAAATCTCACGCCCCTCCGGAGTAGTTATCTTTATCATACGCTTCTTACACGCTATATGGGCTACATTTTTGATCAACCAGTCCATTCCGACTATCACATCAAACTCACTGAATTCGATCGGAATCAGGTCCAAATTGAAGACTACATCTTCAATTACTAAAGTGCAGTTACGATATACGTGATCTACTTTGACTAGAGTGTTACTAGCAGTTTCTATGTCAAGTATGGCAGACAACTTAGACAGAGGCATCGACAGTTGTTGTGCAAAAATAGTAGAAACAAACGAACGGTTTGCACCAGAATCAAATAGTACTCTTGCAGGTAAAGATTTAACTATAAACGTACCCGTAACCACTTCCGGGTTTTCCTTAGCCTCTTTCGCGGTTATCTGAAATGCACGAGTCGGTGCCCTTTGTGGCTGGTTCCGGCGGTTTACTGAACCACCACTTGATCCCCCAGATGATCGAGTTGACGTTGGAGCAGCAACTGCTGGAGCGTTCTTTTTACAGTTTCTACTATAATGCCCCCATACACCACATTTATGGTAGGCATCCGATTTCCGTGGGCATTCATTCTGGTAGTGACCCAATTCTCCACAGCAAAAACATGCACGCCCATTAGTACACTTGCCGAAGTGTTCCAAATGACATTTATTACAGTACTGCGGCTCGGTGTTGATGGAGTACGCACGAGCACGACCAGAAGACCCAGATGATCGGCGATGAGACTGTTGTGGCGAATACTGTGACGAGCGAGAAGATCCTGAGTATCCTCCCTCACGCTGGCGCTTCGGCAGTGACGGCTGTGTTGGGTTAGTTGAAGAAGCAGCAGACCCCATCACATACCCAGACATACTCAGAATCTGTTCCACATTTCTGGCGGCTTCCAGTAGACCAACAAATGTGGGGTAGCATACATTGCTCATCACCCTTCGGATTTCCAGATCAAGACCTGTAACAACCTAACTTTTGGCCCAACTTTAATTTTAGTATTTGAGCAAATAATGTAATTTTATTACATTATTTATTTTGTAATTTAATTAAGTTATGAAATTATTTAATTAAATTATATTAAATGTTATAGATTATTTAAATGACAAAATTAAAAGAGAGGTAAATACAAAATGAAGGGGTCTAATGGTACAAATAACCAAAGTTGATATATATAAATCAAGTTGATGGTTTTAAATCTCATTAATCACACTTAAAGGATTTAGACTCTCTCTCTCTACTCTCTCACTCTAAACCTACGGTCAACATCAACAATTCATCAAAGATCCATAAAAGTTGCAATCAATTCAAGAATTGAAGTCAAGGAAGTTACAAACATCTTCAATCAACAACATTTAGAGGTAATATACAAGTTAAATTTCGAAATTTCAAAGATTTGGTTCGGTTTTTATAAAACCCGAAACATAAGATTATAAACATGAAAAATGTTGGTTGCATGTTGGAAATTTCAATTAGAAATTATATATTGAAGTTATTAGATGTTGCAGAAACGGAAATCGTTGCTTGGATCATCCAAATAAGCAAGAAAATGGAATCTTTGTAAAAATTGTGTTCTTGACAAAAAATGCTTATTTTGGATGATTTTGATCAAATAAGTATGTTAATGATAGGGAAAATGGTGTAAAAACAACCCAATAATGACAATATAACATATTATTAAGTTGCACGTTAATGAAAATAAGTTTTGTGAATTTTCATGAAAAACCCGTATGCATAAAATTAAGAACATCAAGAACAAACCTTGAAATTTTCTAAGTAAAGGATCCGAATTCGGATGAGACCGAATTCGGATGAAACCCCGGTTCGGATCTAACGTCGAAATTCGGATGGCGCCTTTTCGGATCTATTTCGGATGATGCACCTAATTCGGATTACTCATTTCGGATGAAAGGTGGTCCGAACTCGGATGACCCGAGTTCGGATGGTGTAATTCGGATAATGCCCATTTCGGTTCTGCCTGGTCCGAATCCGGATGGATCCGAATCCGAGCCTTTTATTTTGATATTTTAACATCACAAATAAATACTATTTTATAAATACAAGAACCATGAATTTATGATTTTAATGATTAAAGATTTATAAAGCATATATATATATATATATATATATATATATATATATATATATATATATATATATATATATATATATATATATGTCTTTTAAAGATTTAAAGAAACAAAGAAAAGGAACTAACAAATTATTGATGAGTTATCAGTAATCAGATCAGATGAAATAAGGATTTATAAGCTAAAAGCTAATAATATGATACGACAATTATTCTGGACAGGTTCAGTTAAATCCTGAACAAAGAATTAGAGATTTAAAGATATTGAAAGTGGGTCACTGATTAGAAAAGAAAAGACAGAGATCAGATACATCAAGATTAAAGATAAATCCTGGGATAACTCAGGTGGAGGATTATACATCTCCTTGATAAAGACTACAGAAACTGTGAGTTATAGATATTCAGTGTTTCATGCTAGACTTCCGATTGAGATATATTGTTGATGACAGTTTATTTGACATTCATGAATGCTCAGCTGGATTGTGACCTGTGCACGCCATGGTTCGGTGATGCCCTGTGGATCATGATAGCTTTTTGACTTATCATTCCGCATGACATTGTATTTACAACTCATTTCATTACTATAAGATTATTACTATCATGACTTTGATTACTATGCTTTCCGTATTAATCGCATCTTTGAGATATCGATTCAGCTTAGAATGATTAGCTTTGTCGGTCTATTGTTCTAGACCTAGCTATTTCACCAGTTCTATTGAACTTGGTATAGACACTCCGATGTTCCCCCATGAAGACCGCTGGTAGCTAGCCCAGCATAAGTGGATAGCTTCCACTAAAAGCGTGTAACATCCCGTTTTCTAGAATTATTCCGTGTAATTATTTTAGTGGATATTTAAATAATTAATATCGTGTTGGACCAATGAGAACCTGATTAGTGGATTATACGTGTCGGGTTTGCGAGTTACGTGTCTCCGAGTAATTAATCTAGTGGATTAATTATATATTTGGGTTCGTGGATTTAAATGGGTTAAGTGGATTTTAATTGTGAAAATGTGATATCGGGTCCGGAATTAGTGGGTTCGGACGTTCTGAATAAGGGAAGCGTGTATATGGGACGTCCTTATCCTTTCTCCCCTTCTCTTTTCAATTCAAAGGAGAGTGTGTGAGTATTGTGTGAGAATTCAGCAAAGAACCAGAAAGTTGGTTGCTGGAATTGGTTGGCTTCTCCACCTCCTTATTGTTCTTGGAGTATTGAAGGTAAAAAGCTTCCGATTTGTAGCTTAAATTCGTGTATATATGTGGCTATAGTTGTGGAAATAGTTTTGAGCTAATATAGTGAAGTTATGTGTGAGTTGGGGAGTGTTCATGAGGCTGAAATCAGATTTATGGAGTGAAATACCTCCTGGCCTGATGAAGAAGACGAACAGGAGGAGCAGACCTGCAGACGCCGAGCGCGGGCGCGATAAGGCGGCGCGACCGCGATCGCGGCGCGGCCGTGGTGCCTGGGCGCGGGCGTGATCGGAGGGGAAGGGTTTGGAGCCGGTTTTGGGGTATTTGGGTCCCGTTTGAGCTGTTTTTGAGTCGGGATATTGTTGGGATTGTTTTGGGGCGGGTTTTCATCGGGACTTCGGGGTTTCGTTTGGGAATTGTGAGTCGGGTTTTGATCAAGTTCTCGGGACTTTATCGGGGTTGTTTTCGAGTTAGAGTTTTGGGATTCAATTGGGGGTTGCTTTTGGGTTCGAGTTAAGCTCATTATGAGTTTGTGATAGGTGTTCGTGGATTTGTGTTAACGGGTGGGGATTTGTGTAATTTCAGGGACGAGTCAACGAGCCGAGCCGAGTCAGAGATTCCGGGATTAGTGGATCGATCAGGTGAGTACGCGAGATCTTTTAAAAAGACCGGTCGTTGTCTTTTGGGTCATTTTGTGTCATACTTCATATGTGAATATATGAACTGTGTTGAGATGGTGGGCAATACGAGTTGCCCCTCAGGTATGATCCTTCCTTTCTTTATATGTGGATATAAAATTATGTATGAGATCCATGATACCGTGATTGCGATGAGTTATCGCGGGAGCTGAGTAGCTCTATTCAACCCTGAGTAGGGTCCCCATAGATATATGGTTGTGTTTATTCTCAGGTCGCTCCTGAGCCTATGAGTCCTGTTAGCCATGAGTATGGCTAGGGTGCAGGAGGGGAAGAGTTTCCCCATTTGAGATGGGTATCTCATTGAGCATTGGATCTCATATGTCTCTGAGCAGAGACTTGTGTGGCATGAGCATGCTATGTGTTCATACCTGTATTGAGATGTTGATTGCCAGGGACAGAGATTGAGCTTGTGTTGTGTGTATGTGCTACGTGTATGCATGTTATGTGTTTCTGTGCAGAGTCTAACCCTCGAGTACTCACGAGCTTTCGAGCTTACGTATTCGAGTCTTCCGTGTTCAGGGTTTCAGCGAAGGGTTCAGTAGCTGTGCTTGTAGATCTGGGAGCAGGGATTATCTGGAAGGTTTTGTGCTAGTTTCGTGTAGCAATCTGTACAGCTCAGCTTATGGGATTAGTGGATTATATGTTAACAGTGTTTATGTAAAAGTTTTAAATTATCAGTGAATTTTGTTTATCCTGTGACATGTGTTTAATAGAGTATTGCGATGCTGCCACCTGTGTATTGTATTGACGTGGCATTTCCGGGAGCGGGAGGGGTGTTACAGCATGGTATCAGAGCTTGTGGTTTGAAGTCTGAGTATCAATTAGTGGATGCTTAACTTAAACCTTGTTCCGATCCGTGGGGGATCCATTGCGATTGATTCTAGTGGAATTAATTAACCTGGCTTAGTGTATAACGCTGGGTGATCTATCTATGGTTCTCAATTGTTTTGGGTTTGTGCAGATAGTTATGGTAGATCAGGGCGAGGGATCCGGCGCGGGCAAGCCGGCAGGGGACGAGTTTATTCGCAAGTCAGAGCTTCTGGGGGTATTGACTGAGTTTTACAGGCAGCAGAGAGAGCAGGAGCGGGAACAAGATCAGGGGATGGGACCACGTGCTGGGGGTGGTCAGGATACGGGTACGGGTGCCTCTTCATCTATGTCTCGGCGAGGGGGTTCGTTCAAAGATTTCATGACCGGGAATCCGCCAGAGTTTAGAGGCGGGGGCGAGCCAGGGATGGCTATGGCATGGGAGCGTGAGGTGGAGGCTGCCTTCAGAGTTGCGCATGTGGAGCCGAGAGATATGGTCGGTTATGCGACCTATCTGTTGAGGGGAGGGGCGTCACAGTGGTGGCAGTCCATAGAGTCAGTGATGACATCTTCTGCGGCATCTGCGATGACGTGGGATCAGTTCAGGGTTGTGTTCGAACTGCAGTACATCCCAAGAGATGAGAGACGAGAGATGGAGCGTCGATTCTTGCAATTGCGGCAGGGAGAGATGACGGTGCAGCAGTACGTGGACCGGTTCAACGAGTATTCGCAGTTTGCCACCCATCACATCGCCACCGAGCAGCGAAAGGTTGATGCATTTATTGATGGACTGCGAGCCGATATCAGAGAGTTCGTTGGAATGCATGAGACGTTTACCTTCGCCAGAGCATCAGAGATGGCCCGCATAAGGGAGCGGGAGATAGCCAAGCAGAGGGAGGAGCCATCCTTTCAGCGGCGACGTGCGAGGACTCCTGAGCGGTCCTTGAGAGACCGGAGGCATTCCAGAGACGATTCCAGAGGGCGGCGTTCGGGACAAAGTTCGAGAGGCAGACGGGATCGAGATAGAGATAGAGACAGAGACGGGGAGCAGAGGTCAGGTGGTCCGGGGCGGAGCCAGAGATCAGAGAGGCAGAGTTAGAGGCAGAGTTCGAGATACACAGAGCAGAGCCAGAGCAGCGTAGGGCAGAGGCCTCGAGGTGGAGGAGATAGAGGAGACAGTCCGGTTGGAGATCGGGAGTGCCCGATATGCAACCGACGCCATAGTGGGTCGTGTATGCCCAGGTGTTATCGATGCGGTCAGCGTGGGCATGCTGCCGCCACATGTACTGTTCCAGAGCCATTGTGTTTCCGTTATGGGAGGCCGGGGCATAGAGTGCGAGATTGTCCAGAGATGGAGCCAGTGGTGCAGGGTGCGAGTTCCAGTGGGGCCAGAGCAGAGTCGTCGTCATCCGGTCGTCGTGGTACTAGAACACGGGGTCCGGTCTGTCAGGCGACCGCAGAGGAAGCTCGAGATTCTACTGATGTGATATCGGGTATGTTTTCTGAGCTTGCTTAGAGTGTGTGTCAGTTGTGGGGCGGGCTATTGGGCTATGTCTGTGATAAGTGTATGTGTTCTGTTGTGTGTGACTGCTTTGTGGTGTCTGTAATTATGCGGCTCCGTGATAGAGGTGTGAAGGGGGTGTGTATGGGTTACGTGGGATTGTTATATCTGGGTATGTGTGTGAGAGTGGGATATATTGTGGTGTAATGGGTTATCAGAGTTTCGAGATTGGGCATTGTGTCATGTTAGTGGATCAAATTATGTGAATAATTAATGCGAATTTGTTTGTGATTGCGGGATTCAGTGACAGAGGGGCGAAATTGTGTATATGAGCTGAACGGGGTGTATACGTGGAGTCAATGTGCTAGAGTTAGGCTACTGTGATCTGGGTGTGTATGTGAGAGCGGAATATATTGTGATAAGATGGGTTATCAGAGTTCTGGAATTAGGTATTGTGCTATGATTAGTGGATTAATCATGTTGAGTTGCGTGAATTATATGAATAATTATTGTGATGTGTTAGTGGATTGATCAACCCTGATAGTGGAGTGTCATATTGATAGTGGATTATCATATTAATAGTGGATTTAAATTCTTGTGTGTGCTATCCCTATCTGTGATATTGTGCTTTGCGAGATGCGTTTATCTGGGTGGTGAAAAGAGTTAAGAATTTTGTTGCGATAGTGGATTAATCTATTGCGAGTGGATTTAATCCATTTATGAGTTTAACCATGTTTATGAGTTTGCGTTTAGTGATTCGATGGAGATGCCTATTGTGTTAGTGGATGATCTATATAGAGCTATGCGAGTATGTGATGAAAGCGAGCAAAGATCGATGGATTGAGAAAATATGTGGATTCGAGTGGCTTATGAAATGACGCCACGAGAAGATTCTGTGAATAGGGGATATACCAGTTTCCGATACGTGAATTAGGGGATTTAATTGAGCTATTAGTGGATTGCCTAATTGAGTTAAAGATTCGAGGGAGTCGACTTGTTTCGAGAGTTGAAATAGGGATGTGTATTAGTGATGATTGTGCCAATCAGAGTTCAAATGCGAATTCAACAGAGTTGTTGATAATCATGTTGAGATATATGAGCTGAGGTTTCGGGAATTTAACTTAGAGATGTGTAATTGCGAATGGGCTTGCGATAGATTCCGGGGACGGAATCTCTTTAAGAGGGGAGGATTTGTAACATCCCGTTTTCTAGAATTATTGCGTGTAATTATTTTAGTGGATATTTAAATAATTAATATCGTGTTGGACCAATGAGAACCCGATTAGTGGATTATACGTGTCGGGTTTGCGAGTTACGTGTCTCCGAGTAATTAATCTAGTGGATTAATTATATATTTGGGTTCGTGGATTTAAATGGGTTAAGCGGATTTTAATTGTGAAAATGTGATATCGGGTCCGGAATTAGTGGGTTCGGACGTTCTGAATAAGGGAAGCGTGTATATGGGACGTCCTTATCCTTTCTCCCCTTCTCTTTTCAATTCAAAGGAGAGTGTGTGAGTATTGTGTGAGAATTCAGCAAAGAACCAGAAAGTTGGTTGCTGGAATTGGTTGGCTTCTCCACCTCCTTATTGTTCTTGGAGTATTGAAGGTAAAAAGCTTCCGATTTGTAGCTTAAATTCGTGTATATATGTGGCTATAGTTGTGGAAATAGTTTTGAGCTAATATAGTGAAGTTATGTGTGAGTTGGGGAGTGTTCATGAGGCTGAAATCAGAGTTTATGGAGTGAAATACCTCCTGGCCTGATGAAGAAGACGAACAGGAGGAGCAGACCTGCAGACGCCGAGCGCGGGCGCGATAGGGCGGCGCGACCGCGATCGCGGCGCGGCCGTGGTGCCTGGGCGCGGGCGTGATCGGAGGGGAAGGGTTTGGAGCCGGTTTTGGGGTATTTGGGTCCCGTTTGAGCTGTTTTTGAGTCGGGATATTGTTGGGATTGTTTTGGGGCGGGTTTTCATCGGGACTTCGGGGTTTCGTTTGGGAATTGTGAGTCGGGTTTTGATCAAGTTCTCGGGACTTTATCGGGGTTGTTTTCGAGTTAGAATTTTGGGATTCAATTGGGGGTTGCTTTTGGGTTCGAGTTAAGCTCATTATGAGTTTGTGATAGGTGTTCGTGGATTTGTGTTAACGGGTGGGGATTTGTGTAATTTCAGGGACGAGTCAACGAGCCGAGCCGAGTCAGAGATTCCGGGATTAGTGGATCGATCAGGTGAGTACGCGAGATCTTTTAAAAAGACCGGTCGTTGTCTTTTGGGTCATTTTGTGTCATACTTCATATGTGAATATATGAACTGTGTTGAGATGGTGGGCAATACGAGTTGCCCCTCAGGTATGATCCTTCCTTTCTTTATATGTGGATATAAAATTATGTATGAGATCCATGATACCGTGATTGCGATGAGTTATCGCGGGAGCTGAGTAGCTCTATTCAACCCTGAGTAGGGTCCCCATATATATATGGTTGTGTTTATTCTCAGGTCGCTCCTGAGCCTATGAGTCCTGTTAGCCATGAGTATGGCTAGGGTGCAGGAGGGGAAGAGTTTCCCCATTTGAGATGGGTATCTCATTGAGCATTGGATCTCATATGTCTCTGAGCAGAGACTTGTGTGGCATGAGCATGCTATGTGTTCATACCTGTATTGAGATGTTGATTGCCAGGGACAGAGATTGAGCTTGTGTTGTGTGTATGTGCTACGTGTATGCATGTTATGTGTTTCTGTGCAGAGTCTAACCCTCGAGTACTCACGAGCTTTCGAGCTTACGTATTCGAGTCTTCCGTGTTCAGGGTTTCAGCGAAGGGTTCAGTAGCTGTGCTTGTAGATCTGGGAGCAGGGATTATCTGGAAGGTTTTGTGCTAGTTTCGTGTAGCAATCTGTACAGCTCAGCTTATGGGATTAGTGGATTATATGTTAACAGTGTTTATGTAAAAGTTTTATATTATTAGTGAATTTTGTTTATCCTGTGACATGTGTTTAATAGAGTATTGCGATGCTGCCACCTGTGTATTGTATTGACGTGGCATTTCCGGGAGCGGGAGGGGTGTTACAAAGCGTGAGTGTGGGCTGAACATCATCCAATTCTATGAATTCTATGTCTCAATCATGAGTGGCTGTAGCGGCAGTCCAGACATATCACGCTTTGACTCATGATCCGCTTGATTAATGCATGTAATCTGAAAATCTATATTCTCACTAAGCTTTGCTTACAGTTGCTATTTGACCTTTTTACAGGAAAAGATAAAGGAAAGTCACCTACTGGACCTAGTTCTTAGGTCTTACAAGATCAAGATTGAAGTATTCTATAGACCACTACTCAACAAACCCTTCGGTACTGATTGGCAGATGATAATTGTGGTGGTCTGGGTAAACTTGATTTGAATGTATGATGACATGAATTAGAATAGTCTTGTGCCCTTTATAAGTTTAATTTGAAAATTGTAATCTGAACTAAAATTTGTATTAAACTTATCCTAATGTTTGTACTTGTAATCTGAAATTCCGCAACTTAAATTACTCTATCTTAGTTATGATTGATATCGTGTTGTATGATGTGGGACCTAGACTCTGAGGACTGCCCCGTAAGGGGAGGTCTTCACAGGATGGTATCAGAGCCCATAGTTTGAGTGAATCAAGTATTATGTGAGTAATACTTGGTCTCAAACTGAAGCAATACATATGTATCAATCATTTAGGTGGTTTGAACTGAGATAGGATGTACAGACTGTTAGGATGGGAAAAAGGGTACATAGATCTAAGTCTATAAACTGATAGTTAAATGATTTTAATTTTCAGTAAAGATGTCAGGATCAGGTGATATTCCCAACAACATGACCCCACAGCAAATGTTTGAAATGATGCAACAACTATTAGCCCAACATACTGAACAACAAAACAAAAATATGCAAGAACAGCTTCAGGCTAGAGATGAGGCCGAAGCAAAAAGACGTGCTGACAAAAAGAATAAGTGAAAAGATAAACAAATCCAGAATGATGAATCTGATTCTGATAACTCTACCCCGAATGTCCAAATTGAGCAGCCGAAAGGCTGTAAGTTCTAGGATTTTAAAGCCAGCGGTGCCCTTAACTTCGAGGGTACAGTCAACCCAATTCAGGCGATGGATTGGATAAGCAATACTGAAGAAATCTTCAGAATCTCTGATTGCTTGGAGTCAAAGAAAGTGAGTTATGCATCTGCTCTGTTCGTGGGTGCTGCCCGTGCCTGGTGGAAGACCCAGAGAAGTATTTATGGCGCGGAGGTCATCCAGACTCTAGAATGGGACCAGTTTCTTGAAATGTTCAACTCGAAATATTGTCCTGCTGTGACACCCTTGCCACATTAACCACCATTTACCATACACCCAGGATAAATCATCAAACACAATTACAATAATGATCTGATAACCTAGTTTAAGTGCGGAAGCAGATAAATAAAGTAACGCAACAGTGTCAAACACCCTACGGTGCTACAAGGTACCATTTCTATGTCTACATACTCATAAGTTTATTTCAATCATCCCAAACATATCATAGCAATAACCACATAAACCAAATACCGAGGTAAACAGTAGAGATCTTTAATACTTCAATAAACGTCCTAGCTAGCTGGTCCCGCGGCAGACTTTCCTTTTCCTGTAAAAATTCAACAACTAAAGGGGTAAGCGAATTGCTTAGTGAATACAAAGATTACGCATTTTATAAATTTTTATGAAGCCCCAAGGGTAAAACCGATGACAAACATCGTATACCCTCTTCGTACACCAAGTACGGACCAGAGCCGCAGCCCCTTCGATCCCAAAGCTCGGCTTTAAACATACCATCTGAGACAAATGTACGATCGGGGATGACATACTGCCTACCGGGCCTCGGAGGGATCAGCTCCAGGTCATATAGCGCAGTAACATCAGAGTAATCGATGCGACCCACCGGTCCATCACTAGATGCACAACAATCGAAAGGACATGCAACAAGTATGAATGTGCATCTAAAACTACGCAAGTTAGTAGAATTCCAAACAAATAAATGAAGCAACAGGTCTCAGCAGACAAAGCTTAACATAAAAAAGATATAAACATGCAAAATCTACTGTACTCACAGCGGGTGCGTACTTAAACTTTTAACCGATATTATTTCTCCTCGGGCTATCAACCGGATCCACCAAGTACCCCACTGTGGGTTAAACAACACCACAAGGGACCTGTTAAATTTGTTGCAACAATACCTCAAGTCAAAAACCGTTTAAATTCATAAGACCAAGTTTTGCAAGTTTTGCAATATTTTCCCCCATTTCGGGTCCATGTCTAAATTCGAACGACAACTAAGTCTGAACCCATCACAAGTTCATACCTTGTCCTTTGAATACCTCTTGTTGTTTAAGTGTTGTTTATGTGTTTCATTCAAAATATTCGAGTTTAGAGAGTGGGTTTCAATTTTTAGGCATTAAATTCGAATTTAAGGGGTTAAATTCGAATTTTCCTTCGAATTTGAGGCCAAACTCGAACCCATGAGGATAAATTCGAACCATATTCGAATTTAGGGTCCTAAATTCGAATTTAGGGACATAAACTCGAATTCCATGTGTTAAACTCGAATACATGCTCGAATTTAGTACAAAAATCGAGTTTGTTCTTGCATTTCGACTGTGTTCTTGGTATTTTCGAGTTTGTTCATCTTACAACTTTAAAACATGTCTTTCTAAGCCTAAAATCACCGATATAACATGTATGATGCCTAGGTTCCATTCTATTACACATATACTATCATATTCTTGCAAGATTTCAAGCAAAACTAGCTCTAAATCACATAAAAATGACAGATTCGAATTTATGTTCTTCAAAACCGAAACACAAAATCTTAAAAGAGTCGATTCTTACCTCAATCCATACGAAATCAAGAATCCAACTGTAGATTGTTGTAATACTCCTCGAGATCTTTCCGATGACGTATAAATCTCGATAATCGGCCGGTCGGTTTGTGAGATAATCTAGAGAGAAGTAGAGAGCGTTTCTAGAGAGAGAAAGTAGAGAGAGAGTGTGTGAAATGAAAATGAATAGCTTTTAGCCTTTTTATTCAACTTTCATCATTTTTGCACATTTCACCCCTCAACTTAACCGGTTCTATAAAATACTGATTTATTCTTAAATTTATCATTACTAACTTTTATCATTCATAATACTCCATAATAATAATTATTAATTCTCAAACTTCGTAACTTCTTAAAATAGCAACAAACTTTTAAATATCCCAAATACATAATAATTGCTCATAATTCAACTTAATTATAAATTATCCGCCTAATTAATTCCGAATTACAGTAATTGAATTCGAGGATGTTACAACATGGGCTCCACCACGCTCAAACTTCGTCCTCGAAGTTTATTTGGGTTCGAATACATACTTATACTTTTTCAACGTATCGACTTTTGTCTCCCAAATGTGATTTACTTCTTTGTTATGCTTCCAACATATCAATACCATTTTAATGTCTTTGTTTCTTAGCTTCATTAATTTCATATCTGTAATATACTCCGACTTTTTTTTTTACATATACTAACCTTTCATGAATTCCAATTCGGTATAATCATCCCAATCTTCATTACCAGTTGTGAAGATTTCATAAAGATTTCTACATGAAATACCAAGTGTTATTTCGATATTTCATTAGATAATTCCAAATGAGATAACAGATTCCTAACATCTCTGTTATTCTAAATGAACCAATACACCATAGTGCTAACTTGTTCCTTTTTGTTGATACTTAAATCCAAAATACATGATCTCATCATGTATTCAAATATGAAAATAATTCATTCATTTTGACCATTTGTCGAGGTCGGTAAGCTGTACTCATAGCTATATGAGTGCATAATCCTACTTGTAAAGCAAACCAAAATTTGAACATGAAACAACTCGTCTAATAAGACATAATGTCCATAAAACAGTTGGGGTGTTGGCTATCCCAAATGGCATAACAAAATACTCGTAAAACTCATAACTATCCCTGAAATCCATTTTCAGTATTTTATCCTTACAAATCTTATAACTAGTGATATCCTGAACATAAATCAATCTTTGAATAATAACCAACCCCTTGCAACTGATCAATAATCATCAATTCCTGGCAGCGAATACTTACTTGTTATAGTCGATTTGTCAAATCATGTTAATCTATACACATTCTCAGTATGACATCCTTTGTTTCATAAACAATATTAGGCTTCCCATGGCAAAGAACTCAATTTAACGAAGCCCTTATCTGATAACTCCTAAAGTTGTTTCATCATCTCTTACCTTTCAGTAGATGCATACCGATACGAACAACAAGCTATTGGAGAAACTCCAGGCATCAAGTCAACACAAAATTTCACTTGTCTTTCAAGTGGCACATCAGACAAGTCTTCCAGAAACACATATGGAAACATTTGGGACAACAGGCGCATCGGCCACAGTTTTCTCTTCAGTCTTGGTATCAATAGCATATACCAAACAAAACTCACAGCCCTAAGCAATCAGCTTTCGGGACCTAACAATCATCATTAGACATTGATCCCCACTTCTCCAATACTCATATATACAAATGTCTCGCCTCCTTTCGGCGTAGTTATCTTTATTATTCCTTCATTGCAAACTACATGCGTCTTGTCACATATATGTAATAAGTTCTTTCTAATTATCGTATCAAATCACCGGTTCTCTATTGAAATCAAGTCAGGATTGAGTACTACCTCCTCAATCACTAAAGTACAATCATGATACACATGATCTACGCTAACTAATGTGTTACATAGCAATTTCAACATCAATCACAATAGACAACTTAGATCAAGGTATTTACACTTGTTGAGCAAAAGCAGTAGATACAAATAATTGATCGACACCAACATCAAACAGAACTCATGATCACCTCCGAATCTTCCTTAGATTCTGAATCGTAGTACTAGACTTTTCTTTGCTGTATAAGCAATTTCCCTAGTGTCCAAAGTCTCTTTAAACTTTTTATGTTTAATCAAATCTCCATTTCATTAAGTATTATATCCCTCTTCCGATCAATTATAATTCGCATATATTTCTTAATTTACACTTCGCATTGCATATTCCAAATCCCATTCAATATTAACACAAGTAACTTATTCTCATACCTTCGTTCGCTTTCTCAGAAATGCTTGAATTATTTTCCTTTCTGTTATAAAATTTACATATTTCAAATATTGAAATAGCCTCTTTGACTTCAACTACATCAAATTCTCATGAACAGTTCGTGTCATACGTTCTCAACCACAACCTTTGTAAGCTTAAAATATTCAATACAATGTACCTTACCGTTTCCTTTTAATACAAGTTGATGCTATTTTGTTTTATGATAAACACTACAAGTTGTTATCATTCCCTCAAACATATCACATATGATACTAATACTATTAGTTCCAATTCTTTTAACCCATCATGGTCAAACTTAAACTTCATTACAACTTCTAAACTCATTCATAAATTTCCAAGAAGTCTATAATATCTCTTCCAATTCAAAGCTTCCAGGTCCATCTTGGCTATTCATCTACTGCCTATTTATATACTCGAATATTCTCATTCACAAACATGATTATACTTATATTAGTAATAAAACTGTATATCACTCGATTTCATGTTAAACTTCAGCATCTTAGAACTTCGATGAAATATTACATATGGAATCTCTAAAGTACACTTCTAACTCTATGGATTAACATCCAAAAGTTATAACCACAATCTCAGAGATCTCATCTCTTTTGTTGAACCTTTCATTCATAGTTTCATCATGTAATATCATTACATGCTAATTTTTTGGTCGAGATTTGCAATTTCTGCTAAAATGGCCCACTTTTCCACAATTATAACAAGTATCGGCCTTCATTGGACATTTGTTAGCCTTATGTCCAAATTTATTACAATGGCAACATCTCTTACTTCTATCACGTTTATTTGTTCTTGACCTCAAGTTTAGTCCATTTAGTTCATCTTTTCCAAACTTTACAATCTTTCTAATAGCTCTTTCTTCAGGATTAACATGTGGTACGATATCAGACTCACCATATTGCCTACTAAACAACAACTTGAATTGTTCCCAACTAAAGGAAGCAATCAACTCAGATCCCAATTCTTTTTCCCAACAGTTCCAACATTCCTTTGCTTGTCCAATCAACTGATCCTTAGCCAAAAATACCTTGTACTCATCCTTAAAATTCATCTCCTTAAAGATCTGTTCCATAATTGTAATCCACATTTCTGCTTCCTCAATTCTCAGAGATCCAGAGAATGTTGGTGGTTGCCAGTCTTTGAATGATCTAATTACATATTTCATGTAATTCTCATCTATCCCGGTTTCATAATCAATCTTTTCCTTGCCCTTGTCTTTACGTTTCTCTTTATTCCTAAGGTTTATGTCATCCACAACATAATTCCTTTCATATTCCCTCTTTTCTTTTCTCTTATCTTCTCTTCTTTTGGCTTTGGCCTCATCTCGTGCCCGAAATTGGTCTTGAATCATTCTGTTTTGTTCTGCCATCATTGATAGCATCATTTCCCTCGTTTCTCGTGGCATCATTCCTCCTCCAGACATGTTCTGAAATATAAAACGTATAAATCATTTAGTGATCCCATCAGATCGTTAATTACAACACATGTTGTCCCGTATGAAAGTCACTTTCCTATAAGCACTAGATCATATCCTATCTTAGTTCAGATCATTACTTAAACCACTACATATCATCACCTAATGTTTGAGACCAAGACCTCACGGACACTTGAATCTCAGACTACGGCTCTGATACCATCTCGTGTGACACCGTTGCCACATTAACCACCATTTACCATACACCCAGGATAAATCATCAAACACAATTACAATAATGATCTGATAACCTAGTTTAAGTGCAGAAGCAAATAAATAAAGTAACGCAACAGTGTCAAACACCCTACGGTGTTACAAGGTACCATTTCTATGTCTACATACTCATAAGTTTATTTCAATCATCCCAAACATATCATAGCAATAACCACATAAACCAAATACCGAGGTAAACAGTAGAGATCTTCAATACTTCAATAAACGTCCTAGCTAGTTGGTCCCGCGGCAGACTTTCCTTTTCCTGTAAAAATTCAACAACTAAAGAGGTAAGCGAATTGCTTAGTGAATACAAAGATTACGCATTTTATAAATTTTTATGAAGCCCCAAGGGTAAAACCGATGACAAACATCGTATACCCTCTTCGTACACCAAGTACGGACCAGAGCCGCAGCCCCTTCGAGCCCAAAGCTCGGCTTTAAACATACCATCTGAGACAAACGTACGATCGGGGATGACATACTGCCTACCGGGCCTCGGAGGGATCAGCTCCAGGTCATATAGCGCAGTAACATCAGAGTAATCGATACGACCCACCGGTCCATCACTAGATGCACAACAATCGAAAGGACATGCAACAAATATGAATGTGCATCTAAAACTATGCAAGTTAGTAGAATTCCAAACAAATAAATGAAGCAACAGGTCTCAGCAGGCAAAGCTTAACATAAAACAGATATAAACATGCGAAATCTACTGTACTCACAGCGGGTGCGTAATTAAACTTTTAACCGATATTATTTCTCCTCGGGCTATCAACCGGATCCACCAAGTACCCCACTATGGGTTAAACAACACCACAAGGGACCTGTTAAATTTGTTGCAACAATACCTCAAGTCAAAAACCGTTTAAATTCATAAGACCAAGTTTTGCAAGTTTTGCAATATTTTCCCCCATTTCGGGTCCATGTCTAAATTCGAACGACAACTAAGTCTGAACCCATCACAAGTTCATACCTTGTCCTTTGAATACCTCTTGTTGTTTAAGTGTTGTTTATGTGTTTCATTCAAAATATTCGAGTTTAGAGAGTGGGTTTCAATTTTTAGGCATTAAATTCGAATTTAAGGGGTTAAATTCGAATTTTCCTTCGAATTTGAGGCCAAACTCGAACCCATGAGGATAAATTCGAACCATATTCGAATTTAGGGTCCTAAATTCGAATTTAGGGACATAAACTCGAATTCCATGTGTTAAACTCGAATACATGCTCGAATTTAGTACAAAAATCGAGTTTGTTCTTGCATTTCGACTGTGTTCTTGGTATTTTCGAGTTTGTTCATCTTACAACTTTAAAACATGCCTTTCTAAGCCTAAAATCACCGATATAACATGTATGATTCCTAGGTTCCATTCTATTACACATATACTATCATATTCTTGCAAGATTTCAAGCAAAACTAGCTCTAAATCACATAAAAATGACAGATTCGAATTTATGTTCTTCAAAACCGAAACACAAAATCTTAAAAGAGTCGATTCTTACCTCAATCCATACGAAATCAGGAATCCAACTGTAGATTGTTGTAGTACTCCTCGAGATCTTTCCGATGACGTATAAATCTGGATAATCGGCTGGTCGGTTTGTGAGATAATCTAGAGAGAAGTAGAGAGCGTTTCTAGAGAGAGAGAGTAGAGAGAGAGTGTGTGAAATGAAAATGAATAGCTTTTAGCCTTTTTATTCAACTTTCATCATTTTTGCACATGTCACCCCTCAACTTAATCGGTTCTATAAAATACTGGTTTATTCTTAAATTTATCATTACTAACTTTTATCATTCATAATACTCCATAATAATAATTAGAGTAAAGGACATTTTTGGTCCTTGTGTTTTGATGGTTTACCCGGATCCAGTCCCTTAACCATAATAAGGCCAAATTTCATCCCTATTTTGCTAATTTTGTGCCCTTTTAGTCCCTCGTCCGTTAAACTTAACGACACAACCGTTAAATTTGTAAGAATGACATTTTTACCCTTTTCATTGAGACGTTTTTAGTCCCTATGGTTTTATTATTTACCCATTTATAGTCCAACATTTATTTTATTTTATTTTATCTTTATAATTATATTATTTATAGATCTACTTAATTTATTATAAACACACTTATTTTATTTATAAATATACTTATATTTTAATATTTTATTTACATTTACTATTATTCGTATTTTATTTAAAATTTAACTTTTATTTTAATCAAAATTTATATATTTTCTTTACTAGTTTATTTAAAGTTCATCTTCTTTATTAATTTTAATTTTTATGATATTATTGTTGACATTTATATATGTAATCTTGTTAGTTGTGTTTAAGTAGATATAATATCGTCGATATTTTTGTAACATCCCTAATTTGAGCCTGGTACGTGGATTTAATTTATTGGCTCATTTATTTTATTATTATTGTGTGTTCCAATTAAATTCCATTTCGTGGATTTAACGTGTCAATATTGAGTGATACGTGTTTCCGAGCTAATAATTAGCGGATTAATTATCTCCTTGAGTTCGTGGAGTTAAATGGGTCAATTTGATATTAATGTTGAAAAAGTGATATCGGGTCCGGGTTAGTGGGTTCGGAGCCGGTTAAAGATGAAGACGTATATGTGTTGAGCTTCCTTATCCCTTTCTCCCTTATCCTTTTTGAGACAAAAACCCTAAGTGTGTGTATGCTCCTGTGTATTGAAGTGTTCCAGCAGCAAGAAGCTTAGTTACAAGCTAATTAAGACCTGGACTTGAAGCTAATTCCCATCATCTTCTTCTTGTTGGTGTTTTGAGAATTCAACAAGGTAAGAGCTATGAGTTTTGTGGCTAAATCTTAAGATATGTATGTGATATGTTGAGGAATTGATTTCTGTGGTATATGGGTAGTATATATGTGAATTGTGTGTATTATGTTGCTGGAAATCGGAAGTGGGGGTTGAAAACCCCCTGGTGCAGCTATGGAGTTCGAAGAGCAGAGCTGAGAACAGGCTGCTGGTCGCGGCGCGACGCGCAGGGGTCCGCGGCGCGACGCGCAGAAGGCTTGAGGCGCGGCGCGACTGCAGGGGGGCGCGGCGCGTAAAGCAGTCTGCTAGAGAATCTTGGTTTAGTTTTATAAGAGAGTTGTGGGTCATTAGTTGGTCGGATTCCATCGGGATATTGTTGAATCGAGTTGTTTGGGATATTGGGTCTCGATAGGAATTCCGTAAAAGGGTTTCGGGGATCGGTTAATTATCCGAGATTGTGTTCCGGGTTTATGTTATTTGTGATAGTTATGTTTGATTGAATTGCGTAGCTATCGAGCTTGTGTTAATGTTATGAGATCCGAGACGTTTACAGGTGCTAGTCGATCACGTACCGAGCCGCATTGAGGATTCCGAGTTTCGAATCAAGTTTCGGGTAGTCGGTGAGAACTCGAGTCTTTTACAAAGCGCGCGTAAACTTTTATGAGTCGTGTATATGTGTTGTGATATATTATGTACGAGACCGAGCATAGTGCGCAGGTACGATCCATTCTACCCTATACGTGCTATATATGTTTGAGTTGCAGGTGTCCGCGATGTGTGATCGCGCAGGCTGACTGTCCCTAACCAGTAATGAGATATGAGGCTGTATATATACGGCAGTGATATGCCAGGTCGCTCCTGTGCCTATCGACGATATTATATTTATTTAAACACAACTAACAAAATTACATATATAAATGTCAACAATAATATTATAAAATTAAAATTAATAAAGAAGATGAACTTTAAATAAATTAGTAAAGAAATATATATTTAAATTAAAATAAAAGTTAAATTTTAAATAAAATACGAACAATAGTAAATGTAAATAAAATATTAAAACATAACTATATTTATAAATAAAATAAGTGTGTTTATAATGAATTAAATATATTTATAAATAATATAAGAGTATTATAAACATAAAATAAAATAAAATAAATGTTGGACTATAAATGGGTAAATAATAAAACCATAGGGACTAAAAACGTCTCAATGAAAAGGGTAAAAATGTCATTCTTACAAATTTAACGGTTGTGTCGTTAAGTTTAACGGACGAGGGACTAAAAGGGCACAAAATTAGCAAAAAAGGGATGAAATTTGACCTTATTATGGTTAAGGGACTGAATCCGGGTAAACCATCAAACCACAAGGACCAAAAATGTCCTTTACTCTAATAATTATTAATTCTCAAACTTCGTAACTTCTTAAAATAGCAACAAACTTTTAGATATCCCAAATACATAATAATTGCTCATAATTCAACTTAATTATAAATTATCCGCCTAATTAATTCCGAATTACAGTAATTGAATTCGAGGATGTTACACCTGCTGACCAACAAGACAAGATGGAGGTGCAACTGATGCAGTTAACCCAAGGCACTAAGACTGTAGACGAGTATGAG
Organism: Centrapalus pauciflorus; assembly: GCA_020465985.1. Classification (NCBI taxonomy): domain Eukaryota; kingdom Viridiplantae; phylum Streptophyta; class Magnoliopsida; order Asterales; family Asteraceae; genus Centrapalus; species Centrapalus pauciflorus. The sequence continues at coordinate 12,776 of JAANYP010000807.1, read as the reverse complement.
CATGAATTCTCACGGGTCTGTGGATATTCTTCATATCAGGTAGCTACTGAAGAAAGAAAGATGAACCGATTTCATGGAGGACTTAACCTGAGATATCGACACCCAATGAGCGCGATAAAGTATAATTCTTATCTCGAAATGGTTGAAGCGGCAAGGCCGATTGAGAGGGGATATTTAGAGTATGGCGATCAACTCTACGCTCCATCAACAAACCCGACATGTCCTTCTCCTCCAAAGAAGCAAAGATTCGGCAGATTCTTCAAGCCAAATAAATCTCAAACTCAGCAACCCCAGCAGTCTCAACAGTACAGTTCGCCACAGAAAGCTCAAGCTTATTCGCTTACAAATGAACCACGATTCTGCAAGAGATGCAGAAAATCGCATATAGGATTATGTAATCCAGACGACGTCACGTGTTATGTGTGTAGCAGAATCGGCTATAGTAGAGAAGAGTGCCCCCAACGAGGTCTTGGTTGTGCTAAATGCGGAAAGCGTGGACACTTCATGTATCAGTGCCACAGTGGACAACGAGGACAATCACAGTCATCAGCTGGAGGTTCTACAATGAAAAGCTCAGCTGCAACACCAACTGTTAGGACCCGCGCCTTCCAAATAACGGCGGAGGAAGCGAAAGAAACCCCGGATGTGGTTACCGGTACGTTTTTACTAAATTCAATACCTGCGCGTGTGTTATTCGATTCCGGTGCAAGCCGTTCATACATCTCGACTACTTTTGCGCAAAGATTATCTAAGTTTCCTTCAAAGCTTCCTGTTATACTTGATATAGAGACAGCCAGTAACAATTACGTTATGGCTGATTCCGTTTACCGAAATTGCACATTACTTGTCAATCACGTTGTGTTCAACCTCGATCTTATCCCGATACCGTTAAAAGAGTTCAACGTCATCATCGGCATGGACTGGTTAACGAACAACGAGGCTACAATCATCTGCAACCGCTGAATCATCCGAATCAAGACTTCAGACGGCCAAGTGTTAGAGATCAAAGGCGACAAGCGTAAAGGTGCTCATTGTTTTATATCGGTTGAGAAAGCGCGTAAGTATCTATCTAAGGGTCACGAATCTTATCTTTGTTATGTCTCGTCTGAATCCACCTCGGAAGTCAACAAGAAATCTGTATCTGATATTCCGATCGTCTGTGAATTCCCAGACGTGTTCCCTGATGACATTTCTGGAGTGCCACCGGAACGACAAGTTGAATTCGGAATTGACTTAGTTCCCAGTGCGGCTCCCATCGCTAAAGCTCCCTACAGACTTGTGCCTGCAGAAATGCAGGAGATGTCAAAGCAACTGCAAGATCCGTTAGAGAAGGGATTTATCCGACCGAGTTCATCTCCGTGGGGTGCACCTGTCTTATTCGTTAAAAAGAAAGACGGAACTCTCCGAATGTGCATCGACTATCGTGAGTTGAACAAAGTCACAATCAAGAATAAGTATCCTCTGCCCAGAATCGATGATCTATTTGATCAGCTACAACGAGCCAGCTACTTCTCCAAAATCGATCTTCGTTCTGGGTATCATCAGTTAAAAGTTAAAGATGAGGATATTCCAAAGACAGCCTTCCGAACAAGATATGGTCATTACGAATTTCTCGTAATGCCTTTCGGTTTAACGAATGCACCAGCGGCGTTCATGGATCTCATGAATCGCGTGTGCAGACCAATGCTGGATAAGTCAGTCATCGTGTTCATAGACGATATCCTGATTTACTCCAAAACGGAGGCTGATCATATTTTTCATTAGCGTCAACTGCTAGAGTTATTGAGAAAAGAAAGACTCTATGCAAAATTCTCTAAATGCGAGTTTTGGCTCAGACAGGTAAAAATCTTACATTGTCTTGAGTTATTCCTTAAAGCGTTCTTTGTTTTAAAACAAAACTTGAAATGCTACTTTGTCAACTTTTATAGATTCAATTCCATGGCCATGTCATATCTGGCGAAGGTATTTCAGTCGATCCTTCCAAAGTCGAGACCGTTCAAAAATGGCAAACGCCTCGCAATGCCTCCGAAATCAGAAGTTTCCTTGGATTGGCCGGTTACTATCGGCGATTCATTAAGGACTTCTTGAAGATTGCTGTACCACTCACGATGCTAACACGAAAGAATACACCTTTCGTATGGGCTAATAAACAGCAAGAGGCATTTGAAACTTTGAAGCAGAAACTCATTCAAGCGCCAATCCTAGCCTTACCAGAGGGCAATGATGACTTCGTCGTTTATAGCGATGCATCTGGTACAGTGTCCTCATGCAAAGGGGAAAAGTCATTGCCTACGCTTCAAGGCAATTGAAGGATTACGAGAAAAGTGCACCAACTCATGATCTTGAGTTGGCTGCTGTTACCTTTACATTAAAAATTTGGCGGCATTATCTTTATGGGACTCGATGTCAGCTTTACACCGACCATAAAAGCCTCAAACATCTCTTTACTCAAAAGGATCTGAACATGAAACAGCGTCGGTCCTTGGAGCTTATCAAGGACTATGATTGCGAGATCCTATATCATCCCGGCAAAGCCAATGTGGTCGCGGATGCATTGAGTAGAAAAGTCTATCCGGAAAAGTGTTGCTATGCCCTGACTCCGACTGTATTCTCTTCTGATCTCATCGAAGACATTAAATTTGCTCAAGCTGAAGCATTGAAAGAAGAGAATCTCTGTTCTGAAAATCTCAAGGGGCAACTACAATTTCTATCTGTGAATCATTTGGGACTTCAATGTCTCAAGGGAAACCGAATCTGGATTCCTAAATATGGTTCTATTCGCAACACTCTTCTATCTGAAGCCCATCAGTCCAAGTTATCCATTCATCCTGGCAGCTCAAAGATGTATTTCGATCTGAAAGCTGATTATTGGTGGCCAGGAATGAAGAAATACATCGGTCAATTCGTTGAAAGCTGCATAGTATGTCAAATGGTTAAGGCAGAACACCAGAAGCCCTACGGGGATATGCAACCACTGCCAGTTCCTGAGTGGAAGTGGGAGCATATAACCATGGACTTTGTCACGAAATTGCCAAAGACCAAGAGACAACACGACTCCATCTGGGTAGTCGTGGATCGATTAACGAAGTCAGCACATTTCATACCGATGAAAGAGACATACTCACTTGATAGATTGGCACAGGTGTACATCACCGAGGTTATTTCACGTCACGGTGTGCCAAAATCTATCGTTTCTGATCGTGATAGTCGTTTCACTTCGAGATTTTGGAAAGCACTGCAAGACGGGATGGGTACTCGAATCTCAATGAGTACAGCTTATAACCCTAATGCAGATGGCCAAAGTGAACGCACTATCCTAACTTTGGAAAACATGCTCCGTGCCTGCATTCATGATCTGGGTGGTAACTGGGATGACCATTTACCCTTGGTCGAATTCTCATACAACAATAGTTATCATTCCACGATTAAGATGGCCCCTTTTGAAGCTTTATACGGACGAAGGTGCAGAACTCCCACCTGTTGGCGTGAAACAGGTGAATCGCCTTTAGCAGGTCCTGCCCTTCTACAGTTGACTCATGATAAGATTCAACTTGTCAGAAGGAACATCCTTGAAGCTCAAAGCAGGCAGAAGTCATATTACGATAATCGACATCGATCAATAAGTTTTGCGGTTAACGACTGGGTGATGCTGAAAGTATCTCCAATGAAGAATGTGGTCCGGTTCATAAAGAGGAACAAGCTAGCTCCGAGATTCATCGGCCCGTTCAAGATTGTTGAAAAGATAGGAAATCAATCTTATCGTCTTGAACTGCCAGCTGACTTAGCTGGAATACATCCTGTATTCCATGTTAGTCATCTACGAAAGAGTTTAGCTGATGAAAGAGAGGTACAGATACCACACGTTAATGTACAAATTGATGAGAAGCTTCGAGTGGTTGAAGAGCCAGAATGTATTCTGGACTCGAAGACCAAAAAGCTTCGTAATAAAGAGATACAGATGGTGCTCGTCCAGTGGAAACACCACAAGGGTTCGCATCAGTCTTGGGAATCTAGAGATGTTATGAAAGCAACATATCCAAGTCTGTTCAAACATAACTAACTTCGAGGACGAAGTTTATACGTGGTGGAGCCCATTCTGTAACAACCTAACTTTTGGCCCAACTTTAATTTTAGTATTTGAGCAAATAATGTAATTTTATTACATTATTTATTTTGTAATTTAATTAAGTTATGAAATTATTTAACTAAATTATATTAAATGTTATAGATTATTTAAATGACAAAATTAAAAGAGAGGTAAATACAAAATGAAGGGGTCTAATGGTACAAATAACAAAAGTTGATATATATAAATCAAGTTGATGGTTTTAAATCTCATTAATCACACTTAAAGGATTTAGACTCTCTCTCTACTCTCTCACTCTAAACCTACGGTCAACATCAACAATTCATCAAAGATCCATAAAAGTTGCAATCAATTCAAGAATTGAAGTCAAGGAAGTTACAAACATCTTCAATCAACAACATTTAGAGGTAATATACAAGTTAAATTCGAGATTTCAAAGATTTGGTTCGGTTTTTATAAAACCCGAAACATAAGATTATAAACATGAAAAATGTTGGTTGCATGTTGGAAATTTCAATTAGAAATTATATATTGAAGTTATTAGATGTTGCAGAAACGGAAATCGTTGCTTGGATCGTCCAAATAAGCAAGAAAATGGAATCTTTGTAAAAATTGTGTTCTTGAAAAAAAAATGCTTATTTTGGATGATTTTGATCAAATAAGTATGTTAATGATAGGGAAAATGGTGTAAAAACAACCCAATAATGACAATATAACATATTATTAAGTTGCATGTTAATGAAAATAAGTTTTGTGAATTTTCATGAAAACCCCGTATGCATAAAATTAAGAACATCAAGAACAAACCTGGAAATTTTCTAAGTAAAGGATCCGAATTCGGATGAGACCGAATTCGGATGAAACCCCGGTTCGGATCTAATGTCGAAATTCGGATGGTGCCTTTTCGGATCTATTTCGGATGATGCACCTAATTCGGATTACTCATTTCGGATGAAAGGTGGTCCGAACTCGGATGACCCGAGTTCGGATGGTGTAATTCGGATAATGCCCATTTCGGTTCAGCCTGGTCCGAATCCGGTTGACCCGAATCCGTAGGATCCGAATCCGGATGGATCCGAATCCGAGCCTTTTATTTTGATATTTTAACATCACAAATAAATACTATTCTATAAATACAATAACCATGAATTTATGATTTTAATGATTAAAGAGTTATAAAGCATATATATATATATATATATATATATATATATATATATATATATATATATATATATATATATATATATATATATCTTTTAAAGATTTAAAGAAACAAAGAAAAGGAACTTACAAATTATTGATGAGTTATCAGTAATCAGATCAGATGAAATAAGTATTTATAAGCTAAAAGCTAATAATATGATACGACAATTATTCTGGACAGGTTCAGTTAAATCCTGAACAAAGAATTAGAGATTTATAGATATTGAAAGTGGGTCACTGATTAGAAAAGAAAAGCCAGAGATCAAATATATCAAGATTAAAGATAAATCCTGGGATAACTCAAGTGGTGGATTATACATCTACTTGATAAAGACTACAGAAACTGTGAGTTATAGATATTCAGTTTTTCATGCTAGAATTCCGACTGAGATATATTGTTCATGACAGTTTATTTGACATTCATGAATGCTCAGCTGGATTGTGACCTGTGCACACCATGGTTCGGTGATGCCCTGTGGATCATGATAGCTTTTTGACTTATCATTCCGCATGACATTGTATTTACAATTCATTTCATTACTATAAGATTATTACTATCATGACTTTGATTACTATGCTTTCCGTATTAATCGCATCTTTGAGATATCGATTCAGCTTAGAATGATTAGCTTTGTCGGTCTATTGTTCTAGACCTAGCTATTTCACCAGTTCTATTGAACTTGGTATAGACACTCTGATGTTCCCCCATGAAGACCGCTGGTAGCTAGCCCAGCATAAGTGGATAGCTTCCACTAAAAGCATGAGCGTGGGCTGAACATCATCCAATTCTATGAATTCTATGTCTCAATCATGAGCGGCTGTAGCGGCAGTCCAGACATATCACGCTTTGACCCATGATCCGCTTGATTAATGCATGTAATCTGAAAATCTATATTCTCACTAAGCTTTGCTTACAGTTGCTATTTGACCTTTTTACAGGAAAAGATAAAGGAAAGTCACCTCTGGACCTAGTTCTTAGGTCTTACAAGATCAAGATTGAAGTATTCTATAGACCACTACTCAACAAACCCTTCGGTACTGATTGGCAGATGATAATTGTGGTGGTCTGCGTAGACTTGATTTGAATGTATGATGACATGAATTAGAATAGTCTTGTGCCCTTTATAAGTTTAATTTGAAAATTGTAATCTGAACTAAAGTTTGTATTAAACTTATCCTAATGTTTGTACTTGTAATCTGAAATTCCGCAACTTAAATTACTCTATCTTAGTTATGATTGATATCGTATTGTATGATGTGGGACCTAGACTCTGAGGACTGCCCCGTAAGGGGAGGTCTTCACAAGACCAGCCTCAAATCTGATCACTTTTCTTTCCTCTATATCAACCTGATGAGGCGCGAACAAACTTAGCCTCCTGAACTCTACCGCATACTGGGACACAGACTTAGTCCCCTGAATCAGTGTCATGAACTTAGCTTCTTGTCTTCGGCGCTCATCAACCGGGCAATATTGCTGAGTAAAGACTTCATTGAACTCGGCCCATGTCATAACAGATACTTTCTCCAAGGTTAAGACGTTAACCATGGAATTCCACCACATAACCGCGTCTTTGGTGAACATAGCAGTAGCGAACCGAACCATGTCCTTCGCAGCGCAATCGCTGATTCGGAAAGTCCTTTCTGTGGCTGTTATCCATTCCAGTGCAGTAACAGCATCACCCAACCCATTAAATTCAACTTCTCCATTTCCCTTGAAATCCTTGAATCAACAACATTTGGGCTTGTTAGATGACCTAGTGTTGTCATCTTGTTCTTCATTGTTTCCCTCTTTTTCCTTGTTCTTCCTCTTGTCTTCCCTTCTCTTAGCTTTGGCCTCATCTCGTGCCCGAAACTGATCTTGAATCATCTGATTTTGCTCAGCCATCAAGGCTAGCATCATTTCCCTTGTTTCTTCGGGTGTCATTCCTTCTCCAGACATGTTCTGAAGTATAGTATATATAACTTGTTTAGTAACATGTCATTTATTTAAAGACACCACCCATTGTCCCATATGAAAGTCAATCTCCTATGACTACTAGATCATAGCCTATCTTAGTTCAGATCATGTAACATCCCACTTTTGGGACAGGGACGTGGAATTATGTGATTGGGTTGATTATAGTATTATAAATGAGTTGGACCAATTATTGAGTTTTACGTGGAAGTGTCACGTGATAAGACTTTGGGCTAACCGGATGACGGGATTAAGTTTTTATAAAGGATTATAATTTTGAGAATTATTAGCTAAATTGGGACCCGGTGATATAAAGTTTGTATTTTATTATAGCGGGCTTGGATATTGGGTTTCGGACCGAGTTTAAAGAGAAAACGTATATAAATCTCACCTTCTTGGATGCTTGCTTCATTCTTCAACTCCAAATTAGTGACTCAAGTGTGTGTTGTGTGTGATATTCAACTCTAGCAGCCTTAATCAGAGATTGAAGCTCCAGATTTGTGATTCAAGCCTTCAATTCATCATCATATTCTTTAATTGAATTGGGTTCATATTTGAGGTAAATTCGAGCTTAAATTCGCGGATTAATTGTTGTTGATTGTGAATAAATAGTTGAATTGAGTTTAGACATGTTTCTGAGTAAATTCGAGTTTGTAATTTGAGTTATTTCGAGTTGGATTTGAGTGGGGAGATTTCCCTTGGTCTGCTGTAAAACAGAGTATATCTGCTGCTGTTCGTCCGTGAGCGCGGCTGCGATGTTCTTGAGTGATCGTAGGCGGTTCAAAGTGAGTGCGGCCGCGACCGAGATGGTCAGCGCGACCGCGACCGCGATGGTCATTGCGGCCGCGATGAGGCTGGGGTTGGGGTTAGGGTTTTGGGCTTTGTGGGTCTCGGGTGTGGGTTCTGGGAGTAGGGTTCGGTTATGTAGAAGGCGTCTTTTGGGTATCTAGGATTGTGTGAGTTAGTTGGGATCTCGTGTTTGAATGTTCGAGTTGTGTGGGTTCGATGGTTGGGTATCTGAGTCTGTGCGAGTTATCTGAGTATTGTGTTAGCGTTGTTGAGTTATTGGGGGAGTCGTGTATAGAGCTGTCGGGTGGTGATTGAGATATTGAGTTGTGATTGTGATTTTAATATAGAGTCATTGTGTTGTGATTGCAGGGTCTCGAGTTGATGGGGTTAGGGACGGGCAGGGAACCGAGACTTGAGTAGTTTGACTTCAGGGCAGGTGAGTTTGCATGTCTTTGTTGAGATACTTGTACGATTATTTTACTAATACTTGCATGATCTTTTATCGAGCTTTCCTTATGAGATATCATGAGTTTTCTTACGAGTTTTTATTGAGATACTATCATGCTTGTATTACTGAGCTATTGTGAACTTTATTTTAAATATGAGATTTGGGACACTTGAGCTGTTAAGATATTAAACTGTACGGCTGGGCAGGGGTTGGGTCGCTCCCAATTCCTTTTTGAGTTTCTGACGGCTGCTTTGTGCGGTCTAGGGATTTGGGTACGTGGATTTATCCACACGAGATGAGTACCTATTGAGCTATCTTGTGGGATCTCATATACTTGTTCAGTAGAGAACGCTGAACGTTTTATTATCGAGTTATTTATTTATTGAGCTTTATAATCGTACACTAACCCTTGCACTCTCACCAGCGTTAGCTGACCTAGTGTGTGTTGTTGTGTGTGTGTCTCAGGTGATTAGAGATCTAGTAGCTCTGTTGTACCCAAGTAGGGTTACTGTGACATTTATCGAGGAGCTAGCTGCCTGTGCTAGAGGTAGTCATATTTTGGGAATGTTTATATGTTCTTCGGATATTGTGTAGTTTGATCAGAGACTTCGGTGACTTAGTTATGTAATTAAAGTTTTAAAATTATCAGGTTCTGCATGTATGTATTGGGAATAGTGTAGGGATTATCATATTATATCGTTGCTGATGTGGTAATTATGTGGCATTGTGGATTGGTTTGAGGGTGTTACAAGCTTGGTATCAGAGCCTAGGTTTAAGAGATTAAGTATCTAGTGGATGCTTAAGCTTAAACCACTGAGTCTAGATCCTTGGATTGTAATCCGCAATAGAATATTAGTTGATAAACGAGTAGGGTATAGAGTTGTGTAGAGTTAATATGTGTTGTTGTCCTTAATGTGCGGGTTAGTTATGGATCGTGAGGACAGCAGGCCTCAGGGTTATGATTCTAGGGGTGATGAGCTTGTGTGTAGGTCTGAGTTGTGTTCGGTATTGAGTCAGATATTGGATGAGTGTTTTCCGGTGTGGGGAACGAGTCGGGATCGGGGAGTGGTGCCTCCGCCTGAGGGAGGCCAGAGTTCAAGGGCTGGTGCTTCTTTTAGCCAGCCATCGTGAGGGTCCCTTAAGGACTTTATGGCGGGTCATCTTTCTGAGTTCTTTGGAGGAATCGGTGCCTCGAAGGCACTGGATTGGTTGCGAGAGGTTGAAGTTGCTTTTTGGATAGTGCATGTAGATCGAGCTGATAGAGTGAGTGATGCGTGTTATTTACTTAAGGGTGGAGCGTTGCGATGGTGGAATTCTGTTGAGAGTGCTCGAGGAATTGATGATGTGTACTTGATGTCATGGGAGTGGCGAGTGGAGTTTGAGCTGTAATGTTGCCCCCAGGATACGAGGTGAGAGTTGGAGCATGGGTTTATCTATTTGCAGCAGGGATCCATGTCAGTCTAGGAGTACATTAATGTGTTTAATGATAGAGCTCAGCTTGTGCCACATCAGGTGGCTACTGAGGAGTGGAAGGTTAGTATGTTCATAGAGAGTTTGAGATATGATATCAGGGAATTTGTGGGTATGTTGTGTGACCCCACCTTGTATCGGTTGTGGAGTGTGCGGGACGTAGAGAGAGGGTGGTGGAGAGGCAGAGGGAACAGCCGACTTCCCAGAGATAGCGAGCTGAGTCATCGGGGCCGGGGCAGAGTACAGGGTCATCGAGGGGATACTGGGAAAGTCGACGGAGTGGATACTTTGAGTAGAGAGGCCAGAGTTCGAGGGATCAACGAGATTAGAGTCAAGATGAGAGTAGGTTTGAGGTTAGTCAGGGTCAGAGTCGAGGTCAGGGTCAGAGACAGCCAGGGCGGAGTCAGAGACCGAGCCAGAATTAAGGCCAGAGTCAGGGAAGTGTTGATAGAGGATCTAAGGATTCGGGCAGTAGGGTCGAGAGCTCAGCATCGGGAGAGAGAGATTGTCAGCGGTGTTATCACCGCCATGCAGGGCCGTGTGCCCCGGAGAACCTCAGATGTTTCGTTGTAGCCAGTTGGGTCGCACTGTTGTGCATGCTCGTCGCAGGAGTCATTGTGTTTCCGAAGTGGGAAGACGGGGCATATATTGTGGGATTGTCCGGGTTCAGGGATGGGGTTTCCGGGGGCGAGTACGAGTGGGGCCGGGGCGTCAGAGTTGTTGTTAACACCTCGTGGAGGAGATGGAGTATCGAGGGTCAGAGGTAGAGTTTTTGTTTCAGGCTATAACTGAGGGGGATAGGGAGCCGTATGATGTTGCACCTGATACGTTTATTCTTATTAGGCTATGTACCTTCAATTTGAAGATGCCACCGTCGCCACAGTGGGTCGTGTGTGTGCAGATGTTATCGGTGCGGTCAGCGAGGGTATGCTACCGCCATGTGTATTCTTCTTGAGTCGTTATGCTTTCGTTGTGGGAGGCCGAGGCACGGGGTGTGAGACTGTCCAGAGCCAAGATCAGTGGTGTAGGGTGCAAGTTATAGTAAAGCCAGAGCATAGCCATTGTCACCCGGTCGTTATGATATTAGAGTATGGGATGGGATCTTCCAAGTGACTGCAGAGGAAGCTCGGGATGCTGTTGATGTGATTTTGGATATGCCTTTTTGAACTTGCTTTGAGTGTGTGTCAGTGGTGGGGGTTGGCGGTTGACCTATGTCTGTGATGAGTGTAGGCGTTTTGTTGAGTGTGACTGCTTCGTTATGTCTGTGATCATGGGATTCAGTGATAAGGGGGCGGGGTTGTCATGTATGGGACTGTAATCTCTGGGTATATGTGTGAAAGTGAAATATAATGTGGCAAGCTGAGTTATTGGGATTTCAAAGTTGGAGACTGTGTCATGTTAGTGGGTCAATCATGTTGAATATGTGAGCTATATGCGTAATCATTGTGAATGTGTTTATGATGTGCTAGTGGATTGATCCTTCTGATAGTGGACTACCATGTTGATAGTGGATTAAATTTTGTGTGTGTTTACCCTCATATGCGATATTGCGTTTAGTAATTAGATGGAGATGTCTTTAATCTGCTATGTTAGTGGATCGGAATATCTGCTGTGTTAATTTGAAATCTGATCGGCCATAAGTGTTGGCATCCTTCTATGGTTATCTTTGTGCTTTCATCTGAGTTATTTGCTTTGTGGTTGTCAAGTAAGTAGATAGTAGAGCTGCATTAGCGAATAGAGTTTAGAGTGATGGTGCATTAGAGATCCGTGGTCGTTAAGTTTCAGTAAATCTGATGTCTATGAGGATTAGTAGTTTTGATGTAGAAATGTGGAGGCTATAGGGAGATTAATAGAGTAATGGCGAGGAACCGTTATCCCTGGTTGAGGGTTGATGAGTAGGGGTATAGGTTGATGTTGATCGTCTTGTGATGGTACTTTCTGAGGCCATTCGAGCTATTCGAAGAGCAGTGCGGAGTATAACCAGCATTTGAGGGTGAATTTTGAGTTGTTATAGCGAATAAAGTTATATGGTAAGTTCTTGAGATATGAGTTTTCGCCAAGAGAAGAGCAGTTTTAGAGCGAGCGGTGACGAGTAAGGAAGGGATGATAGTGGATCCGGTGAGAATTGCGGTTATTGGGAATTGGAGTTGGTTATGTCCGTGTTTAAGTTTAGTGTTTCTTGGGTTTAGTTGAGAAGTTAAAGATAATTCATAGAGATTTTCTCGCGCATTGTGGGATCCGTGACGATGTTGACGTGTTAGTTTGTGTTGATTGAATGAGTTGAGGAGTAGGGGAGCGCCTCCTAGGGTAGAAGGATCAGTGAATGGGGTTCGATTTTAGCGTTGATAGGAAGTTCAGAGGATTTTCGTGGTGCAATATGAGGCTTTGTTGTGAGGTTGGGAGAGCGTGTTAATGTAAAGAGGTAAAGTGATTGCTTGTATCTGAGGCAGTGTCAGGTTGGGAGTTCGGCTTAGAGACGAGTGATGTACATTCGATTATTGGTGTAGGGCTAGATTCTGAGGACAGAATCTTTATAAGGAGGGGAGACTTGTAACATCCCACTTTTGGGACGGGGACGTGGAATTATGTGATTGGGCTGATTATATTATTATAACTGAGTTGGACCAATTATTGAGTTATACGTGGAAGTATCACGTGATAAGATTTTTGGGCTAACCGGGCGACAGAGTTAAAGTTTTAATAAGAGATTATAATATTGAGAATTATTAATTAAATTGAGACCCGGTGATATAAAGTTTGTATTTTGGGATAGCGGGTTCGGATATTGGGTATCGGACCGAGTTAAAGAGAAAACGTATATA
>JAANYP010000806.1:547881-644105 GCA_020465985.1 Centrapalus pauciflorus | reverse complement strand
CACTCGTTGTGTGACGAAATGGTTGCAATCAGCCACACACAAATAAAAATAAAGTGGCCATTGCATGAACAATAGTCACACAAAATACAAGTTTACCTCACTTAAACGAGCATATGGTCACACTTTTTAACACCTACGGCCACATTTGACATAAATTTATGTGACTAAAGCCCACAACAACACACTCGTTGTGTAACCAAATGGTTGCACTCAGCCACACATAAATAAAAATAAAGTCGTCATTGCATGGATGATAGTCACACAAAATACAAGTTTATCTTACAAAAAGAGCATATGGTCACACTTTTTAACACCTGCGGCCACATTTGGCATAACTTTATGTGACCAAAGCCTACAACAACACACTCGTTGTGTGACCAAATGGTTACAATCAGCCACACACAAATAAAAATAAAGTAGCCATTGCATGGACAATAGTCACACAAAATACAACTGTACCTCTCTTAAAAGAGTGTATAGTAACACTTTTTAACACATACGACCACATTTTGCATAATTTTATGTGACCAAAGACCACAAGAAGACACTCGTTATGTAACCAAATGGTTGCAATCAGCCACACACAAATAAAAATAAAGTGGTCATTGCATGGATGATAGTCACACAAAATACAAGTTTATCTTACAAAAAGCGCATATGGTCACACTTTTTAACTCTTGCGTCCACATTTGGCATAATTTTATGTGACCAAAGCCTACAACAACACACTCGTTGTGTGACCAAATGGTTACAATCAGCCACACACAAATAAAAATAAAGTAGCCATTGCATGGACAATAGTCACACAAAATACAACTGTACCTCTCTTAAAAGAGCGTATAGTAACACTTTTTAACACATACGACCACATTTTGCATAATTTTATGTGACCAAAGACCACAAAAAGACACTCGTTGTGTAACCAAATGGTTGCAATCAGCCACACACAAATAAAAATAAAGTGGCCATTCCGTGGACAATAATCACAAAAAATACAAGGGTACCTCACATAAAAGAGCATATGGTCACACTTTTTAACACCTATGGCCACATTTGCCATAATTTTTATGTGACCAAAGCCTACAACAACACACTCGTTGTGTGACCATAATGGTTACAATCAGCCGCACACAAATAAAAATAATGTAGCCATTGCATGGACAATAGTCACGCATAATACAAGTGTACCTCACTTAAAAGAGCATATGGTCACACTTTTTAACACCTACGGCCACATTTGGCATAATTTTATGTGACCAAAACCCACAAGAAGACACTCGTTGTGTGACCAAATGGTTGCAATCAGCCACACCCAAATAAAAATAAAGTGGCCATTGCATGAACAATAGTCACACAAAATACAAGTTTACCTCACTTAAACAAGCATGTGGTCACACTTTTTAACACCTACGGCCACATTTGGCATAAATTTATGTGACTAAAGCCCACAACAACACACTCGTTGTGTAACCAAATAGTTGCAATCAGCCACACATAAATAAAAATAAAGTAGTCATTGCATGGATGATAGTCACACAAAATACAAGTTTATCTTACAAAAAGAGCATATGGTCACACTTTTTAACACCTGCGGCCACATTTGGCATAATTTTATGTGACCAAAGCCTACAACAACACACTCGTTGTGTGACCAAATGGTTACAATCAGCCACACACAAATAAAAATAAAGTAGCCATTGCATGGACAATAGTCACACAAAATACAACTGTACCTCTCTTAAAAGAGCGTATAGTAACACTTTTTAACACATACGACCACATTTTGCATAATTTTATGTGACCAAAGACCACAAGAAGACACTCGTTGTGTAACCAAATGGTTGCAATCAGCCACACACAAATAAAAATAAAGTGGCCATTCCGTGGACAATAATCACAAAAAATACAAGGGTACCTCACTTAAAAGAGCATATGGTCACACTTTTTAACACCTACGGCGACATTTGGCATAATTTTTATGTGACCAAAGCCTACAACAACACACTCGTTGTGTGACCATAATGGTTACAATCAGCCGCACACAAATAAAAATAATGTAGCCATTGCATGGACAATAGTCACGCATAATACAAGTGTACCTCACTTAAAAGAGCATATGGTCACACTTTTTAACACCTACGGCCACATTTGGCATAATTTTATGTGACCAAAACCCACAAGAAGACACTCGTTGTGTGATCAAATGGTTGCAATCAGCCACACACAAACAAAAATAAAGTGGCCATTGCATGAACAATAGTCACACAAAATACAAATTTACCTCACTTAAACGAGCATATGGTCACACTTTTTAACACCTACGGCCACATTTGGCATAAATTTATGTGACTAAAGCCCACAAGAACACACTCGTTGTGTAACCAAATGGTTGCACTCAGCCACACATAAATAAAAATAAAGTAGTCATTGCATGGATGATAGTCACACAAAATACAAGTTTATCTTACAAAAAGAGCATATGGTCACACTTTTTAACACCTGCGGCCACAATTGGCATAATTTTATGTGACCAAAGCCTACAACAACACACTCGTTGTGTGACCAAATGGTTACAATCAGCCACACACAAATTAAAATAAATTAGCCATTGCATGGACAATAGTCACACAAAATACAACTGTACCTCTCTTAAAAGAGCGTATAGTAACACTTTTTAACACATACGACCACATTTTGCATAATTTTATGTGACCAAAGACCACAAGAAGACACTCGTTATGTAACCAAATGGTTGCAATCAGCCACACACAAATAAAAATAAAGTGGTCATTGCATGGATGATAGTCACACAAAATACAAGTTTATCTTACAAAAAAAGCATATGGTCACACTTTTTAACTCCTGCGGCCACATTTGGCATAATTTTATGTGACCAAAGCCTACAACAACACACTCGTTGTGTGACCAAATGGTTACAATCAGCCACACACAAATAAAAATAAAGTAGCCATTGCATGGACAATAGTCACACAAAATACAACTGTACCTCTCTTAAAAGAGCGTATAGTAACACTTTTTAACACATACGACCACATTTTGCATAATTTTATGTGACCAAAGACCACAAGAAGACACTCGTTGTGTAACCAAATGGTTGCAATCAGCCACACACAAATAAAAATAAAGTGGCCATTCCGTGGACAATAATCACAAAAAATACAAGGGTACCTCACTTAAAAGAGCATATGGTCACACTTTTTAACACCTACGGCGACATTTGGCATAATTTTTATGTGACCAAAGCCTACAACAACACACTCGTTGTGTGACCATAATGGTTACAATCAGCCGCACACAAATAAAAATAATGTAGCCATTGCATGGACAATAGTCACGCATAATACAAGTGTACCTCACTTAAAAGAGCATATGGTCACACTTTTTAACACCTACGGCCACATTTGGCATAATTTTATGTGACCAAAACCCACAAGAAGACACTCGTTGTGTGACCAAATGGTTGCAATCAGCCACACACAAACAAAAATAAAGAGGCCATTGCATGAACAATAGTCACACAGAATACAAGTTTACCTCACTTAAACGAGCATGTGGTCACACTTTTTAACACCTACGGCCACATTTGGCATAAATTTATGTCACTAAAGCCCACAACAACACACACGTTGTGTAACCAAATGGTTGCAATCAGCCACACATAAATAAAAATAAAGTAGTCATTGCATGGATGATAGTCACACAAAATACAAGTTTATCTTACAAAAAGAGCATATGGTCACACTTTTTAACACCTGCGGCCACATTTGGCATAATTTTATGTGACCAAAGCCTACAACAACACACTCGTTGTGTGACCAAATGGTTACAATCAGCCACACACAAATAAAAATAAAGTAGCCATTGCATGGACAATAGTCACACAAAATACAACTGTACCTCTCTTAAAAGAGCGTATAGTAACACTTTTTAACACATACGACCACATTTTGCATAATTTTATGTGACCAAAGACCACAAGAAGACACTCGTTATGTAACCAAATGGTTGCAATCAGCCACACACAAATAAAAATAAAGTGGTCATTGCATGGATGATAGTCACACAAAATACAAGTTTATCTTACAAAAAGAGCATATGGTCACACTTTTTAACTCCTGCGGCCACATTTGGCATAATTTTATGTGACCAAAGCCTACAACAACACACTCGTTGTGTGACCAAATGGTTACAATCAGCCACACACAAATAAAAATAAAGTAGCCATTGCATGGACAATAGTCACACAAAATACAACTGTACCTCTCTTAAAAGAGCGTATAGTAACACTTTTTAACACATACGACCACATTTTGCATAATTTTATGTGACCAAAGACCACCAAAAGACACTCGTTGTGTAACCAAATGGTTGCAATCAGCCACACACAAATAAAAATAAAGTGGCCATTCCGTGGACAATAGTCACGCATAATACAAGTGTACCTCACTTAAAAGAGCATATGGTCACACTTTTTAACACCTACGGCTACATTTGGCATAATTTTATGTGACCAAAACCCACAAGAAGACACTCGTTGTGTGACCAAATGGTTGCAATCAGCCACACCCAAATAAAAATAAAGTGGCCATTGCATGAACAATAGTCACACAAAATACAAGTTTACCTCACTTAAGCGAGCATATGGTCACACTTTTTAAGACCTACGGCCACATTTGGCATAATTTTATGTGACTAAAGCCCACAACAACACACTCGTTGTGTAACCAAATGGTTGCAATCAGCCACACACAAATAAAAATAAAGTGGTCATTGCATGGATGATAGTCACACAAAATACAAGTTTATCTTACTTAAAAGAACATATGGTCACACTTTTTAACACCTACGACCACATTTGGCATAAATTTATGTGACCAAAGCCCACGACAACACACTCGTTGTGTGACCAAATGGTTGCAATCAGCCACACATAAATAAAAATAAAGTGGTAATTGCATGGATGATAGTCACACAAAATACAAGTTTATCTTACTTAAAAGAGCATATGGTCATACTTTTTAACACCTACGACCATATTTGGCATAATTTTATGTGACCAAAGCCCACGACAACACACTCGTTGCGTGACCAAATGGTTGCAATCAACCACACACAAATAAAAATAAAGTAGTCATTGCATTGATGATAGTCACACAAAATACAAGTTTATCTTACTAAAAGAGCATATGGTCACACTTTTTAACACCTGCGGCCACATTTGGCATAATTTTATGTGACCAAAGCCTACAACAACACACTTGTTGTGTGACCAAATGGTTACAATCTGCCACACACAAATAAAAATAAAGTAGCCATTGCATGGACAATAGTCACACAAAATACAAGTTTACATTACTTAAAAGAGCATATGGTCATACTTTTTAACACCTACGGCCACATTTGGCATAATTTTATGTGACCAAAGCCCACAAGAAGAGACTCGTTGTGTGACCAAATGGTTGCAATCAGCCACACACAAATAAAAATAAAGTGGCCATTGCATGGACAATAGTCACGCAAAATACAAGTGTACCTCACTTAAAAGAGCATATGGTCACACTTTTTAACACCTACGGCCGCATTTGGCATAATCTTATGTGACCAAAGCTCACAAGAAGACACTCTTTGTGTGACCAAATGGTTGCAATCAGCCACACACAAATAACAATAAAGTGGCCATTGCATGAACAATAGTCACACAAAATACAAGTTTACCTCACTTAAACGAGCATATGGTCACACTTTTTAACACCTACGGCCACATTTGGCATAAATTTATGTGACTAAAGCCCACAACAACACACTCGTTGTGTAACCAAATGGTTGCAATCAGCCACACATAAATAAAAATAAAGTGGTCATTGCATGGATGATAGTCACACAAAATACAAGTTTATCTTACTTAATAGAGCATATGGTCATACTTTTTAACACCTACGACCATATTTGGCATTAGTTTATGTGCCCACGACAACACACTCGTTGTGTGACCAAATGGTTGCAATCAACCACACACAAATAAAAATAAAGTAGTCATTGCATTGATGATAGTCACACAAAATACAAGTTTATCTTACTAAAAGAGCATATGGTCACACTTTTTAACACCTGCGGCCACATTTGGCATAATTTTATGTGACCAAAGCCTACAACAACACACTCGTTGTGTGACCAAATGGTTACAATCAGCCACACACAAATAAAAATAAAGTAGCCATTGCATGGACAATAGTCAAACAAAATACAAGTTTACATTACTTAAAAGAGCATATGGTTATACTTTTTAACACCTACGGCCACATTTGGCATAATTTTATGTGACCAAAGCCCACAAGAAGAGACTAGTTGTGTGACCAAATGGTTGCAATCAGCCACACACAAATAAAAATAAAGTGGCCATTGCATGGACAATAGTCACGCAAAACACAAGTGTACCTCACTTAAAAGAGCATATGGTCACACTTTTTAACACCTACGGCCACATTTGGCATAATTTTATGTGACCAAAGCTCACAAGAAGACACTCGTTGTGTAACCAAATGGTTGCAATCAGCCACACACAAATAAAAATAAAGTGGCCATTGCATGGACAATAGTCACGCAAAACACAAGTGTACCTCACTTAAAAGAGCATATGGTCACACTTTTTAACACCTATGGCCACATTTGGCATAATTTTATGTGACCAAAGCTCACAAGAAGACACTCGTTGTGTGACCAAATGGTTGCAATCAGCCACACACAAATAAAAAATAAGTGGCCATTGCATGGACAATAGTCACACAAGATACAATTTTGCATTACTTAAAAGAGCATATGGTCATACTTTTTAACACCTACGGCCACATTTGGCATAATTTTATGTGACCAAAACCCACAAGAAGACACTCGTTGTGTGACCAAATGGTTGGAATCAGCCACACACAAATAAAAATAGAGTGGCCATTGCATGGACAATAGTCACGCAAAATACAAGTGTACCTCACTTAAAAGAGCATATGGTCACACTTTTTAACACCTACGGCCGCATTTGGCATAATCATATGTGACCAAAGCTCACAAGAAGACACTCGTTGTGTGATCAAATGGTTGCAATCAGCCACACACAAATAAAAATAAAGTGGCCATTGCATGGACAATAGTCACGCAAAACACAAGTGTACCTCACTTAAAAGAGCATATGGTCACACTTTTTAACACCTACGGCCACATTTGGCATAATTTTATGTGAACAAAGCTCACAAGAAGACACTCGTTGTGTGACCAAATGGTTGCAATCAGCCACACACAAATAAAAAATAAGTGGCCATTGCATGGACAATAGTCACACAAGATACAATTTTGCATTACTTAAAAGAGCATATGGTCATACTTTTTAACATCTACGGCCACATTTGGCATAATTTTATGTGACCAAAACCCACAAGAAGACACTCGTTGTGTGACCAAATGGTTGGAATCAGCCACACACAAATAAAAATAGAGTGGCCATTGCATGGACAATAGTCACGCAAAATACAAGTGTACCTCACTTAAAAGAGCATATGGTCACACTTTTTAACACCTACGGCCGCATTTGGCATAATCTTATGTGACCAAAGCTCACAAGAAGACACTCGTTGTGTGATCAAATGGTTGCAATCAGCCACACACAAATAAAAATAAAGTGGCCATTGCATGAACAATAGTCACACAAAATACAAGTTTACCTCACTTAAACGAGCATATGATCACACTTTTTAACACCTACGGCCACATTTGGCATAAATTTATGTGACTAAAGCCCACAACAACACACTCGTTGTGTAACCAAATGGGTGCAATCAGCCACACATAAATAAAAATAAAGTAGTCGTTGCATGGATGATAGTCACACAAAATACAAGTTTATCTTACAAAAAGAGCATATGGTCACACTTTTTAACACCTGCGGCCACATTTGGCATAATTTTATGTGACCAAAGCCTACAACAACACACTCGTTGTGTGACCAAATGGTTACAATCAGCCACACACAAATAAAAATAAAGTAGCCATTGCATGGACAATAGTCACACAAAATACAACTGTACCTCTCTTAAAAGAGCGTATAGTAACACTTTTTAACACATACGACCACATTTTGCATAATTTTATGTGACCAAAGACCACAAGAAGACACTCGTTATGTAACCAAATGGTTGCAATCAGCCACACACAAATAAAAATAAAGTGGCCATTCCGTGGACAATAATCACAAAAAATACAAGGGTACCTCACTTAAAAGAGCATATGGTCACACTTTTTAACACCTACGGCCACATTTGGCATAATTTTTATGTGACCAAAGCCTACAACAACACACTCGTTGTGTGACCATAATGGTTACAATCAGCCGCACACAAATAAAAATAATGTAGCCATTGCATGGACAATAGTCACGCATAATACAAGTGTACCTCACTTAAAAGAGCATATGGTCACACTTTTTAACACCTAGGGCCACATTTGGCATAATTTTATGTGACCAAAACCCACAAGAAGACACTCGTTGTGTGACCAAATGGTTGCAATCAGCCACACCCAAATAAAAATAAAGTGGCCATTGCATGAACAATAGTCACACAAAATACAAGTTTACCTCACTTAAGCGAGCATATGGTCACACTTTTTAAGACCTACGGCCACATTTGGCATAATTTTATGTGACTAAAGCCCACAACAACACACTCGTTGTGTAACCAAATGGTTGCAATCAGCCACACACAAATAAAAATAAAGTGGTCATTGCATGGTTGATAGTCACACAAAATACAAGTTTATCTTACGAAAAGAGCATATGGTCACACTTTTTAACACCTGCGGCCACATTTGGCATAATTTTATGTGACCAAAGCCTACAACAACACACTCGTTGTGTGACCAAATGGTTACAATCAGCCACACACAAATAAAAATAAAGTAGCCATTGCATGGACAATAGTCACACAAAATACAACTGTACCTCTCTTAAAAGAGCGTATAGTAACACTTTTTAACACATACGACAACATTTTGCATAATTTTATGTGACCAAAGACCACAAGAAGACACTCGTTGTGTAACCAAATGGTTGCAATCAGCCACACACAAATAAAAATAAAGTGGCCATTCCGTGGACAATAATCACAAAAAATACAAGGGTACCTCACTTAAAAGAGCATATGGTCACACTTTTTAACACCTACGGCGACATTTGGCATAATGTTTATGTGACCAAAGCCTACAACAACACACTCGTTGTGTGACCATAATGGTTACAATCAGCCGCACACAAATAAAAATAATGTAGCCATTGCATGGACAATAGTCACGCATAATACAAGTGTACCTCACTTAAAAGAGCATGTGGTCACACTTTTTAACACCTACGGCCACATTTGGCATAATTTTATGTGACCAAAACCCACAAGAAGACACTCGTTGTGTGATCAAATGGTTGCAATCAGCCACACACAAACAAAAATAAAGTGGCCATTGAATGAACAATAGTCACACAAAATACAAGTTTGCCTCACTTAAACGAGCATATGGTCACACTTTTTAACACCTACGGCCACATTTGGCATAAATTTATGTGACTAAAGCCCACAACAACACACTCGTTGTGTAACCAAATGGTTGCAATCAGCCACACATAAATAAAAATAAAGTCGTCATTGCATGGATGATAGTCACACAAAATACAAGTTTATCTTACAAAAAGAGCATATGGCCACACTTTTTAACACCTGCGGCCACATTTGGCATAATTTTATGTGACCAAAGCCTACAACAACACACTCGTTGTGTGACCAAATGGTTACAATCAGCCACACACAAATAAATATAAAGTAGCCATTGCATGGACAATAGTCACACAAAATACAACTGTACCTCTCTTAAAAGAGCGTATAGTAACACTTTTTAACACATACGACCACATTTTGCATAATTTTATGTGACCAAAGACCACAAGAAGACACTCGTTATGTAACCAAATGGTTGCAATCAGCCACACACAAATAAAAATAAAGTGGCCATTCCGTGGACAATAACCACAAAAAATACAAGGGTACCTCACTTAAAAGAGCATATGGTCACACTTTTTAACACCTACGGCCACATTTGGCATAATTTTTATGTGACCAAAGCCTACAACAACACACTCGTTGTGTGACCATAATGGTTACAATCAGCCGCACACAAATAAAAATAATGTAGCCATTGCATGGACAATAGTCACGCATAATACAAGTGTACCTCACTTAAAAGAGCATATGGTCACACTTTTTAACACCTAGGGCCACATTTGGCATAATTTTATGTGACCAAAACCCACAAGAAGACACTCGTTGTGTGACCAAATGGTTGCAATCAGCCACACCCAAATAAAAATTAAGTGGCCATTGCATGAACAATAGTCACACAAAATACAAGTTTACCTCACTTAAGCGAGCATATGGTCACACTTTTTAACACCTACGGCGACTTTTGGCATAATTTTATGTGACCAAAGCCCACAAGAAGAGACTCGTTGTGTGACCAAATGGTTGCAATCAACCACACACAAATAAAAATAAAGTGGTCATTGCATGGATGATAGTCACACAAAATACAAGTTTATCTTACAAAAAGAGCATATGGTCACACTTTTTAACACCTGCGGCCACATTTGGCATAATTTTATGTGACCAAAGCCTACAACAACACACTCGTTGTGTGACCAAATGGTTACAATCAGCCACACACAAATAAAAATAAAGTAGCCATTGCATGGACAATAGTCACACAAAATACAACTGTACCTCTCTTAAAAGAGCGTATAGTAACACTTTTTAACACAAACGACCACATTTTGCATAATTTTATGTGACCAAAGACCACAAAAAGACACTCGTTGTGTAACCAAATGGTTGCAATCAGCCACACACAAATAAAAATAAATTTGCCATTCCGTGGACAATAATCACAAAAAATACAAGGGTACCTCACTTAAAAGAGCATATGGTCACACTTTTTAACACCTACGGCCACATTTGGCATAATTTTTATGTGACCAAAGCCTACAACAACACACTCGTTGTGTGACCATAATGGTTACAATCAGCCGCACACAAATAAAAATAATGTAGCCATTGCATGGACAATAGTCACACATAATACAAGTGTACCTCACTTTAAAGAGCATATGGTCACACTTTTTAACACCTACGGCCACATTTGTCATAATTTTATGTGAACAAAGCTCACAAGAAGACACTCGTTGTGTGACCAAATGGTTGCAATCAGCCACACACAAATAAAAAATAAGTGGCCATTGCATGGACAATAGTCACACAAGATACAATTTTGCATTACTTAAAAGAGCATATGGTCATACTTTTTAACATCTACGGCCACATTTGGCATAATTTTATGTGACCAAAACCCACAAGAAGACACTCGTTGTGTGACCAAATGGTTGGAATCAGCCACACACAAATAAAAATAGAGTGGCCATTGCATGGACAATAGTCACGCAAAATACAAGTGTACCTCACTTAAAAGAGCATATGGTCACACTTTTTAACACCTACGGCCGCATTTGGCATAATCTTATGTGACCAAAGCTCACAAGAAGACACTCGTTGTGTGATCAAATGGTTGCAATCAGCCACACACAAATAAAAATAAAGTGGCCATTGCATGAACAATAGTCACACAAAATACAAGTTTACCTCACTTAAACGAGCATATGATCACACTTTTTAACACCTACGGCCACATTTGGCATAAATTTATGTGACTAAAGCCCACGACAACACACTCGTTGTGTAACCAAATGATTGCAATCAGCCACACATAAATAAAAATAAAGTAGTCGTTGCATGGATGATAGTCACACAAAATACAAGTTTATCTTACAAAGAGAGCATATGGTCACACTTTTTAACACCTGCGGCCACATTTGGCATAATTTTATGTGACCAAAGCCTACAACAACACACTCGTTGTGTGACCAAATGGTTACAATCAGCCACACACAAATAAAAATAAAGTAGCCATTGCATGGACAATAGTCACACAAAATACAACTGTACCTCTCTTAAAAGAGCGTATAGTAACACTTTTTAACACATACGACAACATTTTGCATAATTTTATGTGACCAAAGACCACAAGAAGACACTCGTTGTGTAACCAAATGGTTGCAATCAGCCACACACAAATAAAAATAAAGTGGCCATTCCGTGGACAATAATCACAAAAAATACAAGGGTACCTCACTTAAAAGAGCATATGGTCACACTTTTTAACACCTACGGCGACATTTGGCATAATGTTTATGTGACCAAAGCCTACAACAACACACTCGTTGTGTGACCATAATGGTTACAATCAGCCGCACACAAATAAAAATAATGTAGCCATTGCATGGACAATAGTCACGCATAATACAAGTGTACCTCACTTAAAAGAGCATGTGGTCACACTTTTTAACACCTACGGCCACATTTGGCATAATTTTATGTGACCAAAACCCACAAGAAGACACTCGTTGTGTGATCAAATGGTTGCAATCAGCCACACACAAACAAAAATAAAGTGGCCATTGAATGAACAATAGTCACACAAAATACAAGTTT
The DNA here is from genome assembly GCA_020465985.1 of Centrapalus pauciflorus. Classification (NCBI taxonomy): domain Eukaryota; kingdom Viridiplantae; phylum Streptophyta; class Magnoliopsida; order Asterales; family Asteraceae; genus Centrapalus; species Centrapalus pauciflorus. The sequence continues at coordinate 631,458 of JAANYP010000806.1, read as the reverse complement.
GCCTCACTTAAACGAGCATATGGTCACACTTTTTAACACCTACGGCCACATTTGGCATAAATTTATGTGACTAAAGCCCACAACAACACACTCGTTGTGTAACCAAATGGTTGCAATCAGCCACACATAAATAAAAATAAAGTCGTCATTGCATGGATGATAGTCACACAAAATACAAGTTTATCTTACAAAAAGAGCATATGGCCACACTTTTTAACACCTGCGGCCACATTTGGCATAATTTTATGTGACCAAAGCCTACAACAACACACTCGTTGTGTGACCAAATGGTTACAATCAGCCACACACAAATAAAAATAAAGTAGCCATTGCATGGACAATAGTCACACAAAATACAACTGTACCTCTCTTAAAAGAGCGTATAGTAACACTTTTTAACACATACGACCACATTTTGCATAATTTTATGTGACCAAAGACCACAAGAAGACACTCGTTATGTAACCAAATGGTTGCAATCAGCCACACACAAATAAAAATAAAGTGGCCATTCCGTGGACAATAATCACAAAAAATACAAGGGTACCTCACTTAAAAGAGCATATGGTCACACTTTTTAACACCTACGGCCACATTTGGCATAATTTTTATGTGACCAAAGCCTACAACAACACACTCGTTGTGTGACCATAATGGTTACAATCAGCCGCACACAAATAAAAATAATGTAGCCATTGCATGGACAATAGTCACGCATAATACAAGTGTACCTCACTTAAAAGAGCATATGGTCACACTTTTTAACACCTAGGGCCACATTTGGCATAATTTTATGTGACCAAAACCCACAAGAAGACACTCGTTGTGTGACCAAATGGTTGCAATCAGCCACACCCAAATAAAAATAAAGTGGCCATTGCATGAACAATAGTCACACAAAATACAAGTTTACCTCACTTAAGCGAGCATATGGTCACACTTTTTAACACCTACGGCCACATTTGGCATAATTTTATGTGACTAAAGCCCACAACAACACACTCATTGTGTAACCAAATGGTTGCAATCAGCCACACACAAATAAAAATAAAGTGGTCATTGCATGGATGATAGTCACACAAAATACAAGTTTATCTTACAAAAAGAGCATATGGTCACACTTTTTAACACCTGCGGCCACATTTGGCATAATTTTATGTGACCAAAGCCTACAACAACACACTCGTTGTGTGACCAAATGGTTACAATCAGCCACACACAAATAAAAATAAAGTAGCCATTGCATGGACAATAGTCACACAAAATACAACTGTACCTCTCTTAGAAGAGCGTATAGTAACACTTTTTAACACATACGACCACATTTTGCATAATTTTATGTGACCAAAGACCACAAAAAGACACTCGTTGTGTAACCAAATGGTTGCAATCAGCCACACACAAATAAAAATAAATTTGCCATTCCGTGGACAATAATTGTAACATCCCAATTTTCAATTATGTGTAATTTACAATTATTGAGACTCAATTAATTGTATTAATGAAATGTTATGTCAATTTAAGCAAATTTTGATCATATTATCAGTTAAGTAAGAAAATTCAAAGTTGAGGGGTATGATGTGCATATGGGGCAAAATAGAAATAAAAAGGGAAAACCCTTTCATTTCCACCAACTCCTTCTCTCTCTACTCTCTCTCTCTCTAGCCGATTCTCCCTCTTACTCTCTATACCTCTCGGATTTCATCTAAGGAATACCCAAGAATCAGTAATTTCAAGTGCAAAAAGTTGGATTCAGATAGCAAATAAGGAACTATAAGCATTGCAACAAACGATTTGAGGTAACATTCATCCAAACTTGCAATTTTTGATGATTTTTGGTTCGGTTTTTGTGAAATCCGAATCATAGGATTTTGATGTCAAAAGTTATTGCATGTTGTATATTGTTGTTGCAATGTGTAAATCGAGTATGTATGTAGTAGTATACCAAATTTCAGATTCAAATTCCACTCCTAAGTATGATTTCTGAAATTAGTGTGTGTTTTAGTGTGTGTGTTCATCGAGACTCATAAGAAAAATGGACATAAATGGATTATTTTGGTACAATATGACATGATATAAGTTGAAATAGGGTATTTAAGTTCATATCCGCAATTTTAGATACTCAAACATGCAAAAATGGTCAAAAACATAAATCTAGAAAATATTGGAAATTTCACCAAGTATGAACTCGGTCCGGATCCATCCGAATTCGGATCCGTACCCAGTTCGGACCTACAGTGTTTCGGACCAACTACTATTTCGGGTCCATCCCAATCCGGACCCCAACCTATTTCGGACAAATCCCCAATTCGGACCAAGGACCCAATTTCGGACCATCTACAATTCGGACCATCCGAATTCGGATGTGGTCCGAAATCAGAACCCAATTACACTTAATTTTCAGATTTCAATTTTTAAGCAATTACTGACACAGAATCACTATTACACTTACTTTACAGATCATTGTGGTGTTATCAAAACACACATTGATTCAGGATCAAGTCACAAAACCAATCACTGTGAGTTGCAGATTATCATTCGAACATTTATTGTTTTTACATTCATGTTTATATATTCAATGGCATGTTCACGTTGTTCATATACTTCATTGGCACTCATGAAATGATTTGTTGTTATGATGCACACTCGTACTTGACATGTATTACACATGTAGCCAGCGTTCAATTGAAAGTGCATTTATTTACATCATGCTTGCACTGCATGATCATTACTTCACACTCTGATGCGACCTGGACTGGGGCTGACAGCAGGCCACTGTCGGGGACTGATCAACCCACTCGTATCCCATCAGGTTCGGCACATCCCCGATCAGCTTATTGAACTGCCACCCCATGCTAGCACTGCATGGTTTACTTACACATTGAGGCTTTCACTGCCGTTTTCACATACATGGGGCTTACACTGCCCATGGTTAAGCATTGCATGTAAAGAAATATTTGTTGTTTGCATAATCTGTTTTCTCACTAAGCATTTAGCTTACTGTTGACTCACCTTGTTTTCAGGCAAAGGCAAGAGTGTTGTGGGACCTTCATCTTAAGCATATCAAATCAATATCCCGGAGACCTTAGTAGCTATTGGTACTTGAAAGTAATAGCTTTGGGCTGGGAATTTGTAACTATTAAAAACATTATTGATGATGTAATAGCTAGATTTAATCACTGTAGTCATGTACTTTACTTTGCTTTAGTGTGGATTTGCTTAACTCTGATTTAAGTACTCAATTTCAATTATCGTATTACTCATTGGGTTGTTAGTCGATCCTGGAGATTACAATTATATCATTAATTAACAAGGACGTCATAGTTTGGTATCAGAGCATTAGTTTGAGGTTTCAAGTGTCCGCGAGGACTTGGACTCAAACTTAGGTTATGATATTAGAATGAACTTCTAAGCAATGATCTGAACTAAGATAGGATTGACATGCACACGGGGAAACACAAAGGGTAATTGTACACTTAGGGCTTACAAATAAATGTTCTAAATATAAGTTGTTATATTTCAGAACATGTCAGGAGACGATATGACTCCTCAGCAAATGTTCCAGATGATGCAAGCTCTCATGGAACAAAACAATGAGCTACAAACCAAACGAATGGCTGAGCAGGCTCAGTCATTTGCTGATCAGTTAAGGGCCAGAGATGAGGCCGAGGCAAAACGAAAGGCCGATAAGCGAAAGAACAAGGGGCAACAACAGGACGACCAGGGAGAAAGGCAAGATGATACTGGGTCTTCCAACAGATCAAGGGGCTGTAGGTTTAAGGAATTCAAAAGTAACGGAGCGGTTACTTTTGATGGGACTGGAGACGCCATTACTGCATTGGAATGGATCACCACCACAGAGAGAACTTTCAGAATCAGCGACTGTGCTGATAAAGACATGGTCCGCTTTGCAACCGCTATGTTTGCAAGGGACGCTGTCATGTGGTGGGATGCAATGACACATGTGCTGACGATGGAGGTAGTGTCACACATGTCTTGGAACGAGTTCAAGGAAGTATTCTCCCAGCAATACTGTCCTACTGATGAGAAGCGCCGTCTAGAGGCGAAATTCCTGAATCTGACTCAAGGAACGAAAACGGTTACACAATATGCCGTTGAGTTCACCCGGTTAAGTTTGTTCGCACCGCATCAAGTTGACACAGAAGAAAGAAAAATAGCCCGGTTTGAGGCCGGATTGGATTATGAGATACGCCGAACCATAAGTGGGGTTCGATATACAACGTTTGCTGGGTTACTTGAGGCTGCTCGAAATGTGGAGCAGATTGTCTTGATGTCTGGTTATGTTATCGGGTCAGCCACATCACCGACTCAACCGTCGCCGCCAAAAAGGCAGCGGGAGTGTGGATCTTCCCGATTCTCTCCCCAATCTCATCAACAATCATCATCACCCAAAAAGGGAAGGGCCTTTTCGGCTAGTTCTGAAATGAGAGACTGCAGGAGGTGCCGGAAATCGCACTCTGGGGAGTGCAAAGCTCAAGACATGTATTGCTTCTGCTGTGGGCAGAAGGGCCATCATTGGGAACATTGTCCTCGAAAGGACGATGCTTGCTACAACTGCCACAGACTTGGCCATTTTTCAAGGGACTGCCCGAAACCCCCAAGAGATCAGAATGCTCCACAATCAACAGCAAGATCTTCTGTAGCTTCCACGGCTCGCAGGGATCAATCTCAAAGGGCTCCGACAAGGGCGTTCCAAATCACAGCTGAAGAAGCAAAGGATGACCCGGAAGTGGTCACTGGTATGTTCTATGTTAATTCAATTCCTGCACGTGTACTATTTGACTCTGGAGCAAATCGTTCGTTTGTCTCCACTACATTTGCTCGTCAATTCAATATGCCCACTTCGAAACTACAATTTGTACTTGATATAGAGACTGCTAGCAACATGTTAGTTAAAGCAGACAAAGTATATAGGAATTGCACATTACTTGTAGACGATGTAGTGTTCAACATAGATTTAATCCCTATGGAGTTCGGGGAGTTTGATGTAATAGTAGGTATGGATTGGATGGTTCACAATGAGGCACAGATAGTTTGCAAGAAAAGATTGATTAAGATTACCACTCCCGAGGGCCGAGACATTTGTATCTATGGTGACAGACACAAAGGCGACTTGTGCCTTATATCAATTGCAAAAGCCCGAAAGCACGTCGCCAAGGGTTGTTCTGCTTACTTAGCCTACGCTGTTGATGCAAAGGCTGAAGTTCAATCTCTTTCTACCGTTCCAGTCGTTTCCGAATTTCCAGATGTCTTTCCAGAAGATATCTCGGGATTGCCACCTGATCGCCAAGTGGAATTCCGCATTGACCTCATTCCTGGAGCTGCTCCAATAGCAAAGGCTCCGTACCGTTTAGCTCCTGCAGAAATGCAGGAAATGATGAAGCAGTTACAGGAGCTACTTGACAAAGGTTTTATCCGCCCAAGTTCATCTCCTTGGGGCGCTCCTGTTCTGTTCGTCAAGAAGAAAGATGGCACATTACGAATGTGCATCGACTATCGAGAACTCAACAAAGTCACAATCAAAAACAAATACCCATTGCCCCGGATTGATGATCTCTTCGACCAGTTACAAGGCGCAAGCTACTTCTCGAAGATTGATCTTCGTTCGGGTTATCACCAACTCAAAGTACACCCGGATGATATTCCAAAGACGGCTTTCAGAACTCGTTACGGACACTACGAGTTTCTGGTAATGCCATTCGGTCTTACAAATGCGCCGGCTGCTTTCATGGATCTCATGAATCGAGTCTGCCGACCAATGCTCGACAAATCTGTCATCGTGTTCATCGATGACATTCTCATATATTCAAAAACCGAAGAGGATCATGCAGCACATCTGCGAGAATTGCTAGAGTTGCTGCGCAAAGAGCGACTTTATGCCAAATTCTCGAAGTGTGAATTCTGGTTGAGGCAGGTACGTCTCAACATTCCAAACAATTTCATGATCCTTATACTTAATCATAAACTCGTTGTTAGCTTGTACTTACTCAAAATTCAATTCAGATCCAATTCTTGGGGCACGTGATATCTGGTGCTGGGATTGCTGTTGATCCTGCAAAGATCGAAGCTATCCAGAACTGGGAATCACCCCGCAACGCCTCAGAGATTCGGAGTTTTCTGGGATTGGCTGGTTACTACCGCCGATTCATCAAAGACTTCTCCAAGATCGCCGTTCCGCTAACAAAGCTTACTCGCAAGAACGCGACCTTCTTTTGGAAAGAAGAACAACAAACGGCCTTTGACAACTTGAAGAATCTGCTAAGTGAAGCACCTGTGTTAGCCCTGCCTGAAGGGAACGAAGACTTTGTTGTCTATACAGATGCATCAGGCACGGGTTTGGGTGCTGTACTAATGCAAAGAGGAAACGTCATAGCATATGCTTCTAGACAACTCAAACCACATGAGAAAGATTACTCTACTCATGATCTAGAGCTAACTGCTGTGACTTTCGCTCTCAAGTTATGGAGACACTATTTGTACGGAACCAAGTGTCAGCTCTACACCGATCACAAGAGTTTGAAGTACATATTCAGTCAGAAGGACTTGAATATGAGGCAAAGAAGGTCAATGGAGCTGATCAAAGATTACGACTGTGAGATTCTCTATCATCCAGGGAAGGCCAACGTAGTGGCCGATGCTCTAAGTCGAAAAGCATACTGCAAGGCATATTGCTATGCCTTGACTTCTACAATTTTGACCTCAACTATCGTAGATGATGTTAGGGCTGCTCAGTTACAGGCTCTAAAAGAAGAGAATGTTAAGGATGAAGATATCAGAATACAGTTGCCACTAATGCAAGATGATGGAACTGGATTAAAGGGTATTTATGGCAGAGTGTGGGTTCCTAAGTTCGGGAACATGCGGGAAGTGATACTTGAAGAAGCTCATCAATCTAAGTTCTCGATTCATCCTGGTAGCACGAAAATGTACAATGACTTAAAAGCCGACTTCTGGTGGCCAGGGTTGAAAAGGGACGTTGGTCGATATGTAGAGAAGTGCAGAACTTGTCGTTTAGTCAAAGCAGAGCACCAACAACCCTATGGTAGTATGCAACCTCTTCCTATCCCTGAATGGAAGTGGGACCATATTACTATGGACTTCGTAACGAAGCTGCCCAAGACTCGTCGTCAACATGATGCCATTTGGGTCATTGTTGATCGATTAACAAAGTCTGCTCACTTCATTCCAATCCGAGAAACTTATTCACTCGACCGTCTTGCCCAGATCTACGTAAACGAAATCGTTATTAGGCATGGTGTGCCTAAGTCTATTGTCTCCGACCGAGATAGTAGATTCACTTCCAACTTCTGGGCTGCTCTACAACAGGGTCTTGGTACTCGTATCGCAATGAGTACTGCCTACAGACCTCAATCAGACGGGCAAAGTGAGAGAACAATCCTAACTCTCGAAGACATGCTTAGAGCCTGTGTCATGGATTTGGGTGGTAACTGGGACGATCACCTTCCATTGGTTGAATTCTCCTACAACAACAGTTACCATTCCACTATCAAGATGGCACCGTTCGAGTTTCTATACGGAAGAAAATGTAGGACTCCAACCTGTTGGAGGGAAACAGGAGAAACTCCTATCGCCGGACCAGCATTGTTGCAAGAAACGAACGAAAAGATCCAACTCATTCGACAGTACATGAAAACGGCACAAGATCGGCAAAAGAATTACCACGATCGCCGGCATAAAGCGATAGAGTTTAAAAAGGACGATTGGGTCTACTTGAAGGTTTCTCCGATGAAGGGTGTTACAAGATTCGTAAAGCGAGGAAAGTTATCACCTCGGTTCATAGGACCTTTCAAGATAATAGAAAGAGTTGGTAATCAGTCCTATCATTTGGACTTGCCGGAAGAGTTATCAGGAGTTCACCCGGTCTTCCACGTAGGATACTTAAGAAAGAGTCTGGTGCCAGAGAGGGAACCATGGACTGATCACTCGGACATTAAGATTGACGAACGGGTAAGGTTCGTTGATGAGCCGGAGTGTATACTGGAAACAAAAGTCAAGAAACTCCGGAACAAAGAGATCAGGATGGTGCTGGTCAAGTGGAAGCATCATCGGGGAGCTAATCACACTTGGGAATCGGAAGAAGAAATGAAGATTAAGTACCCAAGTTTGTTTAGCGCAGCATGACTTCGCGGACGAAGTATAGGCGTGGTGGAGCCCATGCTGTAACATCCCAATTTTCAATTATGTGTAATTTACAATTATTGAGACTCAATTAATTGTATTAATGAAATGTTATGTCAATTTAAGCAAATTTTGATCATATTATCAGTTAAGTAAGAAAATTCGAAGTTGAGGGGTATGATGTGCATATGGGGCAAAATAGAAATAAAAAGGGAAAACCCTTTCATTTCCACCAACTCCTTCTCTCTCTACTCTCTCTCTCTCTAGCCGATTCTCCCTCTCACTCTCTATACCTCTCGGATTTCATCTAAGGAACACCCAAGAATCAGTAATTTCAAGTGCAAAAAGTTGGATTCAGATAGCAAATAAGGAACTATAAGCATTGCAACAAACGATTTGAGGTAACATTCATCCAAACATGCAATTTTTGATGATTTTTGGTTCGGTTTTTGTGAAATCCGAATCATAGGATTTTGATGTCAAAAGTTATTGCATGTTGTATATTGTTGTTGCAATGTGTAAATCGAGTATGTATGTAGTAGTATACCAAATTTCAGATTCAAATTCCACTCCTAAGTATGATTTCTGAAATTAGTGTGTGTTTTAGTGTGTGTGTTCATCGAGACTCATAAGAAAAATGGACATAAATGGATTATTTTGGTACATTATGACATGATATAAGTTGAAATAGGGTATTTAAGTTCATATCCGCAATTTTAGATACTCAAACATGCAAAAATGGTCAAAAACATAAATCTGGAAAATATTGGAAATTTCACCAAGTATGAACTCGGTCCGGATCCATCCGAATTCGGATCCGTACCCAGTTCGGACCTACAGTGTTTCGGACCAACTACTATTTCGGGTCCATCCCAATCCGGACCCCAACCTATTTCGGACAAATCCCCAATTCGGACCAAGGACCCAATTTCGGACCATCTACAATTCGGACCATCCGAATTCGGATGTGGTCCGAAATCAGAACCCAATTACACTTATTTTTCAGATTTCAATTTTTAAGCAATTACTGACACAGAATCACTATTACACTTACTTTACAGATCATTGTGGTGTTATCAAAACACACATTGATTCAGGATCAAGTCACAAAACCAATCACTGTGAGTTGCAGATTATCATTCGAACATTTATTGTTTTTACATTCATGTTTATATATTCAATGGCATGTTCACGTTGTTCATATACTTCATTGGCACTCATGAAATGATTTGTTGTTATGATGCACACTCGTACTTGACATGTATTACACATGTAGCCAGCGTTCAATTGAAAGTGCATTTATTTACATCATGCTTGCACTGCATGATTATTACTTCACACTCTGATGCGACCTGGACTGGGGCTGACAGCAGGCCACTGTCGGGGACTGATCAACCCACTCGTATCCCATCAGGTTCGGCACATCCCCGATCAGCTTATTGAACTGCCACCCCATGCTAGCACTGCATGGTTTACTTACACATTGAGGCTTTCACTGCCGTTTTCACATACATGGGGCTTACACTGCCCATGGTTAAGTATTGCATGTAAAGAAATATTTGTTGTTTGCATAATCTGTTTTCTCACTAAGCATTTAGCTTACTGTTGACTCACCTTGTTTTCAGGCAAAGGCAAGAGTGTTGTGGGACCTTCATCTTAAGCATATCAAATCAATATCCCGGAGACCTTAGTAGCTATTGGTACTTGAAAGTAATAGCTTTGGGCTGGGAATTTGTAACTATTAAAAACATTATTGATGATGTAATAGCTAGATTTAATCACTGTAGTCATGTACTTTACTTTGCTTTAGTGTGGATTTGCTTAACTCTGATTTAAGTACTCAATTTCAATTATCGTATTACTCATTGGGTTGTTAGTCGATCCTGGAGATTACAATTATATCATTAATTAACAAGGATGTCACAGTTTGGTATCAGAGCATTAGTTTGAGGTTTCAAGTGTCCGCGAGGACTTGGACTCAAACTTAGGTTATGATATTAGAATGAACTTCTAAGCAATGATCTGAACTAAGATAGGATTGACATGCACACGGGGAAACACAAAGGGTAATTGTACACTTAGGGCTTACAAATAAATGTTCTAAATATAAGTTGTTATATTTCAGAACATGTCAGGAGACGATATGACTCCTCAGCAAATGTTCCAGATGATGCAAGGTCTCATGGAACAAAACAATGAGCTACAAACCAAACGAATGGCTGAGCAGGCTCAGTCATTTGCTGATCAGTTAAGGGCCAGAGATGAGGCCGAGGCAAAACGAAAGGCCGATAAGCGAAAGAACAAGGGGCAACAACAGGACGACCAGGGAGAAAGGCAAGATGATACTGGGTCTTCCAACAGATCAAGGGGCTGTAGGTTTAAGGACTCCAAAAGTAACGGAGCGGTTACTTTTGATGGGACTGGAGACGCCGTTACTGCATTGGAATGGATCACCACCACAGAGAGAACTTTCAGAATCAGCGACTGTGCTGATAAAGACATGGTCCGCTTTGCAACCGCTATGTTTGCAAGGGACGCTGTTATGTGGTGGGATGCAATGACACATGTGCTGACGACGGAGGTAGTGTCACACATGTCTTGGAACGAGTTCAAGGAAGTATTCTCCCAGCAATACTGTCCTACTGATGAGAAGCGCCGTCTAGAGGCGAAATTCCTGAATCTGACTCAAGGAACGAAAACGGTTACACAATATGCCGTTGAGTTCACCCGGTTAAGTTTGTTCGCACCGCATCAAGTTGACACAGAAGAAAGAAAAATAGCCCGGTTTGAGGCCGGATTGGATTATGAGATACGCCGAACCATAAGTGGGGTTCGATATACAACGTTTGCTGGGTTACTTGAGGCTGCTCGAAATGTGGAGCAGATTGTCTTGATGTCTGGTTATGTTATCGGGTCAGCCACATCACCGACTCAACCGTCGCCGCCAAAAAGGCAGCGGGAGTGTGGATCTTCCCGATTCTCTCCCCAATCTCATCAACAATCATCATCACCCAAAAAGGGAAGGGCCTTTTCGGCCAGTTCTGAAATGAGAGACTGCAGGAGGTGCCGGAAATCGCACTCTGGGGAGTGCAAAGCTCAAGACATGTATTGCTTCTGCTGTGGGCAGAAGGGCCATCATTGGGAACATTGTCCTCGAAAGGACGATGCTTGCTACAACTGCCACAGACTTGGCCATTTTTCAAGGGACTGCCCGAAACCCCCAAGAGATCAGAATGCTCCACAATCAACAGCAAGATCTTCTGTAGCTTCCACGGCTCGCAGGGATCAATCTCAAAGGGCTCCGACAAGGGCGTTCCAAATCACAGCTGAAGAAGCAAAGGATGACCCGGAAGTGGTCACTGGTATGTTCTATGTTAATTCAATTCCTGCACGTGTACTATTTGACTCTGGAGCAAATCGTTCGTTTGTCTCCACTACATTTGCTCGTCAATTCAATATGCCCACTTCGAAACTACAATTTGTACTTGATATAGAGACTGCTAGCAACATGTTAGTTAAAGCAGACAAAGTATATAGGAATTGCACATTACTTGTAGAGGACGTAGTGTTCAACATAGATTTAATCCCTATGGAGTTCGGGGAGTTTGATGTAATAGTAGGTATGGATTGGTTGGTTCACAATGAGGCACAGATAGTTTGCAAGAAAAGATTGATTAAGATTACCACTCCCGAGGGCCGAGACATTTGTATCTATGGTGACAGACACAAAGGCGACTTGTGCCTTATATCAATTGCAAAAGCCCGAAAGCACGTCGCCAAGGGTTGTTCTGCTTACTTAGCCTACGCTGTTGATGCAAAGGCTGAAGTTCAATCTCTTTCTACCGTTCCAGTCGTTTCCGAATTTCCAGATGTCTTTCCAGAAGATATCTCGGGATTGCCACCTGATCGCCAAGTGGAATTCCGCATTGACCTCATTCCTGGAGCTGCTCCAATAGCAAAGGCTCCGTACCGTTTAGCTCCTGCAGAAATGCAGGAAATGATGAAGCAGTTACAGGAGCTACTTGACAAAGGTTTTATCCGCCCAAGTTCATCTCCTTGGGGCGCTCCTGTTCTGTTCGTCAAGAAGAAAGATGGCACATTGCGAATGTGCATCGACTATCGAGAACTCAACAAAGTCACAATCAAAAACAAATACCCATTGCCCCGGATTGATGATCTCTTCGACCAGTTACAAGGCGCAAGCTACTTCTCGAAGATTGATCTTCGTTCGGGTTATCATCAACTCAAAGTACACCCGGATGATATTCCAAAGACGGCTTTCAGAACTCGTTACGGACACTACGAGTTTCTGGTAATGCCATTCGGTCTTACAAATGCGCCGGCTGCTTTCATGGATCTCATGAATCGAGTCTGCCGACCAATGCTCGACAAATCTGTCATCGTGTTCATCGATGACATTCTCATATATTCCAAAACCGAAGAGGATCATGCAGCACATCTGCGAGAATTGCTAGAGTTGCTGCGCAAAGAGCGACTTTATGCCAAATTCTCGAAGTGTGAATTCTGGTTGAGGCAGGTACGTCTCAACGTTCCAAACAATTTCATGATCCTTATACTTAATCATAAACCCGTTGTTAGCTTGTATCCCATCAGGTTCGGCACATCCCCGATCAGCTTATTGAACTGCCACCCCATGCTAGCACTGCATGGTTTACTTACACATTGAGGCTTTCACTGCCGTTTTCACATACGTGGGGCTTACACTGCCCATGGTTAAGCATTGCATGTAAAGAAATATTTGTTGTTTGCATAATCTGTTTTCTCACTAAGCATTTAGCTTACTGTTGACTCACCTTGTTTTCAGGCAAAGGCAAGAGTGTTGTGGGACCTTCATCTTAAGCATATCAAATCAATATCCCGGAGACCTTAGTAGCTATTGGTACTTGAAAGTAATAGCTTTGGGCTGGGAATTTGTAACTATTAAAAACATTATTGATGATGTAATAGCTAGATTTAATCACTGTAGTCATGTACTTTACTTTGCTTTAGTGTGGATTTGCTTAACTCTGATTTAAGTACTCAATTTCAATTATCGTATTACTCATTGGGTTGTTAGTCGATCCTAGAGATTACAATTATATCATTAATTAACAAGGACGTCACAATAATCACAAAAAATACAAGGGTACCTCACTTAAAAGAGCATATGGTCACACTTTTTAACACCTACGGCCACATTTGGCATAATTTTTATGTGACCAAAGCCTACAACAACACACTCGTTGTGTGACCATAATGGTTACAATCAGCCGCACACAAATAAAAATAATGTAGCCATTGCATGGACAATAGTCACACATAATACAAGTGTACCTCATTTAAAAGAGCATATGGTCTTACTTTTTAACACCTACGGCCACATTTGGCATAATTTTATGTGACCAAAACCCACAAGAAGACACTCGTTGTGTGACCAAATGGTTGCAATCAGCCACACCCAAATAAAAATAAAGTGGCCATTGCATGAACAATAGTCACCCAAAATACGAGTTTACCTCACTTAAGCGAGCATATGGTCACACTTTTTAACACCTACGGCCACATTTGGCATAATTTTATGTGACTAAAGCCCACAACAACACACTCGTTGTGTAACCAAATGGTTGCAATCAGCCACACACAAATAAAAATAAAGTGGTCATTGCATGGATGATAGTCACACAAAATACAAGTTTATCTTACTTAAAAGAACATATGGTCACACTTTTTAACACCTACGACCACATTTGGCATAAATTTATGTGACCAAAGCCCACGACAACACACTCGTTGTGTGACCAAATGGTTGCAATCAGCCACACATAAATAAAAATAAAGTGGTCATTGCATGGATGATTGTCACCCAAAATACAAGTTTATCTTACTTAAAAGAGCATATGGTCATACTTTTTAACACCTACGACCATATTTGGCATAATTTTATGTGACCAAAGCTCACGACAACACACTCGTTGTGTGACCAAATGGTTGCAATCAACCACACACAAATAAAAATAAAGTAGTCATTGCATTGATGATAGTCACACAAAATACAAGTTTATCTTACTAAAATAGCATATGGTCACACTTTTTAACACCTGCGGCCACATTTGGCATAATTTTATGTGACCAAAGCCTACAACAACACACTCGTTGTGTGACCAAATGGTTACAATCAGCCACACACAAATAAAAATAAAGTAGCCATTGCATGGACAATAGTCACACAAAATACAAGTTTACATTACTTAAAAGAGCATATGGTCATACTTTTTAACACCTACGGCCACATTTGGCATAATTTTATGTGACCAAAGCCCACAAGAAGAGACTCGTTGTGTGACCAAATGGTTGCAATCAGCCACACACAAATAAAAATAAAGTGGCCATTGCATGGACAATAGTCACGCAAAACACAAGTGTACCTCACTTAAAAGAGCATATGGTCACACTTTTTAACACCTATGGCCACATTTGGCATAATTTTATGTGACCAAAGCTCACAAGAAGACACTCGTTGTGTGACCAAATGGTTGCAATCAGCCCCACACAAATAAAAATAAAGTGGCCATTGCATGGACAATAGTCACGCAAAACTCAAGTGTACCTCACTTAAAAGAGCATATGGTCACACTTTTTAACACCTATGGCCACATTTGGCATAATTTTATGTGAACAAAGCTCACAAGAAGACACTCGTAGTGTGACAAAATGGTTGCAATCAGCCACACACAAATAAAAAATAAGTGGCCATTGCATGGACAATAGTCACACAAATACAGATTTGCATTACTTAAAAGAGCGTATGGTCATCGTTTTTAACACCTACGGCTACATTTGGCATAATTTTATGTGACCAAAACCCACAAGAAGACACTCGTTGTGTGACCAAATGGTTGGAATCAGCCACACACAAATAAAAATAGAGTGGCCATTGCATGGACAATAGTCACGCAAAATACAAGTGTACCTCACTTAAAAGAGCATATGGTCACACTTTTTAACACCTACGGCCGCATTTGGCATAATCTTATGTGACCAAAGCTCACAAGAAGACACTCGTTGTGTGATCAAATGGTTGCAATCAGCCACACACAAATAAAAATAAAGTGGCCATTGCATGATCAATAGTCACACAAAATACAAGTTTACCTCACTTAAACGAGCATATGGTCACACTTTTTAACACCTACGGCCACATTTGGCATAAATTTATGTGACTAAAGCCCACAACAACACACTCGTTGTGTAACCAAATGGTTGCAATCAGCCACACATAAATAAAAATAAAGGGGTCATTGCATGGATGATAGTCACACAAAATACAAGTTTATCTTACTTAAAAGAGCATATGGTCATACTTTTTAACACCTACGACCATATTTGGCATAATTTTATGTGACCAAAGCCCACGACAACACACTCGTTGTGTGACCAAATGGTTGCAATCAACCACACACAAATAAAAATAAAGTAGTCATTGCATTGATGATAGTCACACAAAATACAAGTTTATCTTACTAAAAGAGCATATGGTCACACTTTTAAACACCTGCGGCCACATTTGGCATAATTTTATGTGACCAAAGCCTACAACAACACACTCGTTGTGTGACCAAATGGTTACAATCAGCCACTCACAAATAAAAATAAAGTAGCCATTGCATGGACAATAGTCACACAAAATACAAGTTTACATTACTTAAAAGAGCTTATGGTCATACTTTTTAACACCTACGGCCACACTTGGCATAATTTTATGTGACCAAAGCCCACAAGAAGAGACTCGTTGTGTGACCAAATGGTTGCAATCAGCCACACACAAATAAAAATAAAGTAGCCATTGCATGGACAATAGTCACAAAAAATACAAGTTTACATTACTTAAAAGAGCATATGGTCATACTTTTTAACACCTACGGCCACATTTGCCAAAATTTTATGTGACCAAAGCCCACAAGAAGAGACTCGTTGTGTGACCAAATGGTTGCAATCAGCCACACACAAATAAAAATAAAGTGGCCATTGCATGGACAATAGTCACGCAAAATACAAGTGTACCTCACTTAAAAGAGCATATGGTCACACTTTTTAACACCTACAGCCACATTTGGCATAATTTTATGTGACCAAAGCTCACAAGAAGACACTCGTGGTGTGACCAAATGGTTGCAATCAGCCACACACAAATAAAAATAAAGTGGCCATTGCATGAACAATAGTCACACAAAATACAAGTTTACCTCACTTATACGAGCATATGGTCACACTTTTTAACACCTACGGCCACATTTAGCATAATTTTATGTGACTAAAGCCCACAACAACACACTCGTTGTGTAACCAAATGGTTGCAATCAGCCACACACAAATAAAAATAAGGTGGCCATTCCGTGCACATTAGTCACAAAAAATACAAGTTTACCTCACTTAAAAGAGCATATGGTCACACTTTTTAACACCTACGACCACATTTGGCATAATTTTATGTGACCAAAGCCCATAAGAAGACACTCGTTGTGTGACCAAATGGTTGTAATCAGCCACACACAAATAAAAATAAAGTGGCCTTTGCATGGACAACAGTCACACAAAATACAAGTTTACCTTACTTAAAACAGCATATGGTCACACTTTTTAACACCTACGTCCACATTTGGCAAAATTTTATGTGACCAAAGCCCACAAGAAGACACTCGTCGTGTGACCAAATGGTTGCAATCAGCCACACACAAATAAAAATAACGTGGCCGTTGCATGGACAATAGTCACACAAAATACAAGTTTACCTCACTTAAATGAGCATTTGGCCACACTTTTTAACACCTACGTCCACATTTGGCATAATTTTATGTGACCAAAGCTCACAAGAAGACTCTCGTTGTGTGACCAAATGGTTGCAATTTGCCACACACAAATAAAAAATAAGTGGCCATTGCATGGACAATAGTCACACAAAATACAAGTTTACATTACTTAAAAGAGCATATGGTCATACTTTTTAACACCTACGACCACATTTGGCATATATTTATGTGACCAAAACCCACAAGAAGACACTCGTTGTGTGACCAAATGGTTGCAATTTGCCACACACAAATAAAAATAAAGTGGCCATTGCATGGACAATAGTCACGCAAAATACAAGTGTACCTCACTTAATAGAGCATATGGTCACACTTTTTAACACCTACGGCCACATTTGGCATAATTTTATGTGACCAAAGCTCACAAGAAGACACTCGTGGTGTGACCAAATGGTTGCAATCAGCCACACACAAATTAAAATAAAGTGGCCATTGCATGAACAATAGTCACACAAAATACAAGTTTACCTCACTTATACGAGCATATGGTCACACTTTTTAACACCTACGGCCACATTTAGCATAATTTTATGTGACTAAAGCCCACAACAACACACTCGTTGTGTAACCAAATGGTTGCAATCAGCCACACACAAATAAAAATAAAGTAGTCATTGCATTGATGATAGTCACACAAAATACAAGTTTATCTAACTAAAAGAGCATATCGTCACACTTTTTAACACTTGCGGCCACATTTGGCATAATTTTATGTGACCAAAGCCTACAACAACAGACTCGTTGTGTGACCAAATGGTTACAATCAGCCACACACAAATAAAAATAAAGTAGCCATTGCATGGACAATAGTCACACAAAATACAAGTTTACATTACTTAAAAGAGCATATGGTCATACTTTTTAACACCTACGGCCACATTTGGCAAAATTTTATGTGACCAAAGCCCACAAGAAGAGACTCGTTGTGTGACCAAATGGTTGCAATCAGCCACACACAAATAAAAATAAAGTGGCCATTGCATGGACAATAGTCACGCAAAATACAAGTGTACCTCACTTAAAAGAGCATATGGTCACACTTTTTAACACCTACGGCCACATTTGGCATAATTTTATGTGACCAAAGCTCACAAGAAGACACTCGTGGTGTGACCAAATGGTTGCAATCAGCCACACACAAATAAAAATAAAGTGGCCATTGCATGAACAATAGTCACACAAAATACAAGTTTACCTCACTTATATGAGCATATGGTCACACTTTTTAACACCTACGGCCACATTTAGCATAATTTTATGTGACTAAAGCCCACAACAACACACTCGTTGTGTAACCAAATGGTTGCAATCAGCCACACACAAATAAAAATAAAGTAGTCATTGCATTGATGATAGTCACACAAAATACAAGTTTATCTAACTAAAAGAGCATATGGTCACACTTTTTAACACCTGCGGCCACATTTGGCATAATTTTATGTGACCAAAGCCTACAACAACACACTCGTTGTGTGACCAAATGGTTACAATCAGCCACACACAAATAAAAATAAAGTAGCCATTGCATGGACAATAGTCACACAAAATACAAGTTTACATTACTTAAAAGAGCATATGGTCATACTTTTTAACACCTACGGCCACATTTGGCAAAATTTTATGTGACCAAAGCCCACAAGAAGAGACTCGTTGTGTGACCAAATGGTTGCAATCAGCCACACACAAATAAAATAAAGTGGCCATTGCATGGACAATAGTCACGCAAAACACAAGTGTACCTCACTTAAAAGAGCATATGGTCACACTTTTTAACACCTATGGCCACATTTGGCATAATTTTATGTGACCAAAGTTCACAAGAAGACACTCGTTGTGTGACCAAATGGTTGCAATCAGCCACACACAAATAAAAATTAAGTGGCCATTGCATGGACAATAGTCACACAAAATACAAGTTTACATTACTTAAAATAGCATATGGTCATACTTTTTAACACCTACGGCCACATTTGGCATAATTTTATGTGACCAAAACCGAAAAGAAGACACTCGTTGTGTGACGAAATGGTTGCAATCAGCCACACACAAATAAAAATAAAGTGGCCATTGCATGAACAATAGTCACACAAAATACAAGTTTACCTCACTTAAACGAGCATATGGTCACACTTTTTAACACCTATGGGCACATTTGGCATAATTTTATGTGACTAAAGCCCACAACAACACACTCGTTGTGTAACCAAATGGTTGCAATCAGCCACACACAAATAAAAATAAGGTGGTCATTGCATGGATGATAGTCACACAAAATACAAGTTTATCTTACTTAAAAGAGCATATGGTCATTCTTTTTAACACCTACGACCACATTTGGCATAATTTTATGTGACCAAAGCCCACGACAACACACTCATTGTGTGACCAAATGGTTGCAATCAGCCACACACAAATAAAAATAAAGTGGTCATTGCATGGACAACAGTCACACAAAATACAAGTTTACCTTACTTAAAACAGCATATGGTCACACTTTTTAACACCTACGTCCACATTTGGCAAAATTTTATGTGACCAAAGCCCCCAAGATGACACTCGTCGTGTGACCAAATGGTTGCAATCAGCCACACACAAATAAAAATAACGTGGCCGTTGCATGGACAATAGTCACACAAAATACAAGTTTACCTCACTTAAATGAGCATATGGCCACACTTTTTAACACCTACGTCCACATTTGGCATAATTTTATGTGACCAAAGCTCACAAGAAGACACTCGTTGTGTGACCAAATGGTTGCATTTTGCCACACACAAATAAAAAATAAGTGGCCATTGCATGGACAATAGTCACACAAAATACAAGTTTACATTACTTAAAAGAGCATATGGTCATACTTTTTAACACCTACGACCACATTTGGCATATATTTATGTGACCAAAACCCACAAGAAGACACTCGTTGTGTGACCAAATGGTTGCAATTTGCCACACACAAATAAAAATAAAGTGGCCATTGCATGGACAATAGTCACGCAAAATACAAGTGTACCTCACTTAAAAGAGCATATGGTCACACTTTTTAACACCTACGGCCACATTTGGCATAATTTTATGTGACCAAAGCTCACAAGAAGACACTCGTGGTGTGACCAAATGGTTGCAATCAGCCACAAACAAATAAAAATAAAGTGGCCATTGCATGAACATTAGTCACACAAAATACAAGTTTACCTCACTTATACGAGCATATGGTCACACTTTTTAACACCTACGGCCATATTTAGCATAATTTTATGTGACTAAAGCCCACAACAAGACACTCGTTGTGTAACCAAATGGTTGCAATCAGCCACACACAAATAAAAATAAAGTAGTCATTGCATTGATGATAGTCACACAAAATACAAGTTTATCTAACTAAAAGAGCATATGGTCACACTTTTTAACACCTGCGGCCACATTTGGCATAATTTTTTGTGACCAAAGCCTACAACAAGACACTCGTTGTGTGACCAAATGGTTACAATCAGCCACACACAAATAAAAATAAAGTAGCCATTGCATGGACAATAGTCACACAAAATACAAGTTTACATTACTTAAAAGAGCATATGGTCATACTTTTTAACACCTACGGCCACATTTGGCAAAATTTTATGTGACCAAAGCCCACAAGAAGAGACTCGTTGTGTGACCAAATGGTTGCAATCAGCCACACACAAATAAAAATAAAGTGGCCATTGCATGGACAATAGTCACGCAAAATACAAGTGTACCTCACTTAAAAGAGCATATGGTCACACTTTTTAACACCTACGGCCACATTTGGCATAATTTTATGTGACCAAAGCTCACAAGAAGACACTCGTGGTGTGACCAAATGGTTGCAATCAGCCACACACAAATAAAAATAAAGTGGCCATTGCATGAACAATAGTCACACAAAATACAAGTTTACCTCACTTATACGAGCATATGGTCACACTTTTAACACCTACGGCCACATTTAGCATAATTTTATGTGACTAAAGCCCACAACAACACACTCGTTGTGTAACCAAATGGTTGCAATCAGCCACACACAAATAAAAATAAAGTGGTCATTGCATGGATGATAGTCACACAAAATACAAGTTTATCTTACTTAAAAGAGCATATGGTCATACTTTTTAACACCTACGACCATATTTGGCATAATTTTATGTGACCAAAGCCTACAACAACACACTCGTTGTGTGACCAAATGGTTACAATCAGCCACACACAAATAAAAATAAAGTAGCCATTGCATGGACAATAGTCACACAAAATACAAGTTTACATTACTTAAAAGAGCATATGGTCATACTTTTTAACACCTACGGCCACATTTGGCAAAATTTTATGTGACCAAAGCCCACAAGAAGAGACTCGTTGTGTGACCAAATGGTTGCAATCAGCCACACACAAATAAAATAAAGTGGCCATTGCATGGACAATAGTCACGCAAAACACAAGTGTACCTCACTTAAAAGAGCATATGGTCACACTTTTTAACACCTATGGCCACATTTGGCATAATTTTATGTGACCAAAGCTCACAAGAAGACACTCGTTGTGTGACCAAATGGTTGCAATCAGCCACACACAAATAAAAATTAAGTGGCCATTGCATGGACAATAGTCACACAAAATACAAGTTTACATTACATAAAATAGCATATGGTCATACTTTTTAACACCTACGGCCACATTTGGCATAATTTTATGTGACCAAAACCGAAAAGAAGACACTCGTTGTGTGACGAAATGGTTGCAATCAGCCACACACAAATAAAAATAAAGTGGCCATTGCATGAGCAATAGTCACACAAAATACAAGTTTACCTCACTTAAACGAGCATATGGTCACACTTTTTAACACCTATGGGCACATTTGGCATAATTTTATGTAACTAAAGCCCACAACAACACACTCGTTGTGTAACCAAATGGTTGCAATCAGCCACACACAAATAAAAATAAGGTGGTCATTGCATGGATGATAGTCACACAAAATACAAGTTTATCTTACTTAAAAGAGCATATGGTCATACTTTTTAACACCTACGACCTCATTTGGCATAATTTTATGTGACCAAAGCCCACGACAACACACTCATTGTCTGACCAAATGGTTGCAATCAGCCACACACAAATAAAAATAAAGTAGTCATTGCATGGATGATAGTCACACAAAATACAAGTTTATCTTACTTAAAGAGCATATGGTCACACTTTTTAACACCTGCGGCCACATTTGGCATAATTTTATGTGACCAAACCCTACAACAACACACTCGTTGTGTGATCAAATGGTTACAATCAGCCAGACACAAATAAAAATAAAGTAGCCATTGCACGGACAATAGTCACACAAAATACAACTGCACCTCTCTTAAAAGAGCGTATTGCAACACTTTTTAACACATACGGCCACATTTTGCATAATTTTATGTGACCAAAGACCACAAGAAGACACTCGTTGTGTAACAAAATGGTTGCAATCAGCCACACACAAATAAAAATAAA
This sequence comes from Centrapalus pauciflorus, assembly GCA_020465985.1. Taxonomy (NCBI): domain Eukaryota; kingdom Viridiplantae; phylum Streptophyta; class Magnoliopsida; order Asterales; family Asteraceae; genus Centrapalus; species Centrapalus pauciflorus. The sequence goes on along the minus strand of JAANYP010000806.1, from coordinate 608,917 downwards.
GTGGCCATTCCGTGGACATTAGTCTCAAAAAATACAAGTTTACTTCACTTAAAAGAGCATATGGTCACACTTTTTAACACCTACGACCACATTTGGCATAATTTTATGTGACCAAAGCCCATAAGAAGACACTCGTTGTGTGACCAAATGGTTGCAATCAGCCACACACAAATAAAAATAAAGTGGCCTTTGCATGGACAACAGTCACACAAAATACAAGTTTACCTTACTTAAAACAGCATATGGTCACACTTTTTAACTCCTACGTCCACATTTGGCACAATTTTATGTGACCAAAGCCCACAAGAAGACACTCGTCGTGTGACCAAATGGTTGCAATCAGCCACACACAAAAAAAAATAACGTGGCCGTTGCATGGACAATAGTCACACAAAATACAAGTTTACCTCACTTAAATGAGCATATGGCCACACTTTTTAACACCTACGTCCACATTTGGCATAATTTTATGTGACCAAAGCTCACAAGAAGACACTCGTTGTGAGACCAGATGGTTGCAATTTGCCACACACAAATAAAAAATAAGTGGCCATTGCATGGACAATAGTCACACAAAATACAAGTTTACATTACTTAAAAGAGCATATGGTCATACTTTTTAACACCTACGACCATATTTGGCATATATTTATGTGACCAAAACCCACAAAAAGACACTCGTTGTGTGACCAAATGGTTGCAATTTGCCACACACAAATAAAAATAAAGTGGCCATTGCATGGACAATAGTCACGCAAAATACAAGTGTACCTCACTTAAAAGAGCATATGGTCACACTTTTTAACACCTACGGCCACATTTGGCATAATTTTATGTGACCAAAGCTCACAAGAAGACACTCGTTGTGTGACCAAATGGTTGCAATCAGCCACACACAAATAAAAATAAAGTGGCCATTGCATGAACAATAGTCACACAAAATACAAGTTTACCTCACTTAAACGAGCATATGGTCACACTTTTTAACACCTACGGCCACATTTGGCATAATTTTATGTGACTAAAGCCCACAACAACACACTCGTTGTGTAACCAAATGGTTGCAATCAGCCACACACAAATAAAAATAAAGTGGCCATTGCATGGACAATAGTCACGCAAAACACAAGTGTACCTCACTTAAAAGAGCATATGGTCACACTTTTTAACACCTATGGCCACATTTGGCATAATTTTATGTGACCAAAGCTCACAAGAAGACACTCGTTGTGTGACCAAATGGTTGCAATCAGCCACACACAAATAAAAAATAAGTGGCCATTGCATGGACAATAGTCACACAAAATACAAGTTTACATTACTTAAAATAGCATATGGTCATACTTTTTAACACCTACGGCCACATTTGGCATAATTTTATGTGACCAAAACCGAAAAGAAGACACTCGTTGTGTGACGAAATGGTTGCAATCAGCCACACACAAATAAAAATAAAGTGGCCATTGCATGAACAATAGTCACACAAAATACAAGTTTACCTCACTTAAACGAGCATATGGTCACACTTTTTAACACCTACGGCCACATTTGACATAAATTTATGTGACTAAAGCCCACAACAACACACTCGTTGTGTAACCAAATGGTTGCACTCAGCCACACATAAATAAAAATAAAGTCGTCATTGCATGGATGATAGTCACACAAAATACAAGTTTATCTTACAAAAAGAGCATATGGTCACACTTTTTAACACCTGCGGCCACATTTGGCATAACTTTATGTGACCAAAGCCTACAACAACACACTCGTTGTGTGACCAAATGGTTACAATCAGCCACACACAAATAAAAATAAAGTAGCCATTGCATGGACAATAGTCACACAAAATACAACTGTACCTCTCTTAAAAGAGTGTATAGTAACACTTTTTAACACATACGACCACATTTTGCATAATTTTATGTGACCAAAGACCACAAGAAGACACTCGTTATGTAACCAAATGGTTGCAATCAGCCACACACAAATAAAAATAAAGTGGTCATTGCATGGATGATAGTCACACAAAATACAAGTTTATCTTACAAAAAGCGCATATGGTCACACTTTTTAACTCTTGCGTCCACATTTGGCATAATTTTATGTGACCAAAGCCTACAACAACACACTCGTTGTGTGACCAAATGGTTACAATCAGCCATACACAAATAAAAATAAAGTAGCCATTGCATGGACAATAGTCACACAAAATACAACTGTACCTCTCTTAAAAGAGCGTATAGTAACACTTTTTAACACATACGACCACATTTTGCATAATTTTATGTGACCAAAGACCACAAAAAGACACTCGTTGTGTAACCAAATGGTTGCAATCAGCCACACACAAATAAAAATAAAGTGGCCATTCCGTGGACAATAGTCACGCATAATACAAGTGTACCTCACTTAAAAGAGCATATGGTCACACTTTTTAACACCTACGGCCACATTTGGCATAATTTTATGTGACCAAAACCCACAAGAAGACACTCGTTGTGTGACCAAATGGTTGCAATCAGCCACACCCAAATAAAAATAAAGTGGCCATTGCATGAACAATAGTCACACAATATACAAGTTTACCTCACTTAAGCGAGCATATGGTCACACTTTTTAAGACCTACGGCCACATTTGGCATAATTTTATGTGACTAAAGCCCACAACAACACACTCGTTGTGTAACCAAATGGTTGCAATCAGCCACACACAAATAAAAATAAAGTGGTCATTGCATGGATGATAGTCACACAAAATACAAGTTTATCTAACTTAAAAGAACATATGGTCACACTTTTTAACACCTACGACCACATTTGGCATAAATTTATGTGACCAAAGCCCACGACAACACACTCGTTGTGTGACCAAATGGTTGCAATCAGCCACACATAAATAAAAATAAAGTGGTAATTGCATGGATGATAGTCACACAAAATACAAGTTTATCTTACTTAAAAGAGCATATGGTCATACTTTTTAACACCTATGGCCACATTTGGCACAATTTTATGTGACCAAAGCTCACAAGAAGACACTCGTTGTGTGACCAAATGGTTGCAATCAGCCACACACAAATAAAAAATAAGTGGCCATAGCATGGACAATAGTCACACAAAATACAAGTTTACATTACTTAAAATAGCATATGGTCATACTTTTTAACACCTACGGCCACATTTGGCATAATTTTATGTGACCAAAACCGAAAAGAAGACACTCGTTGTGTGACGAAATGGTTGCAATCAGCCACACACAAATAAAAATAAAGTGGCCATTGCATGAACAATAGTCACACAAAATACAAGTTTACCTCACTTAAACGAGCATATGGTCAGACTTTTTAACACCTATGGCTACATTTGGCATAATTTTATGTGACTAAAGCCCACAACAACACACTCGTTGTGTAACCAAATGGTTGCAATCAGCCACACACAAATAAAAATAAGGTGGTCATTGCATGGATGATAGTCACACAAAATACAAGTTTATCTTACTTAAAAGAGCATATGGTCATACTTTTTAACACCTACGACCACATTTGGCATAATTTTATGTGACCAAAGCCCACGACAACGCACTCATTGTGTGACCAAATGGTTGCAATCAGCCACACACAAATAAAAATAAAGTAGTCATTGCATGGATGATAGTCACACAAAATACAAGTTTATCTTACTTAAAGAGCATATGGTCACACTTTTTAACACCTGCGGCCACATTTGGCATAATTTTATGTGACCAAACCCTACAACAACACACTCGTTGTGTGACCAAATGGTTACAATCAGCCACACACAAATAAAAATAAAGTAGCCATTGCACGGACAATAGTCACACAAAATACAACTGCACCTCTCTTAAAAGAGCGTATTGCAACACTTTTTAACACATACGGCCACATTTTGCATAATTCAAAGACCACAAGAAGACACTCGTTGTGTAACAAAATGGTTGCAATCAGCCACACACAAATAAAAATAAAGTGGCCATTCCGTGGACATTAGTCTAAAAAAATACAAGTTTACTTCACTTAAAAGAGCATATGGTCACACTTTTTAACACCTACGACCACATTTGGCATAATTTTATGTGACCAAAGCCCATAAGAAGACACTCGTTGTGTGACCAAATGGTTGCAATCAGCCACACACAAATAAAAATAAAGTGGCCTTTGCATGGACAACAGTCACACAAAATACAAGTTTACCTTACTTAAAACAGCATATGGTCACACTTTTTAACTCCTACGTCCACATTTGGCACAATTTTATGTGACCAAAGCCCACAAGAAGACACTCGTCGTGTGACCAAATGGTTGCAATCAGCCACACACAAAAAAAAATAACGTGGCCGTTGCATGGACAATAGTCACACAAAATACAAGTTTACCTCACTTAAATGAGCATATGGCCACACTTTTTAACACCTACGTCCACATTTGGCATAATTTTATGTGACCAAAGCTCACAAGAAGACACTCGTTGTGAGACCAGATGGTTGCAATTTGCCACACACAAATAAAAAATAAGTGGCCATTGCATGGACAATAGTCACACAAAATACAAGTTTACATTACTTAAAAGAGCATATGGTCATACTTTTTAACACCTACGACCATATTTGGCATATATTTATGTGACCAAAACCCACAAAAAGACACTCGTTGTGTGACCAAATGGTTGCAATTTGCCACACACAAATAAAAATAAAGTGGCCATTGCATGGACAATAGTCACGCAAAATACAAGTGTACCTCACTTAAAAGAGCATATGGTCACACTTTTTAACACCTACGGCCACATTTGGCATAATTTTATGTGACCAAAGCTCACAAGAAGACACTCGTTGTGTGACCAAATGGTTGCAATCAGCCACACACAAATAAAAATAAAGTGGCCATTGCATGAACAATAGTCACACAAAATACAAGTTTACCTCACTTAAACGAGCATATGGTCACACTTTTTACCACCTAAGACCACATTTGGCATAATTTTATGTTACTAAAGCCCACAACAACACACTCGTTGTGTAACCAAATGGTTGCAATCAGCCACACACAAATAAAAATAAAGTGGCCATTGCATGGACAATAGTCACGCAAAACACAAGTGTACCTCACTTAAAAGAGCATATGGTCACACTTTTTAACACCTATGGCCACATTTGGCATAGATACATGTGACTAAAGCTCACAAGAAGACACTCGTTGTGTGACCAAATGGTTGCAATCAGCCACACACAAATAAAAAATAAGTGGCCAATGCATGGACAATAGTCACACAAAATACAAGTTTACATTACTTAAAATAGCATATGGTCATACTTTTTAACACCTACGGCCACATTTGGCATAATTTTATGTGACCAAAACCGAAAAGAAGACACTCGTTGTGTGACGAAATGGTTGCAATCAGCCACACACAAATAAAAATAAAGTGGCCATTGCATGAACAATAGTCACACAAAATACAAGTTTACCTCACTTAAACGAGCATATGGTCAGACTTTTTAACACCTATGGCCACATTTGGCATAATTTTATGTGACTAAAGCCCACAACAACACACTCGTTGTGTAACCAAATGGTTGCAATCAGCCACACACAAATAAAAATAAGGTGGTCATTGCATGGATGATAGTCACACAAAATACAAGTTTATCTTACTTAAAAGAGCATATGGTCATACTTTTTAACACCTACGACCACATTTGGCATAATTTTATGTGACCAAAGCCCACGACAACACACTCATTGTGTGACCAAATGGTTGCAATCAGCCACACACAAATAAAAATAAAGTAGTCATTGCATGGATGATAGTCACACAAAATACAAGTTTATCTTACTTAAAGAGCATATGGTCACACTTTTTAACACCTGCGGCCACATTTGGCATAATTTTATGTGACCAAACCCTACAACAACACACTCGTTGTGTGACCAAATGGTTACAATCAGCCACACACAAATAAAAATAAAGTAGCCATTGCACGGACAATATTTACACAAAATACAACTGCACCTCTCTTAAAAGAGCGTATAACAACACTTTTTAACACATACGGCCACATTTTGCATAATTTTATGTGACCAAAGACCACAAGAAGACACTCGTTGTGTAACCAAATGGTTGCAATCAGCCACACACAAATAAATATAAAGTGGCCATTCCGTGGACATTAGTCACAAAAAATACAAGTTTACCTCACTTAAAAGAGCATATGGTCACACTTTTTAACACCTACGACCACATTTGGCATAATTTTATGTGACCAAAGCCCATAAGAAGACACTCGTTGTGTGACCAAATGGTTGCAATCAGCCACACACAAATAAAAATAAAGTGGCCTTTGCATGGACAACAGTCACACAAAATACAAGTTTACCTCACTTAAATGAGCATATGGCCACACTTTTTAACACCTACGTCCACATTTGGCATAATTTTATGTGACCAAAGCTCACAAGAAGACACTCGTTGTGTGACCACATGGTTGCAATTTGCCACACACAAATAAAAAATAAGTGGCCATTGCATGGACAATGGTCACACAAAATACAAGTTTACATTACTTAAAAGAGCATATGGTCATACTTGTTAACACCTACGACCACATTTGGCATATATTTATGTGACCAAAACCCACAAGAAGACACTCGTTGTGTGACCAAATGGTTGCAATTTGCCACACACAAATAAAAATAAAGTGGCCATTGCATGGACAATAGTCACGCAAAATACAAGTGTACCTCACTAAAAAGAGCATATGGTCACACTTTTTAACACCTACGGCCACATTTGGCATAATTTTATGTGACCAAAGCTCACAAGAAGACACTCGTTGTGTGACCAAATGGTTGCAATCAGCCACACACAAATAAAAATAAAGTGGCCATTGCATGAACAATAGTCACACAAAATACAAGTTTACCTCACTTAAACGAGCATATGGTCACACTTTTTACCACCTAAGACCACATTTGGCATAATTTTATGTTACTAAAGCCCACAACAACACACTCGTTGTGTAACCAAATGGTTGCAATCAGCCACACACAAATAAAAATAAAGTGGCCATTGCATGGACAATAGTCACGCAAAACACAAGTGTACCTCACTTAAAAGAGCATATGGTCACACTTTTTAACACCTATGGCCACATTTGGCATAGATACATGTGACTAAAGCTCACAAGAAGACACTCGTTGTGTGACCAAATGGTTGCAATCAGCCACACACAAATAAAAAATAAGTGGCCAATGCATGGACAATAGTCACACAAAATACAAGTTTACATTACTTAAAATAGCATATGGTCATACTTTTTAACACCTACGGCCACATTTGGCATAATTTTATGTGACCAAAACCGAAAAGAAGACACTCGTTGTGTGACGAAATGGTTGCAATCAGCCACACACAAATAAAAATAAAGTGGCCATTGCATGAACAATAGTCACACAAAATACAAGTTTACCTCACTTAAACGAGCATATGGTCAGACTTTTTAACACCTATGGCCACATTTGGCATAATTTTATGTGACTAAAGCCCACAACAACACACTCGTTGTGTAACCAAATGGTTGCAATCAGCCACACACAAATAAAAATAAAGGTGGTCATTGCATGGATGATAGTCACACAAAATACAAGTTTATCTTACTTAAAAGAGCATATGGTCATACTTTTTAACACCTACGACCACATTTGGCATAATTTTATGTGACCAAAGCCCACGACAACGCACTCATTGTGTGACCAAATGGTTGCAATCAGCCACACACAAATAAAAATAAAGTAGTCATTGCATGGATGATAGTCACACAAAATACAAGTTTATCTTACTTAAAGAGCATATGGTCACACTTTTTAACACCTGCGGCCACATTTGGCATAATTTTATGTGACCAAACCCTACAACAACACACTCGTTGTGTGACCAAATGGTTACAATCAGCCACACACAAATAAAAATAAAGTAGCCATTGCACGGACAATAGTCACACAAAATACAACTGCACCTCTCTTAAAAGAGCGTATAGCAACACTTTTTAACACATACGGCCACATTTTGCATAATTTTATGTGACCAAAGACCACAAGAAGACACTCATTGTGTAACCAAATGGTTGCAATCAGCCACACACAAAAAAAAATAAAGTGGCCATTCCGTGGACATTAGTCACAAAAAATACAAGTTTACCTCACTTAAAAGAGCATATGGTCACACTTTTTAACACCTACGACCACATTTGGCATAATTTTATGTGACCAAAGCCCATAAGAAGACACTCGTTGTGTGACCAAATGGTTGCAATCAGCCACACACAAATAAAAATAAAGTGGCCTTTGCATGGACAACAGTCACACAAAATACAAGTTTACCTTACTTAAAACAGCATATGGTCACACTTTTTAACTCCTACGTCCACATTTGGCACAATTTTATGTGACCAAAGCCCACAAGAAGACACTCGTCGTGTGACCAAATGGTTGCAATCAGCCAGACACAAATAAAAATAACGTGGCCGTTGCATGGATAATTGTCACACAAAATACAAGTTTACCTCACTTAAATGGGCATATGGCCACACTTTTTAACACCTACGTCCACATTTGGCATAATTTTATGTGACCAAAGCTCACAAGAAGACACTCGTTGTGTGTCCAGATGGTTGCAATTTGCCACACACAAATAAAAAATAAGTGGCCATTGCATGGACAATAGTCACACAAAATACAAGTTTACATTACTTAAAAGAGCATATGGTCATACTTTTTAACACCTACGACCACATTTGGCATATATTTATGTGACCAAAACCCACAAGAAGACACTCGTTGTGTGACCAAATGGTTGCAATTTGCAACACACAAATAAAAATAAAGTGGCCATTGCATGGACAATAGTCACGCAAAATACAAGTGTACCTCACTTAAAAGAGCTTATGGTCACACTTTTTAACACCTACGGCCACATTTGGCATAATTTTATGTGACCAAAGCTCACAAGAAGACACTCGTTGTGTGACCAAATGGTTGCAATCAGCCACACACAAATAAAAATAAAGTGGCCATTGCATGAACAAATAGTCACACAAAATACAAGTTTACCTCACTTAAACGAGCATATGGTCACACTTTTTAACACCTACGGCCACATTTGGCATAATTTTATGTGACTAAAGCCCACAACAACACACTCGTTGTGTAACCAAATGGTTGCAATCAGCCACACACAAATAAAAATAAAGTGGCCATTGCATGGACAATAGTCACGCAAAACACAAGTGTACCTCACTTAAAAGAGCATATGGTCACACTTTTTAACACCTACGGCCACATTTGGCATAATTTTATGTGACCAAAGCTCACAAGAAGACACTCGTTGTGTGACCAAATGGTTGCAATCAGCCACACACAAATAAAAAATAAGTGGCCATTGCATGGACAATAGTCACACAAAATACAAGTTTACATTACTTAAAAGAGCATATGGTCATACTTTTTAACACCTACGGCCACATTTGGCATAATTTTATGTTACCAAAACCGAAAAGAAGACACTCGTTGTGTGACGAAATGGTTGCAATCAGCCACACACAAATAAAAATAAAGTGGCCATTGCATGAACAATAGTCACACAAAATACAAGTTTACCTCACTTAAACAAGCATATGGTCACACTTTTTAACACCTATGGCCACATTTGGCATAATTTTTTGTGACTAAAGCCCACAACAACACACTCGTTGTGTAACCAAATGGTTGCAATCAGCCACACACAAATAAAAATAAGGTGGTCATTGCATGGATGATAGTCACACAAAATACAAGTTTATCTTACTTAAAAGAGCATATGGTCATAGTTTTTAACACCTACGACCACATTTGGCATAATTTTATGTGACCAAAGCCCACGACAACACACTCATTGTGTGACCAAATGGTTGCAATCAGCCACACACAAATAAAAATAAAGTAGTCATTGCATGGATGATAGTCACACAAAATACAAGTTTGTCTTACTTAAGGAGCATATGGTCACACTTTTTAACACCTGCGGCCACATTTGGCATAATTTTATGTGACCAAACCCTACAACAACACACTCGTTGTGTGACCAAATGGTTACAATCAGCCACACACAAATAAAAATAAAGTAGCCATTGCACGGACAATAGTCACACAAAATACAACTGCACCTCTCTTAAAAGAGCGTATAGCAACACTTTTTAACACATACGGCCACATTTTGCATAATTTTATGTGACCAAAGACCACAAGAAGACACTCGTTGTGTAACCAAATGGTTGCAATCAGCCACACACAAATAAAAATAAAGTGGCCATTGCATGGACAATAGTCACGCAAAACACAAGTGTACCTCACTTAAAAGAGCATATGGTCACACTTTTTAACACCTATGGCCACATTTGGCATAATTTTATGTGACCAAAGCTCACAAGAAGACACTCGTTGTGTGACCAAATGGTTGCAATCAGCCACACACAAATAAAAAATAAGTGGCCATTGCATGGACAATAGTCACACAAAATACAAGTTTACATTAATTAAAAGAGCATATGGTCATACTTTTTAACACCTACGGCCACATTTGGCATAATTTTATGTTACCAAAACCGAAAAGAAGACACTCGTTGTGTGACGAAATGGTTGCAATCAGCCACACACAAATAAAAATAAAGTGGCCATTCCATGAACAATAGTCACACAAAATACAAGTTTACCTCACTTAAACAAGCATATGGTCACACTTTTTAACACCTATGGCCACATTTGGCGTAATTTTTTGTGACTAAAGCCCACAACAACACACTCGTTGTGTAACCAAATGGTTGCAATCAGCCATACACAAATAAAAATAAGGTGGTCATTGCATGGATGATAGTCACACAAAATACAAGTTTATCTTACTTAAAAGAGCATATGGTCATAGTTTTTAACACCTACGACCACATTTGGCATAATTTTATGTGACCAAAGCCCACGACAACACACTCATTGTGTGACCAAATGGTTGCAATCAGCCACACACAAATAAAAATAAAGTAGTCATTGCATGGATGATAGTCACACAAAATACAAGTTTATCTTACTTAAAGAGCATATGGTCACACTTTTTAACACCTGCGGCCACATTTGGCATAATTTTATGTGACCAAACCCTACAACAACACACTCGTTGTGTGACCAAATGGTTACAATCAGCCACACACAAATAAAAATAAAGTAGCCATTGCACGGACAATAGTCACACAAAATACAACTGCACCTCTCTTAAAAGAGCGTATAGCAACACTTTTTAACACATACGGCCACATTTTGCATAATTTTATGTGACCAAAGACCACAAGAAGACACTCGTTGTGTAACCAAATGGTTGCAATCAGCCACACACAAATAAAAATAAAGTGGCCATTCCGTGGACATTAGTCACAAAAAATACAAGTTTACCTCACTTAAAAGAGCATATGGTCACACTTTTTAACACCTACGACCACATTTGGCATAATTTTATGTGACCAAAGCCCATAAGAAGACACTCGTTGTGTGACCAAATGGTTGCAATCAGCCACACACAAATAAAAATAAAGTGGCCTTTGCATGGACAACAGTCACACAAAATACAAGTTTACCTTACTTAAAACAGCATATGGTCACACTTTTTAACACCTACGTCCACATTTGGCACAATTTTAAGTGACCAAAGCCCACAAGAAGACACTCGTCGTGTGAACAAATGGTTGCAATCAGCCACACACATGTAAAAATAACGTGGCCGTTGCATGGACAATAGTCACACAAAATACAAGTTTACCTCACTTAAATGAGCATATGGCCACACTTTTTAACACCTACGTCCACATTTGGCATAATTTTATGTGACCAAAGCTCACAAGAAGACACTCGTTGTGTGACCAAATGGTTGCAATTTGCCACACACAAATAAAAAATAAGTGGCCATTGCATGGACAATGGTCACACAAAATACAAGTATACATTACTTAAAAGAGCATATGGTCATACTTTTTAACACCTACGACCACATTTGGCATATATTTATGTGACCAAAACCCACAAGAAGACACTCGTTGTGTGACCAAATGGTTGCAATTTGCCACACACAAATAAAAATAAAGTGGCCATTGCATGGACAATAGTCACAAAATATACAAGTGTACCTCACTTAAAAGAGCATATGGTCACACTTTTTAACACCTACGGCCACATTTGGCATAATTTTATGTGACCAAAGCTCACAAGAGGACACTCGTTGTGTGACCAAATGGTTGCAATCAGCCACACACAAATAAAAATAAAGTGGCCATTGCATGAACAATAGTCACACAAAATACATGTTTACCTCACTTAAACGAGCATATGGTCACACTTTTTAACACCTACGGCCACATTTGGCATAATTTTATGTGACTAAGGCCCACAACAACACTCTCGTTGTGTAACCAAATGGTTGCAATCAGCCACACACAAATAAAAATAAAGTGGCCATTGCATGGACAATAGTCACGCAAAACACAAGTGTACCTCACTTAAAAGAGCATATGGTCACACTTTTTAACACCTATGGCCACATTTGGCATAATTTTATGTGACCAAAGCTCACAAGAAGACACTCGTTGTGTGACCAAATGGTTGCAATCAGCCACACACAAATAAAAAATAAGTGGCCATTGCATGGACAATAGTCACACAAAATACAAGTTTACATTAATTAAAAGAGCATATGGTCATACTTTTTAACACCTACGGCCACATTTGGCATAATTTTATGTTACCAAAACCGAAAAGAAGACACTCGTTGTGTGACGAAATGGTTGCAATCAGCCACACACAAATAAAAATAAAGTGGCCATTCCATGAACAATAGTCACACAAAATACAAGTTTACCTCACTTAAACAAGCATATGGTCACACTTTTTAACACCTATGGCCACATTTGGCGTAATTTTTTGTGACTAAAGCCCACAACAACACACTCGTTGTGTAACCAAATGGTTGGAATCAGCCATACACAAATAAAAATAAGGTGGTCATTGCATGGATGATAGTCACACAAAATACAAGTTTATCTTACTTAAAGAGCATATGGTCACACTTTTTAACACCTGCGGCCACATTTGGCATAATTTTATGTGACCAAACCCTACAACAACACACTCGTTGTGTGACCAAATGGTTACAATCAGCCACACACAAATAAAAATAAAGTAGCCATTGCACGGACAATAGTCACACAAAATACAACTGCACCTCTCTTAAAAGAGCGTATAGCAACACTTTTTAACACATACGGCCACATTTTGCATAATTTTATGTGACCAAAGACCAAAGAAGACACTCGTTGTGTAACCAAATGGTTGCAATCAGCCACACACAAATAAAAATAAAGTGGCCATTCCGTGGACATTAGTCACAAAAAATACAAGTTTACCTCACTTAAAAGAGCATATGGTCACACTTTTTAACACCTACGACCACATTTGGCATAATTTTATGTGACCAAAGCCCATAAGAAGACACTCGTTGTGTGACCAAATGGTTGCAATCAGCCACACACAAATAAAAATAAAGTGGCCTTTGCATGGACAACAGTCACACAAAATACAAGTTTACCTTACTTAAAACAGCATATGGTCACACATTTTAACACCTACGTCCACATTTGGCACAATTTTAAGTGACCAAAGCCCACAAGAAGACACTCGTCGTGTGAACAAATGGTTGCAATCAGCCACACACATGTAAAAATAACGTGGCCGTTGCATGGACAATAGTCACACAAAATACAAGTTTACCTCACTTAAAAGAGCATATGGCCACACTTTTTAACACCTACGTCCACATTTGGCATAATTTTATGTGACCAAAGCTCACAAGAAGACACTCGTTGTGTGACCAAATGGTTGCAATTTGCCACACACAAATAAAAAATAAGTGGCCATTGCATGGACAATGGTCACACAAAATACAAGTTTACATTACTTAAAAGAGCATATGGTCATACTTTTTAACACCTACGACCACATTTGGCATATATTTATGTGACCAAAACCCACAAGAAGACACTCGTTGTGTGACCAAATGGTTGCAATTTGCCACACACAAATAAAAATAAAGTGGCCATTGCATGGACAATAGTCACCCAAAATACAAGTGTACCTCACTTAAAAGAGCATATGGTCACACTTTTTAACACCTACGGCCACATTTGTCATAATTTTATGTGACCAAAGCTCACAAGAAGACACTCGTTGTGTGACAAAATGGTTGCAATCAGCCACACACAAATAAAAATAAAGTGGCCATTGCATGAACAATAGTCACACAAAATACAAGTTTACCTCACTTAAACGAGCATATGGTCACACTTTTTAACACCTACGGCCACATTTGGCATAATTTTATGTGACTAAAGCCCACAACAACACACTCGTTGTGTAACCAAATGGTTGCAATCAGCCACACACAAAAAAAATAAAGTAGTCATTGCATGGATGATAGTCACACAAAATACAAGTTTATCTTACTTAAAGAGCATATGGTCACACTTTTTAACACCTGCGGCCACATTTGGCATAATTTTATGTGACCAAACCCTACAACAACACACTCGTTGTGTGACCAAATGGTTACAATCAGCCACACACAAATAAAAATAAAGTAGCCATTGCACGGACAATAGTCACACAAAATACAACTGCACCTCTCTTAAAAGAGCGTATAGCAACACTTTTTAACACATACGGCCACATTTTGCATAATTTTATGTGACCAAAGACCACAAGAAGACACTCATTGTGTAACCAAATGGTTGCAATCAGCCACACACAAAAAAAAATAAAGTGGCCATTCCGTGGACATTAGTCACAAAAAATACAAGTTTACCTCACTTAAAAGAGCATATGGTCACACTTTTTAACACCTACGACCACATTTGGCATAATTTTATGTGACCAAAGCCCATAAGAAGACACTCGTTGTGTGACCAAATGGTTGCAATCAGCCACACACAAATAAAAATAAAGTGGCCTTTGCATGGACAACAGTCACACAAAATACAAGTTTACCTTACTTAAAACAGCATATGGTCACACTTTTTAACACCTACGTCCACATTTGGCACAATTTTATGTGACCAAAGCCCACAAGAAGACACTCGTCGTGTGAACAAATGGTTGCAATCAGCCACACAAAAATAAAAATAACGTGGCTGTTGCATGGACAATAGTCACACAAAATACAAGTTTACCTCACTTAAATGAGCATATGGCCACACTTTTTAACACCTACGTCCACATTTGGCATATATTTATGTCACCAAAGCTCACAAGAAGACACTCGTTGTGTGACCAAATGGTTGCAATTTGCCACACACAAATAAAAAATAAGTGGCCATTGCATGGACAATGGTCACACAAAATACAAGTTTACATTACTTAAAAGAGCATATGGTCATACTTTTTAACACCTACGACCACATTTGGCATATATTTATGTGACCAAAACCCACAAGAAGACACTCGTTGTGTGACCAAATGGTTGCAATTTGCCACACACAAATAAAAATAAAGTGGCCATTGCATGGACAATAGTCACCCAAAATACAAGTGTACCTCACTTAAAAGAGCATATGGTCACACTTTTTAACACCTACGGCCACATTTGTCATAATTTTATGTGACCAAAGCTCACAAGAAGACACTCGTTGTGTGACAAAATGGTTGCAATCAGCCACACACAAATAAAAATAAAGTGGTCATTGCATGGATGATAGTCACACAAAATACAAGTTTATCTTACTTAAAAGAGCATATGGTCATACTTTTTAACACCTACGACCACATTTGGCATAATTTTATGTGACCAAAGCCCACGACAACACACTCATTGTGTGACCAAATGGTTGCAATCAGCCACACACAAATAAAAATAAAGTAGTCATTGCATGGATGATAGTCACACAAAATACAAGTTTATCTTACTTAAAGAGCATATGGTCACACTTTTTAACACCTGCGGCCACATTTGGCATAATTTTATGTGACCAAACCCTACAACAACACACTCGTTGTGTGACCAAATGGTTACAATCAGCCACACACAAATAAAAATAAAGTAGCCATTGCACGGACAATAGTCACACAAAATACAACTGCACCTCTCTTAAAAGAGCGTATAGCAACACTTTTTAACACATACGGCCACATTTTGCATAATTTTATGTGACCAAAGACCACAAGAAGACACTCGTTGTGTAACCAAATGGTTGCAATCAGCCACACACAAAAAAAAATAAAGTGGCCATTCCGTGGACATTAGTCACAAAAAATACAAGTTTACCTCACTTAAAAGAGCATATGGTCACACTTTTTAACACCTACGACCACATTTGGCATAATTTTATGTGACCAAAGCCCATAAGAAGACACTCGTTGTGTGACCAAATGGTTGCAATCAGCCACACACAAATAAAAATAAAGTGGCCTTTGCATGGACAACAGTCACACAAAATACAAGTTTACCTTACTTAAAACAGCATATGGTCACACTTTTTAACACCTACGTCCACATTTGTCACAATTTTATGTGACCAAAGCCCACAAGAAGACACTCGTCGTGTGAACAAATGGTTGCAATCAGCCACACAAAAATAAAAATAACGTGGCTGTTGCATGGACAATAGTCACACAAAATACAAGTTTACCTCACTTAAATGAGCATATGGCCACACTTTTTAACACCTACGTCCACATTTGGCATATATTTATGTGACCAAAGCTCACAAGAAGACACTCGTTGTGTGACCAAATGGTTGCAATTTGCCACACACAAATAAAAAATAAGTGGCCATTGCATGGACAATGGTCACACAAAATACAAGTTTACATTACTTAAAAGAGCATTTGGTCATACTTTTTAACACCTACGACCACATTTGGCATATATTTATGTGACCAAAACCCACAAGAAGACACTCGTTGTGTGACCAAATGGATGCAATTTGCCACACACAAATAAAAATAAAGTGGCCATTGCATGGACAATAGTCACGCAAAATACAAGTGTACCTCACTTAAAAGAGCATATGGTCACACTTTTTAACACATACGGCCACATTTGGCATAATTTTATGTGACCAAAGCTCACAAGAAGACACTCGTTGTGTGACCAAATGGTTGCAATCAGCCACACACAAATAAAAATAAAGTGGCCATTGCATGAACAATAGTCACACAAAATACAAGTTTACCTCACTTAAACGAGCATATGGTCACACTTTTTAACACCTACGGCCACATTTGGCATAATTTTATGTGACTAAAGCCCACAACAACACACTCGTTGTGTAACCAAATGGTTGCAATCAGCCACACACAAAAAAAAAAAAATAAATAAAGTGGTCATTGCAAGGATGATAGTCACACAAAATACAAGTTTATCTTACTTAAAAGAGCATATGGTCACACTTTTTAACACCTACGACCACATTTGGCATAATTTTATGTGACCAAAGCCCACGACAACACACTCGTTGTGTGACCAAATGGTTGCAATCAGCCACACACAAATAAAAATAAAGTAGTCATTGCATGGATGATAGTCACACAAAATACAAGTTTATCTTACTAAAAGAGCATATGGTCACACTTTTTAACACCTGCGGCCACATTTGGCATAATTTTATGTGACCAAAGCCTACAACAACACACTCGTTGTGTGACCAAATGGTTACAATCAGCCACACACAAATAAAAATAAAGTAGCCATTGCATGGACAATAGTCACACAAAATACAAGTTTACAATACTTAAAAGAGCATATGGTCATACTTTTTAACACCTAAGGCCACATTTGGCATAATTTTATGTGACCAAAGCCCACAAGAAGAGACTCGTTGTGTGACCAAATGGTTGCAATCAGCCACACACAAATAAAAATAAAGTGGCCATTGCATGGACAATAGTTACGCAAAACACAAGTGTACCTCACTTAAAAGAGCATATGGTCAAACTTTTTAACACCTACGGCCACATTTGGCATAATTTTATGTGACCAAAGCTCACAAGAAGACACTCGTTGTGTGACCAAATGGTTGCAATCAGCCACACACAAATAAAAAAAAGTGGCCATTGCATGGACAATAGTCACACAAAATACAAGTTTACATTACTTAAAAGAGCATATGGTCATACTTTTTAACACCTACGGCCACATTTGACATAATTTTATGTGACCAAAACCCAGAAGAAGACACTCGTTGTGTGACGAAATGGTTGCAATCAGCCACACACAAATAAAAATAAAGTGGCCATTGCATGAACAATAGTCACGCAAAATACAAGTTTACCTCACTTAAACGAGCATATGGTCACACTTTTTAACACCTACGGCCACATTTGGCATAATTTTATGTGACCAAAGCTCACAAGAAGACACTCGCTGTGTGACCAAATGGTTGCAATCAGCCACACACAAATAAAAAAAAGTGGTCATTGCATGGACAATAGTCACACAAAATACAAGTTACATTACTTAAAAGAGCATATGGTCATACTTTTTAATACATACGGCCACATTTGACATAATTTTATGTGACCAAAACCCAGACGAAGACACTCGTTGTGTGACGAAATGGTTGCAATCAGCCACACACAAAAAAAAAAAAAGTGGCCATTGCATGGACAATAGTCACACAAAATACAAGTTTACATTACTTAAAGAAGCATATGGTCATACTTTTTAACACCTACGGCCACATTTGACATAATTTTATGTGACCAAAACCCAGAAGAAGACACTCGTTGTGTGACGAAATGGCTGCAATCAGTCACACACAAATAAAAATAAAGTGGCCATTGCATGAACAATAGTCACACAAAATACAAGTTTAGCTCACTTAAACGAGCATTTGGTCACACTTTTTAACACCTACGGCCACATTTGGCATAATTTTATGTGACTAAAACCCACAACAACACACTCGTTGTGTAACCAAATGGTTGCGATCAGCCACACACAAATAAAAATAAAGTGGTCATTGCATGGATGATAGTCACACAAAATACAAGTTTATCTTACTAAAAGAGCATATGGTCACACTATTTAACACCTGCGGCCACATTTGGCATAATTTTATGTGACCAAACCCTACAACAACACACTCATTGTGTGACCAAATGGTTATAATCAGCCACACACAAATAAGAATAAAGTAGCCATTGCATGGACAATAGTCACACAAAATACAACTGCACCTCTCTTAAAAGAGCGTATAGTAAAACTTTTTAACACATACGACCACATTTTGCATAATGTTATGTGACCAAAGACCACCAGAAGACACTCGTTGTGTAACCAAATGGTTGCAATCAGCCACACACAAATAAAAATAAAGTGGACATTCCGTGGACAATAATCACAAAAAATACAAGTTTACCTCACTTAAAAGAGCATATGGTCACACTTTTTAACACCTACGACCACATTTGGCATAATTTTATGTGACCAAAGCCCATAAGAAGACACTCGTTGTGTGACCAAATGGTTGCAATCAGCCACACACAAATAAAAATAAAGTGGCCTTTGCATGGACAATAGTCACACAAAATACAAGTTTACCTTACTTAAAACAGCATATGGTCACACTTTTTAACACCTACGTCCATATTTGGCAAGCCCACAAGAAGACACTCGTCGTGTGACCAAATGGTTGCAATCAGCCACACACAAATAAAAATAACGTGGGCGTTGCATGGACAATAGTCACACAAAATACAAGTTTACCTCACTTAAATGAGCATATGGCCACACTTTTTAACACTTACGCCCACATTTGGCATAATTTTATGTGACCAAAGCCCACAAGAAGACACTCGTTGTTTGACCAAATGGTTGCAACCAGCCACACCCAAATAAAAATAAAGTGGCCGTTGCATGGACAATAGTCACACAACATACAAGTTTACCTCACTTAAAAGAGCATATGGTCACACTTTTTAACACATACGACCACATTTGGTATAATTTTATGTGACCAAAGCCCACAAGAAGACACTCGTTGTGTGATCAAATGGTTGCAATCGGCCACACACAAATAAAAATAAAGTGGTCATTGCATGGAGAATAGTCACACTAAATACAAGTTTACGTCACTTAAAAGAGCATATGGTCACACTTTTTAACACCTACGACCATATTTGACATTATTTTATGTGACCAAAGCCCACAAGAAGACCCTCGTTGTGCGACCAAATGGTTGCTATCAGCCACACACAAATAAAACTAAAGTGGTCGGCCATTGCATGAACAATAGTCACACAAAATAAGATTTACCTCACTTAAACGAGCATATGGTCACACTTTTTTACACCTACGGCCACATTTGGCATAATTTTATGTGACCAAAGCCCCCAACAACACACTCGTTATGTGTCCAAATGGTTGTAATCAGCCACACACAAATAAATATAAATTGCCCATTGCATGGACAATAATTACATTAAATACACTTTCGCTTGATTTTAAAGAGCATATGGTCACACGTTTTACGATTTTGGTCACTCTTTGTAAATGGATACGGCCACTAACCATCTAATGTGACCATATGGACCCTTTGATCATGGGACCTTTAGTCACACACACAATGAAAAAACAAGTGTGACCCAAATGGTTATGGGTTATGGTCACACAATTCTGGTGTGACCAAAGCAAAAATTTTCACCAGTGTAAATAACGAGCAAGTATGAGACCTTAAGAAAGTCTAAACATGTCGCTTTGTTGTACGCAAGTACAGACCTGTTACCGCTGCTTTGACTTAATATAGAAAGATATGTCGCTTTGTTGTACGTAAGTGCTGACCTGTCACCGCTGTCTTGGCTAAAATAAAAGAAGTATGCTCTACCCTAAGACAAACTAAGACACTTTGTTCTACGTGTGTACAGAACTGTGTCCAAAGTTTGCATTTTCAAAGTTGATTTGCAAAAACCAAAAAGTCATAATAATTGTATGTTTGTCTTGATCACAGAAGTATGTCTTAATGTGGGACACGTAAGGTAATTTCTTGATAAATAAAAAGGCCAAAGGAAAATTCTAGTGTTGAGTGCTTAAGTGGACAAAACCACCAATAATCAGAAAGGTAAGTGTTGGACACATAAGGTAGTTTCTTGATAAATAAAAAGGCCAAGGGAATTTCCAAAGTGTTAAATGTTTAAAAGGGAAAATCATACCGACAATCGACTTGGAATGTATATCATGACAAACAACCAAAGGAATAAAAAATTCCTAAGTGTGAAAGTGTAATACTGAAAGTGCGTTTGACATCGCTATCTGATTGAACCTTCTTTGACTTTCTCGCAAAAATATTCTGTTAGTATAGGTCGTAATTTTTAAAGTACTTTTGAGTAGTTTAAGTTTTATTCTTATTTTATTTAATTTTAGTTCATTTTATTTTACTTTATTTTATTTTACTTTAAGAAGGATAAATGTCAAAGTTACTAGGATGCATTTTTAGTTAAAGAAACAAAAATTGCGTGAAAATCTGTTGTTTAGTGTGAATGATCTTGCAAAGTTAGAAAATTTCTGTTACCCGAAAATGTTGAAAAAGTAGAATTTTATTCAAGGATTTTCAAAATTTTAGCTTAAGTTCGAAATTCAGACAAATTCTAACATAATTTGGAGTTTGTCAGGAAGTTCAAACTTATGCTAAGGTCGAAGGTAGTTGATATAAATAGGTCAACGGTACTTCAGTTAAGGCATCTACCCTCGAATTTGAATTCTCGAACTTGTGCTCCGGCGATTTCGAACTTAATCTCGAACATACCGATTCTCGAAGTTCATTCTATCCTTGAAGTTTTCCCATTATTTCTCGAACATACATGTTTACTTAGGTATAATACTCATCATAATACTAAGTATGCGTAGTTTAGGACATTATTGTGGCAAAAATCAAACTTATTTGATGTTTATAATATTTGAAACTAGGTGGTTTAAAATCATGAGTTTTGAAATATAAAACTTCAAATAAATGCCAAATAACTTCGATTAGAACCCAATAGGACTAGATTATACTGTTGATTAAGTCAAATGGGGTTAAAATCTTAGTTATTTTGTTGAATGTGACCGACTTCGAACTTGTTCTTCAGGTTCGAACTTATCAGAAAGTTCGAACTTGTTGAAATATCTTTAAGTTCAAAGTCAGTCAAGTTCAAATATATATCTCGAATTTATTTAAATTCGAATGGTTTTAAATAATTTCAAATTTGTCTAAGTTCGAATGTGTTGGACTTCGAACTTATGCAAGTTCGAAGTTATGCAAATTCGAAAATAACAAGTTTCATTTTATTTTTAATTGCTAAATTTGTTTGTTGATTCTGTGTGCAGATATGGGTGATCGTGCTTTTTATAATAAGCACAATATGGTCATTGCAGTGGATCTCCAATTGCCAGAGGCACAACTGTAACGTCAGATGATTGAATTCCTGACTCAATCTCACGTATCCTATGCACTCACCCACAACTTACAAATTACCCTGACGTATGTGCGACAATTTTGGGAGCATGTGCAAGTCGATTGCTCGGTTACACCTACAGTGCTTAGAACAAAGGTAGGCGGTCAACCAATAGTGTTTTCAGCTAACATGTTGAGGCAGATTCAACAGCTAGGCATGGAGGAACAAGAAGCATGGCCTATAGATTTTCCATTAACCATTCGACAAGCTGCATTTTTGAGGATGGGGTATGCCCAAGATATAACGAAGTCATCGTATGTTAAAAGTGGGATGATTGGACAATGCAGATATCTTGTCCACGTTATTATGGTATGTTTTGCACCAAAGAAGGCGGGCTTCGACACGATGGTGTCCTAATTGCAATCTGCGTTGATTGCTTTGGTATACAATATGTTCAGTTTTTCCGACATGTTTTTCGGGGAGTTTGTGCACCAGATCACAGCTCCGATAAGGGAATGATTTTTGATGTATCCCCGCTTCGCCATGATGATCATACGTCATTTCTTGCCGAATTTGCCACCACTTCCTGATCAAAGTGGCGTGTCTTTGATAGATAAGCGCATAGCTGACCGCCAGACCCATAATGCGAGAAGGGCTGAGCAGGTCAGGCCCCAAGTGGCACCATTGTTTGGGGCAGTTATAGATCTGTATTTTGTTGTTGGAGGGTGATGTTTTGATTGATGAAGCCCCACCGCAACAGTAGCAGAAACAGCAACAGAAACAGCCACAACAACAATAAAGGCAAAGAACACCGACTAGAAGAGCTCTGGTTGCTAGATCCACTCCTCGCCCACAGCCAGCTACTGAAGCTGCTGGGCCATCAAGTTCGGCTCCTCAATACGACCAGAGGGCGCAAACTCTTGAGGAAATATGGGCTCAAGGAATAGCTGCGGAGCAAAATATTGCTGAACAACTAATTCAAGACGTGTTAGAGCCTCCAGCTGATTTCCATGACATTTTTAAGGAGAATGATGAATATCAGCCCTCTAATGCTGAGTTTATGGACATAGAGGTCCAGGCTGAAGAAGAAGGCACAACGGAACACACTGAGGCAGAAGGTCACGTAGAGACCGCCTCCGGCTCTAATTGATGAAGAGACCGAAGAATCTGAATTAGAAGAAGAAGAAAAAGTTCCTCTCATTCCTAGGCATAGGGCGAAAAGGCATAGATTCATGCAAGGAGCTCCATCCACTTCAGCTTCTCCATCGGTGTTACTAGCTGCTCCATCATCATCAACCACAGCTCTCTCAGGCTGTAAAAGAGTTGCAGCCACACAATGCTCGACTGGACCAAGAGAATGCCGAGTTAAAAACAACTGTGGCTGATCAACAAGGACAAGTCCAGACAATGTGGACCCTCATTGAGTAGATATTGTAAGATCTACGAGCTGAGGGGGAGAGTAGCTGCAAGGAGGATCAGTTGAGAAATGTTAGGAGAGACGATGAGGAAGGCGATGATCCAGTTGCACAAAAGGAAGGTGAGCTAGCAGATCTTTCCCAAAAGAATGCTCAGCAAGAAATCATTAAGGGGATCCTAGTTCGTCAAGTATGGAAGGAGGTGAAGCTTCAAAGGATGTTGAGTATTAGATTATTGAAGCGTTAATAGATCTTGATGATGAAGACGAGTTTGGATTTGATCAAGAAGATCGGGAAGAAGGGGAGTTCATTCCAGAAGAAGTTGTGGACTGGAAATCAGATGATGAAGCTATAGAAGATGAGGATTATGATGTTGATGAGGCATTGATCCCGAAGCAGCCTATCACTGAACAATATGTAAGTAATGATCAGAATGTGATAGACATAGATGAGCTTAACTTGGCAGCTATAGAAGAATCAGAATCTGATCTAGCAGAAAGGGAACAATCGAAGGAAGAGATGAGGAGACTATGGTTTAAGAAGGAGGAGGAGAAGACTGACTTGGCAGTGAAGAAAAGGATGAGGCTGCCAAGTCCAAGAAAGCTTTCAGGCGGGATTCTGAGCTGGTTCTTTGATAGGGAACTGCAGCTTTTCGTTCTCAAAAGAAGAGACGTGCTTCAGTATCTGAGGAGAACCTTAAAGGTCTTTAATACATTGCCCAAATATGAGGTGAAGGAATTGGCCTGGAAGGAGCTTATCAACTTGGGAGACGACCCCTACGCTGAAGTAATTGCAAAACTGACAGGATCTAAAACTAATTAACCAAGACTAACTGATTTGGATTTATCAGAGTATAAATCAATAATCTTGCTTTGAACCAAAGTTTAATTAAGAAGTTTGCGGAATAACACTTAATTATTTTAACAAAAGCTTTCAGAACCAATGGCAGATAAACACAAGAAATAATCAAAGAAATAATCAAAGACCTTGGGCTAGGATGGTTTACAACCTAGTCCGGTGTTTGAAGAAAGTTCCCTTGAAGTCTATGCCACAGGATGTACTTGCAAACGTGAAGTGGTGGTTTGTAGACAATGAAATGGCTAAAGCAGTTATGGAGGATCTAGAAGAGAAGACAATTTTGAAAGTATACGATCCGCTGCATCTAATTAACCTATCAAAGGATAACCTGAAAAAACTTCATGATCAGCCGATTTTCTTTCACGAAGGCTGGAGATCTGAAGGCATGAAGTTCAAGAAAGTGGTAAAGGTTTGAATAGAGCAGGGATTATATGTTGGTAGTAGTTTGTATAGACCTAATACTTAGACAAAATATATATAGTTAGAAGCTATCGTGAAGGGGGAGTCTGTTAGTGCATCCTTTGTGACGATAGCAGTCTAAGAATAGATGATATTTCCAAGTGTTCGTAATCGCACATTAATACGTATGTTTGATAAATGTTTGATATTGATATTAATTGTATATATGTTTGAACTTGGTTGTAATTGATGTTTAACAATAAGTTCAAACATAAGTTCAAATGTAAGTTCAAAGGTAAGTTCAAACATAAGTTCTAGAACAAGTTCAAAGACAAGTTCTAGAATAAGTTCAAAGGCCTAGATTCGAACTTATGATGGACAAGTTCATGGGCTTGGGCCTTCTCAAACTTCTCCAGGGCAAGTTCGAATCTGAGGTCTATAATTAAGAGTTAATCAGTTTTGATTAAGAATCTTTGCAGAAATTAATTTTTGGGCGATTACGAACTTGCAGAGACTTTTCAATGTGTTCTAGGGGAGAATCACGGGTCGGGACGTTCGAGTTTACGTCTATCATCGTGTGTGTCTCCGTGTTTTGTGTGTGCGATCAATCCGTTAAATCGCAAAGAAGGATTCCGCACTCGTTGGACGGCGTCGCGTCATGATTGGATCCGTAGGTAGGTGACCTTACAAGTTCTTGAGTACCGCTCTCTTTAACTCCTCAAAGATGAATGCCGCATAGTCATAATGACGGTCGTATGCGAATTGGCGGTTAACATCGCGAGTACTTGGATGGATGCAGAGTCGTGTCCCGAGTATTTTCCTGTAAAGCACTTGTTGATGATATCGAACAGGACTCTCTAGTGGGATTGTAGGTGCTTTGTTTGGAATTTTGATGGCGTGGTAAGTTGGCCTTCATATCCTAATGTCCGAATCTAGAGAAGGAATGGGGGCAAAGGCGTATTTAATGATGGAATGGTTTTCAGAGGGTAGGCGGAGAATATGGCGAATGGATTCTTGTGTGATTTTGATGGGAACGGAGCCGCTGTTAGTGGTGAAGTGGCGTTCAACATCAGACACGAATGTGAGGTGATGCCAAAAGTGTTGAAGGTAAATTGATGGTACAGATATGGCAGTGGTTAGGGCGTAGAAAAGGGGGTGGCCTTTGAGAATATCAAAAGTGATATCCTCTGCTTTGTGGCGAAGGGTGGAAATGTCAAGTTGCCAGTTATGAGGGGCAAACTCAACAAATTGTGATGATGGGAGAAGTGATTCTTCGGGTAATTGGGCGTTGTTATTTGGAAGCGGAGAATGCGGAAGGGTTAAGATGCTTTCCGGATCCATGAGTCATGTAAACATGCAACAGTGTTAGAATATCAGACTTAAAAGAATGAAACATTGATACTAAGTCTGAGATAAGCATGAATTTGAAATTGTCTATCCTGTTTAAAGCATCGGGTCTTTTATCAGTAGAATGTGAATTCTACTGAATAAAGTCCAAAGTCAACCATTAAAAGACCAATGGTAAAATAGACATTTTCACTCAAACACTGATCCGAAATCTAAAAACTGATGCATAGGACATGGAGTATTTTTGTGATTTTTGATAAAAATGCAAAAATGGAAAAATAAAAAATAATCCTAAGTGTAGAATTTCGGATGGGTCGAAATTCGGTTGAATAGTGGTTTGAATTCGGTTCACCTAAAATTCGGATAAAAAATGATGCATGAAAAACTAAGTATGAAAACACAGATGTAGGAACTGAAATTCAGATGGGGACCGAATTCGGATGCGAACCGAATTCGGATGGATCGAATTATGGTGATGGTGAAAAGGGTAAACACTTAGAAAAATTAACATGAATGAACAATGCTGATAAAAACCGAATTCGGATGGACCCGAATCCGGATGGACCAAGATAAGGACTTAGTATTTTCTAAGTGTTGTCTACTGATCCGAAATTCGGATGGATCCGAATTTCGGATGGGTCCATTTAGTGAACATTAAAAACTGAAAATTTTCTAAGTGTGGCTCATCCGATATTCGGATGGTCTGAAATGAGGACTTTGAAACAATTTCAGCAGTTAATGAGTTCATGCACATGCAACGTGAACAGTTAAAAAAAGTCATAAAAATGCATATTCCAATGTAAAAACATGTGATGAACATTTTATATAACAACACTAACGGTTAATGAACAGATTAAACTACCTAGAATTACTAAAAACCGAATGTAAAAAACCTTAAAAATTCGAAAATCAAAAACACTAAATAGGATGTTATAAACTGAAATAAAACAGAAAAGATGTTACCTGAAGGTGAAGAAGTAAGAAAAAGCAATAAAATTGATGAAACACGGTTGATTTTGGAGCTTGAATGCTTCAAAATGGAGGAAAATGGCGGTGGAGGTCGTCGGTTTGTGAGAGAAGAAGAGGGATAAATATCTTAAAGAAGAAGAAAGAAGAAATCCTGCCTATTCAAATAGGCGGATCGGGTCGGGTCCGACTAAGATCCGCCCGTTTTCCACAAAAAATGGGGCCATCCGGTTTTTATAAAATAGAGACTACACAAAATTTGGGCTTAAATATTTATAACTAAAAAAAAATATGGGCCCAATTAAAAATCTTTTTGTATTTTCGATGAATTTAAAGTAAGACAAAGATGAATATAATTAAAAATTCAAGAAATAGGAATTAAGAAAAATATTTTTGATTTTCTTTAAACTTTTCTAAGATATAAAAATTAAGATACCAACAAAATAAAATCTTTTTGAATTTTTGGAAAATTAACAAGTTAAGTAAAACATAAAATATTTTTGTGTTTTTCTGAAAAATTACTTAAAATAAAATTAAGATTGACCTAAAACTAAAAAATTTAGAAAATTTAAAAACGAAGATTACATGAACTAACATCCTGAAAATACTCCCCCTCAATTAAACACATGTTTTCTGATCTAGACTATACAACCTTTTTAGCCATTGAAATACAGACAGACCTGGAAATATTAGCGTCCCAGTTAATTATGAACAATTCACATAACATATTTCAGAATCATTAATCATTAAAAATATACATAGATAAAGAAATTTTGAATTTAATTTTGTGACACAACCTTTAAATTTAAATAACATATATTTTCTAAAATAAAGGAATTTCAAAAAGGTATCTTTGAAATAGAATGATTTTAGAGGATGACTGAAATTTAACTAGAAGGAGAATTCAAGATGCCGATATGTCATACTAAAAACTGAAAACGTGGTTCGTCTAAAGCTTTAGTAAAAAATCAGCAAGTTGATATTCCGTGCCTACAAAATGCAATTCAATTGTTCCCTTTTCTACGTGAGCTTTAATAAAATGATATCTGACCTCTATATGTTTTGTTCATGACTGTTGCACGGGATTGCAAGAAATAGCGATCACACTTCTAGAATCACAGTAGATTGGGATATTGGTGAGCGAGAACCCATAGTCACGTAACTGTGTTCTCATCCACAACACTTGAGAGCAACAACTTGCGGCTGCTACATACTCAGCTTCTTCTGTGGATGTTGAAGCACAATTATGCTTCTTGGAGGACCAACTCACTGGTCTGTCTCCTGAAAACTAAATTCCGCCGGAAGTGCTTTTCCTATCAACTCTACAACCTGCGAAATCAGCATCTGAAATGGCAGTAAGATCAAAGTTGGTTCCCTTTAGATACTAGAGACCAAGATTGGGTGTACCGTTAAGATAACTAAGAATGTGTTTTACCGCAGTTAGGTGTGATTCTTTTGGGTCGGCCTTAAAACGAGCACAAAGACATGTTGAAAATATTATATTTGGTCTACTGGCCATAAGATACAGTAAGGATCCAATCATTCCTCTGTAAGTTGTATTGTCGACACTTTTCCGGGCAGGGTCAGAGTTAAACTTATAGTTTGAAGCCATGGGAGTTGCGATACTCGTGCAAGATTCTAACTTATACTTCTTGAGAATGTCAAAAGTATATTTCGACTGGTTCACAACAATCCCACTTCAAGTTGTTTGACTTGTAATCCGAGCAAAAAATTCATTTCCCCCATCACTCATCTCGAACCTGGACTCCATTAGAGATGAGAAATCCTTACAGAAATTACTGTCTGTAGATCCAAATATAATATGGTCGACAATTATGTGGACTAGCATTATGTGCTGACCTTTCCTTTTTGTGAACAATGTTGTGTCCACCACACCTTCGCTTAACCCATCAGAGATAAGAAAATTGGAAAGTTTGTCATACCAAGTTCGAGGTGCTTGTTTCAAACCATAGAGAGCTTTGTCTAGAACATTGACATGGTCAGGTTTATGTGCATCAACAAATACTTGTGGTTGGTCAACGTACACCTCTTCGTTGAGTTCACCGTTCAGGAAGGCTGTCTTAACTTCCATCCGGTACACTTTGAAATCTTTGTGTGTCGCGTACGCCAAGAAGATTCTGATTGCTTCTATTCCTGCAGCTGGAGCGAATGTCTCGTCTTAATCTATGTCTTCTTGCTGTCAGTAGCCTTTGACAACAAGTCTAGCTTTATTTTTTACCACAATGTCATTTTCATCTCGTTTGTTCTTAAAAATCCACTTTGTTCCGATTATGGTTCGGTCTTTTGGTTTGGGAATTAACCACCATACTCTAAGCTGTTCAAACTTGTTGAGTTCTTCTTGCAATGCCACAATCCAGTCAGGGTCTTTCAAGGCTTCATACACACGAGACATTCATAGCAGATGCCCTTCGAGTTTGGACACCGGTAGAGAGATCACCAAAGAGACCTTCGTAGCAGATGCCCTTCGAGTTTGATCTGAAGAAACCAAGAACCATCTACATCAAAATCACACAACTTTGGGTACCCATCTTAAGATGGGTCCTTTTAGGTTAGGTGTTCCAGGGGAATATTGCACGTGTACAGTCTTAGGAACCCATTTAGCAGTTATGTGTGGACTGAATGCAGAGCCTTTTGGAATCCATTTATGTGTGGATTTAACAGGCTTTGAAACCATAGGCGATGAAATTACCTTTGGTTTTGGACTTTTTGAAACTTGGTTTAAATTTGCTTTGGATTTGGGCCTAGGCAAAGTACAAGTCTCGGTTTTTGTAAAGGCCGATGATGCAGTATTTTTAATTTTTTTTTTCCGAATTCTTTTAACAGGATAAGGCACAAAATGATTCATTTCAGGTACTTGACGTCTAAAACAAGTTGAACATAATTTAAACAAGTCACCAAACGAATACTTTAAACAAGAAGTAGAATTCGATACATCATTACAAATGTTGTTTTCTGAGATTACATGCAACCTATCTCTAGAAACACATTCATCTGGCATAACAGCCTTCTTCACAAAAAAACTGGAAAAATCTTGCATAGACGTTTTGGGCGATCTTCTCACATGATCTGTAGGAACAAAACGATGAGAGTCAGTACAAACGGAAGACTTAGATTTTGAAGAATTTTCTTTTTCTCGGTGAGTGGGTTTCTTGGAAGACTTAGATTGATTCTGAGTCTTCTTTGAAACCTTAGCTTTGAAAGGTTTTGAGCACTCATCTTTAAAACTGACAGAAAATTTCAACTTTGGATTTACCCTTTTCAGACGAAATGATTTGGATTTTGGTGGAATGAGAAACTTTTGGCTCTTTTAAATGAAAATAACTTTCTGAAACAATGTCAAATTTTTCTTTGTAGATGGTTAATTCTACAGTTTGTTGAAAAGTTTGGTTTGCCAATTTTTCGTCGTTCTTAAGAAGAGATTCTTGATAATCAAGAGCTTTCTTTCGAGTTGTCTTTGATTCCTTTTCTAAAACTTTGATTTTATGTTGAAGAACTTTTGTAGGAATATAAAGATGAGGGATTGGTTTGATTGGTTTTGCTTTCATTTCAGCCTCTGAATCGCTAGACAAGAAATCTTACTCTAGAGTAGGTACTCTATAAGGATAACTCTCGTTTAGCTCTTCATATTTAAAAAACATTTCTTTTTCTTTATTTTCATTTAGTTTCTCATCCTCTTGGGTTAAAACTTCTTCCGAAGTTTGATAAACGATAGACTTCAACCCAGCACCCATATATCTCATGTCATACAAAAGGGGTAAAACTTGCTGAACCTTTTCCAAATACTTAGGATTTTTAAAACTGATTCCTTGTTTGGAATGATAAAACCTAGTTTCTTTTTGTTAGTTTAAGAGAATAGTTTGTTCAGTTTGACCCCGTTTTAGAAATTTATCATCAAGGGTCTTTATGTGAGAGTACAAACCTATTCTTTCTTCTTCTATTATTTTATATTTTTCCAAACTATCTATGTTTTCCTTGCTTACAGACTCTAATTGTTTTGAAATAATAGATATTTCTGATTTTAAAGAGTTCTTTTCATTAGATAGTTTATCCACACAAGATTCAAGATACGTATTTCTATCCAGAACATCTACCTTTTCAATCAACATCTGTTTTATCACTTCATGGTAATTTAACCACTTCTTTTCATATAATTCAGATGATTCTTTTATGGTTTGTGTTAGATTTTCAACTTTGACACACTTTTCCTTTCCTACATTAAACATAGCTTCTAGTTCAAGTATTTGAGTGTGAAAGTTACATTCATTTTGTACAGATAAATTATTTACATGCTCTTTAATGTAAAAGGAATGTACCTCATGTGCCTCAGGATCTGATGTGAAACATTCGGGATCCCCAGACTTGGCCATCAGACAGGCTCTTGAATCTTTCTTTGATTCCCCCTCAGCAGCCGTGTATGATTCTGAGTCTGACGTTGTAGCATAGGCAGCCAGTCCAATGCGATCAACCATGTAGCAATTTTTTCCTTTATCTTCCTCCTCATCAGAATCTACATCATCTCACTAATCCTCCTAAGCAACAAGAGCGATTGCATCAGATCTCTTCTTAGCTGCCTCCAGCTTCCACTCAAAGTACCCGACGTCTCATACGAACTGGTTTTTGCACTCCCGAGCAAAGTGGCCTGGTTTCCCACACTTATTGCATAAACGCTCATCATTTTCTTTTGGCACATCAGCTCTGGGCTTCTCATCTCTTCGTTTAGCCGGCCTCTTGTCAGCTCGGTGAGGTTCACGGTTGTCATCTCTCCTATTATCTCAACGATCATAGTCTCTCCGATCGTCTCTCCTCTCATCCCTTCGATCAACTTGACGATTGTAGTCTCTTCAATCGTCTCTTCTATCATCCCTTTTATCGTCACATCTGTCATAGCGGCGATCATCTCAATAGTCCCTAAAATCATCATATCTCCTTTCATCTCGATCGTCTATTCGATAATCATCTATCCTATCATCCCGTCTATCATCAGTAAACCTCCTCGGGCCTGTACCATACCGAAGCTGCTTGTTGGTCTTGTTAGAGAAACGTCTTTGTTGAAGACGATTTGACCACAAGGCAATCTGTCCTTGAATTGTTGCCTCTTCTTCATCGTATGGCTCATGCGGTGGTGAAGCATATCTGCACTTAGAGGATGAGGAACCTTGAGCATATGGTGCAGGAGATAGTGTCTTTTTAAAGAGTAGGGCCAGAGAGTCAGATGGTTTGATTCTCGTATTTTCTGATAGTAACAGATGTGCCAACGTGTTTGCCATTTGCTTTTGTTGATCGACATCCCCCTGATACTTATTGATAGAGACATTCGGAACGTCCGGAACTCGTCTTGTAGCACGACAGGCAAATTGCCATTCTGGGCCAGGGAAGCAAAGAATTGGATATTGATGTCATCCATATATTTCTTGATGTGCAACTTGTTCAACTCGTTCAGAATTGCACAGAATCTAGTGAAATTACCCTGAAGAGACTCCCCATCTTTGACTCTAAACTTCGAAAATTTCGCCTTAGCTTCCTCGATCTTGGCTAGGTCATCTAAATCAGCTACGAGCATCTAAACTTCTAGTTCATCCCACATTTCTTTGGCTGATATCTTGCTGTCAACACCAACAAGTATTTCAGTGGGAAGGGCTTGATATATGAAATATTCTGCATGTTTGTCTGCATGTTTTTTGTCCCGTTCAGCATCATTAGCGGGTTCACGAATTATTTTGGAAGCTAGAACAGGTGGGTCAGCTTCAGGCCTGGCAGGGATTTCTCGATAGTAGATTGCAGGGCCTTCGGTGATTGATTGGATCAAAAGATTCCCATTTAGCTGCATACCAAGAAATTTGAGGAATCTGGATTTCCATTGCTCGTATTTATCAGGAAAGAGAACAGGTCGTCCGTTTTCAGATCCTATAACAAGTGCTTCTCTGGACATCATCTGTTCCTGAATTTAAAAAAATTAGATCTTGAAGGTAGATACTGGATTTCGGATAATCCGAACTCGGATGAATAGTGTTCCAGATGAACAGTGTTTCGGACGGTATGTACTCGGATGGAACTTTGAAGAATTCGGATGATGAGGAATTCAGATCAACAGTGAATTTCGGATGGTAAAAAATTCAGATGTTTAGTTAAAGTGGGATGGACTGAACTCGGATGGAAGGAACTCGGATTGAAAAAAATTCGGATGGATCGAATTTCGTATGAACAGTGTAATTTTGGATGGGAACCTAGAAAATTTTCAACACAGATTAACCGAATTCAGTTGATTATCCGAAGTTCGGATGGTCCGAGATGGATTTCAAAAATTAAGGTCAAGTAATTTTAAGTTCTTAAAAACAATTTAACTAAATTTAGGATGATCCGAAGTTCGGAGGAGTCTGAAAGTGGGTCTGAGATTTGTTAATTTTTGGTCCGAAGAAGTCCAAAAAATTGATCCGAAGTGGACCGAATTTGGATCCGAGGAGGTCCGAAGTGTGATCCGAAGTAGTCCGAATTTCAATAGTTATAAAATTTCGGATTTTTTAGAATATTGTAAAAAGCAGTTTTCAGCCTAAAAAGTACTTCTAAATGTTTGGAATAATATTTTAAACACTTTTAGTGAATTAAGACTAACCAAAACACTTAAAAATCTATGAAGAATGGGACCAAAACCGAAACTAAAACCCCATGTTTCGATGATAATATTTCAGCTTATAAGATTAAAACAGGTAGTGATTGAACATAAAAATCTTGAAATCAATACAAGATGAAGAATGGATGAGTACAAGATGAAGAAACACAAAAAACAGAATATTGAAATGAAAGTTTAGATCAAACCGTGGGTTTTTAGGAAGAACACGAAGAACACTTGCAGAATTGGAATCTAAATAAGTTGAAATCCACTGTGAGGCTCTAATACCAATTGTTGTAATCGTTTTCCTAGAATTAATAAGCACTTTGTGTTATGATTTCAGCAATATTTAAAGCAAATGAAATAGTTACTCAATGATTGGAAGAATAATGAAGAAGAAAGAGACAGAGAGAATGTTCTCCAAAAGCGGCGGCTGCAATATTTTGTGAATGACTGTGTGTGTGGGAAACCCTAGGTGGGGTTTCCCCTTACATCATGAAATTGAAGTTTGCCTAAATTACAACCAAGTCCCTTAACTTCTATCAAAAGAAATGCAAGTAAATAAAAGACTAGAAATAAATTACAAGGAAATAAACAAAAATAATTATTACAAAATAAAGTCACAATATCAAAATTTAATATCTAACAATCTCCCCCTTTTCTATCATTGTGGATGAACTCGGGCATGATCAGTGGTTTCTCTGAGGCCAAGGACGACGTCGAATTGTTGAATCACTTTCCTAATGTGAAGCCTTTCGTTCAACAGTTCAACGGCGCAGAGCATGTCTAGAATTTCTCTTGTTTTTCTTTTAAGTTCAGGGATTGTCTGAGCATCGTCTTCTTGTATTCTTTTGTTAAGCTCGACTCTGGTCAATCTGATTGTACCGTCAGAGTAGCAAGGCAGATCCTCAATGCGGATAAACCTTTTCTGCCCTTTCTGGTTCAAAAAGATAATTCCCTACTGTCCCCCATCAGAACTTTGTACGCCGGATAATGGTCTAGTAGAAAAATATTTTTCTCTGGGGCTTTTAGACCAACTTTAACTATTGCGCTCTCAATCGCCATTTGGAAATCTCTTAAGCACATAACAATAAAACGGCGATTCATGCTTCTTACAAGGGCGGCAACAGCAGTGACATGAGATACACGTTTTATAATCTTATTTTTCAATTTGTTGTGTAGAAACTCGATGTCGTCTATGTTTACAAACTCTAGGTCATTTTCATGTAAAAACTGCACTGATTCGTCTTCTCGAAGTACCTCGAATGCAGGAGTAAATACTCGAGCTCTCATGCACATGTGGATATAGTTGATCTTGACAATCTTCAACTTAGACTAGTATTCAGCCTTTGGTCTGTTCTCCTTTAACATCATCTGATTATACTCTGCCTGTTCAGCTCTAGATGCATAAGTTAAAACCATTACAAGATGTCTACTGTATGACCCAGGCTTCTTTCTAAAAACCATCTTGAATCTTTCTTCAAGAAAGGGGCTTTGAAACTGCTCAGCAGGGAAATTTCTCAAAAATGCTTTTAAACCTTGGACCGGAGGTTCTTCTAGCTCAGCGGGAGGAGCTTCAAGTAGTTTCAAAACACGAGTCCTCCGGTCCTGCTTTAACTCTTCTTTTATCTCTTCAGACAGAGACTGCACTTGACCTTTTGAGTACCATCTAACCCATTCTATTTCAGTTACATCGTACCTTGGAGTTACTTCAGGTTTAGTATCAAAGTAGCCTACTGTTCTGGGACTTGAAGACTCGGCAGTTTGGGTTCGTGGGGTTGATTGGGCTTTTGGAATTTCTTTGACTGTTGGGGTAATTTGGACTAGTGGGATTTCTTGGACTGTAGGGGTTTCTTTGGAAGTGGGCAAGGTAGCTTTGATAGAATATAAGATTTCTTGTTGAGGCATGTGGGGTGGGGAATTTAGATACTCAAATGATGATGGTGATTTCTGTGGAGACTCAGGTTCAGGCTTTGGAATTATCGGAGGATTGTCTTGGTCATCATCATAGTTTGTATTAGATACTAATATTACTTCTACCTTTTCAAAGATTGGATCATATACCACCATTGCTGAGAGTGGATCTAACGGTGTAGCGCCTTGAAAAACTTGTTCACACTCCATCAACTCTTGAGACCCTGAACTTTGTTCCCCAAACCATTGTAATTCTGCCCCTTCTTCCAGTACTGCTCCCCCTACAATTGGCATCTCGCCCTCAGACTGAACCCGTTGACGTTTCTTCCCCTCATGGCGATCTGGGTCGTCCTGATCGTCATGCTTTTTCTTTATGGATTCAGCCTGAGGACGACATTGAAGTTCAATAGTCGCAGACTCCAGGCGGTCCATCATGCTATTTAGCTACTCCTAGACTTGAATAATTAAACGAGTAAGAGTGTCCGTTCTTTCGGAGAGCTCTGAGATTTGTGATTGGACTGAGCGGGTACTTGGTGGCGGCGGATCCTCAGAATTGTTGTGATCGTTTTCCCAGAATTATTCAGCACTTTGTGTAATGATTTCAGCAATATTCAAAGGAAACAGAATAATTACTAAATGATTGCAAGAATAATGAAGAAGAAAAAGACAGAGAGAATGTTTTAAAAAAGCAGCGGCTGCAATATTTTGTGAATGACCGTGTGTGTGTGTGTGGGAAACCCTAGCCCTTACATCATGAAATTGAAGTTTCCCTAAATTACAACCAAGTCCCTTAACTTCTATCAAAAGATAGGCAAGTAAATAAAAGCCTAGAAATAAATTACAAGGAAATAAATCAAAATAATTATTACAAAATAAAGTCACAAGATCGAAATTTAATATCTAGCAACAAGTACAAATCAAAGAAGGAGAAGCTAGTGATGGTAAGCAGTTCATAGAATCTGATTCATCTGACTCGTCAGCAAACCCTAAAATCGAAGACTTGACAAAGCAGATGGCCCTAGTGATGAAAGCATTCTAGAAGAAGTTTTATCACAAGTCGACAAACAACAAGCTGCGTTATAAACTGGGTATCGTAAATATGAAAAGCGCGAAAAATATGACAAGATCGGAGAGAGTAGTGGGAAGAAGTATGAGAAATATGATCAGCCAGAGAAGCATGTCCAGAAGGATGATGAACAGAAATGCTATAACTGTGGCAAGCCAGGCTATGCCAGGGAATGCCAAAAGGCTTTACATAAAAACTCTGAATACTACACCCTTAAGGCTTTGTTGGCTAAACAAAAGGAATCCGTGAAGGCCCTCATGGCAGAAGAAGATCACTAGCTTCAACTCTCCGACGATGATGACATTCTAGATGAGGATACGCATATCTGTTTCAAGTCAGAAATCTTTTAGAATTTATCAGAATCTGAAAAAAATGAGTCCACGATGATTGCTGAAGACGAAGTCTGGGTCGGGCTGATAGATGAAGAAGTGGAAACGGAAAAGAAATATGATACAGATTTAGAGACTGAATTCAGAGAAGATGTAGCACTGATGTCTATAAAAGAAGAAGAAGACAGCAAAGCTCAAAAGGATGATGGATCAGATTCAGATATTTCAGAACAGTCTGAGACACCTGAGGTACACTCTAATGCTGACTCAGATAATGATAACTCCTGTGAGCTCGAAAATAAGTTAGCTCAAATGTCTTACATGCTTAAACATTCTGAAAAGTCATTGAAAGCCAAGAAAAAGAATGTCCATTCTTTGGAAAACAAATTTAGATTTGAGCATGCGTTAGTGTTAGAATTTAAGAAGATAAGGCATTCACTTTACAATTTGTTTCTGTTATGAAAGATGATATTCTAATCTAATCAATCACAAAATAAGATTAAACAATTAGAACGAGATCAGATACAACTAACCGAATGATTTGATTCCACCAAAAATGAGAATTACAATTTGGAGAGAGATATGCACAAAACCCTAGGTTGACTTCCATACAAGATGAATAATCCGTGTGAAAACAAAAATGTACGTACTCGTCCCACTACAGTAGAAGACAAACTATTTATATTTCATTTACAACTATTGACTAATTAAAAAATTACCCCTAGACTTAAGATATTCATCAACAAAAGTAATTCCGAACAATTTCCTCCTTTGATGAATGATAATAAGTCTTTCTCGAAATTCCTTATGCTCTTTCTTTTCATTAGTCTTGATTCAATCTTTGAGAAAACTTCCACCATCATTTTTCTGTCACTCACACTAAGACAACCTTTCTTTGTTTTTCTCTTCAAAACAGCTGCAAGCTTTCCGTTAACACCAGTTAAAACTTTCTGCAAGGTACGATCACAGTATTTGACCGATTCAACAGTCCGCATGGCTCTCTTCTTTTGGTATTTATCTTTATAAATCACCACCGGATGCTTAGCCATGACGACTTGATATTCTTTTAGGTTTTCCATGTACTTGATAAAACGGTTTGGCACTGTGAGATTTATTTTCCTCATTCCTCACTCAACTCCAATTTTAAGATCTTGAACTGACATGAGAAAAGTTCAATAATCTTCAACTTGAAAATAAGAAATTGAGTAGCATTATTATTGACTTAACTTAGAAACTTAAATTAGCTGAATTAGAAACATCTAAGTGTTCTGTAAAATATAATTCAATGTTTGCAGAAGGAACTATGCTTTACGATAAAATAAAAACCTTAGAAGATGAATTCTTAAAAAGAGGTCAAACAGAGCAAACGATCCATTTAAATCAACCAAAGGACACTAATTTTTATAACTCAAAAGATGGAATTGGTTTTGACAATCCTAAGTATCTTACGAAAGCAATTTCATGTTCTCCAATGTTATATGATATAAGATTCATGGATTTAGGATTGAAAATGGTGTTTTTAAAAGCATCAGAAGAAGTAGAATCAGGTGAAGATCTGAAACTGTTGAGAGAGGATAAAATGCAACTTGAACAGGGACAACCTGAGATGAGGGAGGAAGGAGTTGAAAGGGGTGGGGAGGAGCTAGAAGATTCAGAAAGAACATTATATGATGTCCAAGGTGGAGGTGATAATGATGATGATCAAGATGATGATGATGATGATGATGATGATGTTGCTGGGGCTAGATTTGAAATATTTCATTCTAAGCTTTCACCTGTTCAAGAAGTAGATGAGGTGATGAGAATGAGTGTGAGGGAGACCCAAACCATATAAAGCGTGGTAGCCACATCTACTATTAGCTCTCCTATGAGAGTTGACATTGAAACAACCAGTACCCTACTGGTGACATCACTCCCCTCTAGCCACTCATCTTATTCTCATTAAGGAGATGTTATACTTCTTCACGGGGATTTAGCACATATGCTATCCTGGGATCATTCGGATCCTATGGATATTGAAACAAGTAAACCTCTGCCTCATTGTACATTTCTTTGTCCACAAGTCGTAGAGCCTATACACATTAGGACTTCGTGTCCCTGTCGGAACGACAATATTGTCGGACGCATCTGTTACACAGTCACATGTATTAGTCGGAAGTCCTGCCAGAGCTCAATCGATTCCAATTCCGAGCGTAGGCCACACAGAGGTTCTTTTTACAAGTTCCAATCTGGAAGTCTACGTGACCCAGGAGTTAGCCCCTTATCGTTTGTGACTGAAAAAAGATTTGATGCTGCAATTTCTGCTGTTATATAATTCAGAATATTATCAATCACAAATATAGATTAAGCAATAAGAATAGAATTGATCGAACACTGACCGAATGATTTGATTACACAAAATGAGAATTTACAATTCGTAGAACTTGACTTCACTGAACCCTAGGTGAAATGTTCGTACCAGATATAATCAATTCTATGCAATTGTTTACGAACCGTACCTCTACAGTACCAGAAATTTCAATTTATATACAATGAAACCATTGACAAATTACTAAACCAACCTTAGACTTATTATATTCATCAACAATATAAATTCCCAACAATCTCCCCCTTTGATGAATGATAATTAGTCTTTAGTCTTTAAACGCATGCTTCATCTCGAATCTTCTTATGCTCTTTCTGTTCATAAACATTGTCTCAATCTTGAAAACAAAATCCACCATCATCAATCTAGCATTCGAACTAAGGCCTCCATTCTTTGATTTTCTCTTTGCATCATAAGCCAGTTTCCCTTTCAGTCCAGTCAAGACTTTCTGTAATGTGCCATCACAATACTTATTTATCTCAACAATCCTCATGACTCTCTTTCTTTGATCTTTATCTTTGTAAACAACAGCTGGATGTTTGATCTTGATAACTTGATACTCGTTCAGTGTATCCATATGTCTGATAAATCTGTTAGGCGCAGTGATATTTATTCATCTCATCCCTCGTTCAACTCCAATTTGAGAATCTTGAACAGACATAAGAACCAGCTTTGTGTGCATAAAATGAAATAGAGCCTTGAGTGCAAACCAACAATTTTCTTCCCTTTTATAATTGCACAACTCATCAAAAAGATCTTCTACGTCCACCAAGTTGAGATTAAACAGATCTGCTTCGCTGAACACATAAGTTTTTCCATCATCTCTCGTCACAAAAAATGTTGGATAGAATATTTTCACAGATCGATCTTTCTCAATCTTCACTAGATCCACTACCCTGAAATTACTCCTAACATCTTCAATTTATTGAGCTCTGTCTTGTAGAAAGTGAGCATAGTTCACCACATTTGGCATGTTTGGTTCAACGACTCTAAACAGTTTCAAGAAAGAACATGGAGCCTTCTTCTTACAAAAAATCTTCATTTCTAAATGATATTCTAAGAATGGATGCTTATTCCTTTTTCTAATGAAATCAGCATTTTGCTTCGCAGACAGATTAACTTTCTAATCTTCTTCTTTCTTATATCATCCTCATGAAACAAACTCATCATATCATTGATTTCCTTTTGAACTACTTCCTGAATTGCAAACCTCAAATGATGTTGTAGTTCAGATTTATCTGCTAAAGTACGAGTCTTGAAAAACTTGTCCATAAGTTCAACTTCATTCAGCTCTTTGACAGATTGGGGCATTACATCCTCAACAAGAAATGGATCATATTCCTCTTTGATTGTAACCATCACCACAGGATTTTCAACTGTTGCTGTTGGCACATCATCTCTTAAAATCTCCTCAACTAATTCTTCCTCATTAACAATCTTCTCAGCCCTCAACGTCACATCAGATTAGTAAAAAACATCATCATCTCGATAATACTTAAATTTGTCTTTCTGTACCCTCAACTCTTAACACTTCTTCTTCTTCTTCGTTGTGTGATTCGTCATATTCCTCAAAGTTATAAATTCCAGATTGAACACTCAAAGGAAGAGGAACATCTTCATAAAGAATCAATTCCAGCTCACTCTAAGCGTCAACTGGTTTTTCTTTTGAACTCCCAGTTTCTCCGACAGCTTCACCTCCTGCTCTTTTCCCGTATATACAACCATTGGTAGTTCAGTTTCTTCAAGCTAGCTCCTCTTCTCACCCTCATGAGGAGCATCATCATGATCCTCATTCTTCTTTTTTGATCCAGAAGCTTGAGTCTTACACGACTGCTCTATAACTGATAGTCTTTCTGATAAAGATCCTAGAGCACTAACGACTGTGTTTTCCAAACCCATCATTCTCTCCCTCATCTCATTAAATTATTCAAAGCAATAGTCTCTTAGCTCATTATTTGAAATTTGTGGCTCATTTTCTTTGACAACCTCTACAGCCACCTTTCCTTTCAGCAATCTTT
Organism: Centrapalus pauciflorus; assembly: GCA_020465985.1. Taxonomy (NCBI): domain Eukaryota; kingdom Viridiplantae; phylum Streptophyta; class Magnoliopsida; order Asterales; family Asteraceae; genus Centrapalus; species Centrapalus pauciflorus. The sequence goes on along the minus strand of JAANYP010000806.1, from coordinate 567,101 downwards.
GAATATTTGTCATTTGAGTCATCATCTCTGAATATTGAGTTGTCATTTGAGTTCTGACTCCACTAAATGCTTCAATCAACTACGATTTAGTAACAAAGGGTAACAGACTAACTACTAAGTCACTTAGACTTTCAGTTGTCACGACTGTTTCTCTGACAGGACTTCAAACCATTTCAAGTGAAGGAGCAATAGATGCTTCCAACATTGTGGTTGTTCCGACAGGGACATGTAGCCATCATGTACTTACTTCAACGAATGAAGTAGATGTAGGGTCACCTGTAGCACGATTCTGATCTTGACGCGACACCTTCCAACGAGTGCGGAATCCTCGTTAGCGGTTTAACGAATCGATCACACATGGAAACCAGAGACGAACACAATGATAGTCGATACAACGAATGACTTGACACGTTTATTTCTCCAAAAGACTCTCTGAAATCACTCAAGTTCGTATGTTCACTAACACGAGCTCTGATCACTAATATCTGCCAAAAGTCACTCATTCAAACGGATTAACGCTTAATTATAAGGATTAAGTTCGAACTTGACTTAAACAAGTTCGTTTAGGCCCAAGCCCACGAACTTGTCCAATACCATTCAAACTTAGCTTCACTAAGTTAGAACCCTAGCCTTTGAACTTGTTCTAGAACTTATCTTTGAACTTATCTTTGAACTTGTTCTAGAACTTATCTTTGAACTTATCATGCAAATGCAAACATCATACACAATCATGATCAAACATATATAACTTGTATTTGCAAAGCCTGATCTATTATAAAAGACTGTCTATTAGATACCCAGATTGCTATCGTCACACAGGGTGTACCAACAGACTCCCCCTTGACGATAACTTCTAGAAAGACATTCATTAACGCATAGAACTAGGCTTATTTAAAATACTACTTGCCTACAGACCTTGTTTAATGCAGACTTTAACTACTTTCTGGAACTTCTTGCCTTCTGAACTCCAACCTTCATGAAAATAGATTAGCTGCTCGTGAAGTTTCAGCAAGTCACCCTGAGAGAGGTTTACAAGATGCAGAGGATCATAAACCATCAATATAACTTTCTCGTCTTCATCTACCATTATGGCTTCAGCTGTTTCATTATCGACGTACCACCACTTCATATTGTTTAGGATATCCTGTGGCATTGCCTTTAATATTCTTCAAGCATCTGACTTGTTTAATAACCATCTTAGCCCATGGCCTTCCGGTAAGTGGATCTATTCTGGTTTCGTCCACCACTCTTTTACCAGACCTTGGCTTATGTCTTTTGAACCTCCCAGACCGACCCTCCCTTCTTATAATCTTAGCAACAACTTCAGCATATGGGTCGTCTCCTAGGTTGATTAATTCTTTACAGGAAAATTCCTTTACTTCACATTTTTGCAATGAATTGATTTATTTCAGTGTCCTTCTCAAGTACTGTAGCCCATCTCTTCTTTTCAGAACGACTAGCTGCAGTTCTGTGTCAATGAACCAGCTTAGAATCCCGCCTGCTAACTTTCCTGGACTCGGCAGCCTCATCTTCTTCTTTACAGCCAGGTCAGTCTTCTTTTCTTCGTTCTTAAACCATAATTTCCTCTTCTCTTCTTTAGTTAATTCTCTGTCAGGCATGTCAGACTCAGATTCATTATTCAATGCAGAGTTAAGCATATCTATGTCTATCACATTCTCATCATTGTTCATGTATTGCTCTGTGACAGGCTGTTTTTGAATCAAAACTTCATCAACATTATCATCTTCATTTTCTAATACTTCATCATCAGATTTTCAGTCTGGAACATCCTCTGGTATGAACTCTCCCTCTTCAAGTTCCTCCTGATATATGAAGTCTTCAAACTCAAATCTGAACTCATCATCTATTCCGGCCAAGGCTCCAATCATTTCCCGTTCGACGAACTCTGCTGCTTCGGGAGCCTTGCCTTTCTCCTGACCTGATCCAGATGATCCAGGCTCCCCCTGAAGGTCAGTTTCTTGAGCAGTATCATGTGGAAGACCTTCTAGCTCACTGTCTTTTTGATTACTTGGGTCACCTCCTTCATCGTCACTGTCTCTCCTAACTCCTCTCAACTTGTCGCCCCGACAGCTACTCTCCCCCTGAGCTTGTAGATCTTTCAATATTTGCTCGACCAAGGTTTGAAGAGTCAGAATTTGTGATTGAAGGGCTGACATTTTTTCTTGATTAGTAGCCACTTGAGTTTGTAGCTGAGCATTCTGATGCTCCAACCTGGAGTTGTGTTGTTGTAGCTCATTTACAGATTGCGAGAGCTGAAATATTTGGACTATCTGGAAGTCTACCTTGCCTTTCAACTCTGAGAATCATTGATTTTTAGTAAATGGACCGGAAGTTGATGGAGTCGAAGTTGATGGAATCGAAGTTGAGGTGGACGGAACAGTGGTTGCGGCAGATGGAACGACAGTAGAAGTAGATGGAGCTCCTTGACGTATGTGTTGACGCTTTGCCCTTTGTTGCGTAGCAATCACTGCCTCTTCTTCCAAGATAAAATCTGCATCTCCTTCATCTTCATCGAGGAACCAATTCTTTCAAAAGAAGTTGTTGGATTAGCCGCTGCCCTTACCTCCTTTTCTGAACTAGAGTCTGAGTGTGATTCAGATGCTGTCTCAACTAGACCTTTTGTTACTTCTTCCCGACTCTCTATTCCTTCTGTCACTTCTTCCCGACTTTCTGTTCCTTTAGATGCAGCAACCGGTGGCTGATATTCATCAATTTCCATGAAAAGGTCATCCATGTCAGTAGGCGGCTCCAAAATCTCCTAAACCAGCTGCTCTGCTATATTTTCCTGTGCTGCTGCTCTTGCTCAAAGATTTCTTGCAACGTTTGTTCCCTCTGGTCAGGCTGGGTTGGCGATGTTGATGGCCCAGCTGCCGCTGTAGTTGATTGTGAACGTGGAGCTTCCATAGCAACCGGAGATCGTTGTGCCGGTGCTTGTTGCTGTTGTTGTTGAGGTGCTTGTTGTCGTGGAGGTTGCTGCTGAGGAACATCAATATGCCAATCATCTCCTTCTGGTGCTACGAAATCGGGATCTATGACTGCTCCAAACAATGGAGCCACTTGTGGCCTTATTTGCTCTGCCCTTCGAGAATTATGGGATAGGCAGTCAGTAAATATTCTTTTATCGATGATATCTACTCCACTTTGCTCCGGCAACGTCGGTAATTCAGGCAGAAAATGCTTTATTATTATCATGATAAACCTTGGGTACATTAAAAATCATTCACGGCTGGGAGCGGATATTTGGTTGACAAACTCCCCAAAGAACATCTCGGAAAAACTATACTGCTTGTTGTAGACGTGAGATATTATCGCCGATTGGAGCTTAGACACCATTGTGCCAAATCCCGCCTTTTTCAGAGCAAAACAAACCATGATAACGTGTACCAGATAACGCCACTGGCCAATGAGACCACTCTTAACATACGATGCCTTGGTAATATCTTGAGCATAGCCCATCCTGAGGAAGGCCGCCTGCCATATGGGAGCTGGGAAGTCAATTGGGCCATCTTCTTGCTCGATTGTCCCTAGTTGCAAAATCAGGCGAAGTTGATCGGCAGAAATGTAATTGGTCGGCCACCTACCCTTGTGTGTAGAACTGTAGGTGTAACAGTGCAATCTACTTGCAACGATTGCCAGAATTGTCCAACGTACGGAAGGATGATCTGCTGGTTGTGCGTCAGCGCATATGCCACTCTGGATTGTGACAGAAAATCGATCATTTGTCGGTAAGGCTGAGCTTCTGGCTACTGAAGGTCAACTACCATAACCATGTTATGCTTATTGAAGAATGCTCGATCTCCCATATCTGCACACAATTTATACACGTTAACTTTTAGAAATTAATTTTAAAAAATTTAAGTTATTCGAGCTTGCATAAATTCGAACTTGATTTAATTCAAATTGAACATCTTCGAACTTACTTAAATTCGAGAATATAAGACATTCGAACTTACTTAAGTTCGAATAGTCAGTTGACCTTCGAACTTACTTAAGTTCGAAAATCCTATTCTAACATGTCTGACTTCGAACTTATAGATATTTTGATATGTTCAAGAACCTGACAAGTTTGAACCTGAAGAACAAGTTCGAATCCTGTTGAACAAGTTCAAAGTGAGTCTTTTTAAACTTCAAACCATGATTTTAACCCTTTTAGACTTAATTAACTGTAGAATCTAGTCCTAATGGGTTCTAATCAAGTTTATTAATCATCAATTTCAAGTTTTTTGATCCTAAAACATGTGATTTAAACCGCCCAAACTACTTCGAACTTACGTTAAGTTCTAACTTGCAGCAAGTTCGAATGTAACTTCGAACTTGTCTGATGTTCGAACTTAATTGAATATTTTGAAAATTCTTGAATAAAATCCAACTTTTTCAAGTTTTTCACTTAACGGGATTTTTTCAACGTTGCAAGACATTCACACTAAGCAACCGATTATCACGGAATTTTGTTTATCCAACTAAAATAAATGCATCCTAGTAACTTTGACCTTTTTCCTATTTATTAAAAATCAAGATTATCTAAGCTAAAGTAAAATAAATAAAATCAAGATAAAATAGAAAAATGAAAGGAGAAATAAAAATAAAAATAAACTCAAAAATAATTTAAGGATAGCGATACACTAACATAATATTTTTGCGAGATAGTCAAAGAAGGTTCAATCAGATAGCGGTGTCAAACGCACTTTCAGTATATCACTTTCACATTTCAGGAATTTTTATTCCTTTGATTATTTGTCGTGACATACACTTCAAGGTGATTGTTGGTATGTTTTTCCTATTAAACATTCAACACCTTGGAAATTCCTTTGGCCTTTTTATTTATCAAGAAACTACCTTACATGTCCCATACTTAGACATACTTTTATGATCAAGGAAGACACACAATGATTATGACTTTTTGGTATTTGCAAATTATCTTTAAAAGGCAAATGTCGGACACAGTTCTGTATTTACATACAACAGAGTGTTTTAGTTTGTCTTAGAGTTCCTCTTATGTTAGCAAGACAGCGGTGACAGGTCTGTACTCACGTACAACAAAACGACTTATCTTGCTAGTTTAAGTCAAAACAGCGGTGACAGATCTGTACTCGCGTACAACAAAGCGACTTGTTTTGACTTCCGTTACTTTTCAAATGCTTTTCTTTCTTTGCTTAAGATGTATTTTGATGTTGCTATACATCCCCCAGATAAATTTGCATACCTCATTAACAATCATTGTTTGTATGTCTCTAACATAGAAATTAAGACGTTTTGGTCATATATCTAAGTTAGTTACACATATGACGTTTTCTTGATTATTTTATTAGCTGTTAGAATTTCCTTCATGTATTATGCCTACCAACATATCAGACAAGAATGTGTACATCACTTAGATTTTAAGGTGCATTATGTGTGAAAGCTTAACACTTAGAGTTTGTTAGACTGTGCTAATTTTCGTCACTTTGAACCTATGACTCTAATACTTTTCTCATTTTTCAATATTCTCATTTTTTTTTTTTTGTTTTTTGGGGTTTTCATTCTTTTTTCTTTTGTTTTTCATTTAAAGTAAAATAAATTGACAAGCTAAACTAATAATTTACTACTAAAAGAAAGAAAAAAAATAAGTTTACTGTTACTAAGGTCAAGTTACTCTGGATTACGCATGTCATTTAGTTGAACTAACAAATAAAAGCGTGACTTATCAAAGGCTTTTGTGAATAAATCTGCATTATTGTCTTCCATTGCTACTTTCACTAGTTTTATCAAGTCCTTTTCAGCACAATCAAGTATAAAATGATGTCTTATGTCTATGTGCTTTGTCTTACTGTGTTTAATTGGATTGTTTGTTATAGTAATTGTTGATTGATTGTCTATCCTAATGAGAGTATGAGTATAAGTCAAACCGTAATCCCACAAATGTTGTTGAATCCATAGAACCTGTGAACAGCAACTACCAACAGCTACATACTCGGCCTCGCACGTTGATACGACTACCGAAGTTTTTTTCTTGCATTGCCAATATACGAGCCCCCCTCCAAGGAACTGACAACTCCAGTCGTTGATTTCCGGGTCAAGCTACACCCGCCATAGTCTGAATCCGTGTAAGCCTCCAATTCCATATCTCCATCACCATGACACCAAATTCCCAGCTTCGGTTTCGACTCCAGGTATCTCAGCATCATCTTCACGGCTTTCATATGCATCTCCTTTGGATTAGCTTGAAACCTTGCACAAATACACACAGCAAACATTATGTCAGGTCTAGAAGCAGTTAAATACATAAGTGACCCGATCATGGCCCGAACCGCTCCAAAATGTCGTAGACATACTTTGTCTAAAAGATGAGTTGACAGTGTCTCATACCAAGCCCTATGTGCCTGATACAATCCATACAGAGCTTTATGAAGTCGATGTACTCTGTCAGGATACTTTAGATCAGTAAACCCTGGCGGTTGTTTGACATACACCAATTCCTTCACCTTTCCATACAGGAAATGCACTCTTGACGTCGAGTTGATATACCTTAAACCCTCTTAAGGACGCAAAAGGTAGAAACACACGAATCGGCTCAAGCTCGCCACTGGTGCAAACACCTCGTTATAATCTATTCCCTCTTCATGGTTGAACCCCTTTACCACGAGCCTTGCCTTGTTATGAGTAACTATACCCCGATCATCCTGTTTGCACTTAAAGACCCATTTGGTCCCTATAGCAACTTCTCCTCGAGGTAACGACACTAACTCCCATACTTCAAATTTTTTGAACTGTGCCAGTTCTTCTTGCATGTCTTCAACCCAAGAATTGTCTTTCAGTGCCATTTGCACATTCTTTGGCTCTACTTGTGAGATAAAACACGAGTATAAACACGTGTGAAATGCCTCGGAGTCGTTGATCATCGATAACAGCACGGTGTTATTATTTACACTACTCCTACTTCTCACACCAGTATGAGGATTCCCTATGATGCTCTCAATTGGATGATCCTTGTTTATCCTCGATGTCTCAATCTCGTCGACCTGAAGATTATCTCCCAAGTTCGATCCTATTTCTCCTACTATGGGAATGACTACTGACGGAGTAATTTTTACCTCATGATCACTATCTTCGGAGGTAGAATCACTTGTCTGATTCTCATTTGTAGGTAATTCAGGTTCATTATGTGCTGGAGACCTATCTTCTGTCGTTGTTGTCTCAGATGTTGATGGAATGCTTGATCTTGGAAAACCTTGACACTCGTCGTTGAGATTCAATGATGAGATGTCATTTTCCACAGTACCTGCATTACCACTAAACGGTATGCTAAATGATTCAAACACAGAGTCATAATCAAATAACCATTCAGGACCAGTTTGGGGTTCATGTGAATAACTTGTTACGTCAATGTTAAACACAATCTCAACTATACCATTCGTTTTGTTAAAAACCCTCTTGTTTGGTGAGTTAGGAACATAACCTAGGAAGTATCCTTCGTCAGCCTTTTCACCTAACTTAGGTTGATGTTTTGTTTTCAATGACGTACACGGTACCCCAAATGGTTCATAGCCTGTTAAATTTGGTAGTCTTTTATTCAGAACTTCATAACTGGTTTTGTTCAGTGATTTGACAGTAAGGACTTTGCAAAGCGTGATCTATTACAAAAGACTGTCTATTACATACCTAGACTGCTATCGTCACATAGGGTGTACCAACAGTGGACTTAAGTGTCCTATCTTGTATAGGTTCTATGATTTATGCATGAAGAAATGTACACTCGGGCAGCTGTGTACTTGTTTCAATATCCATGGAATCTGAATGATCCCAGGATAGATTATGTGCTAAATCCCGGTGAAAAAATGAAATATCTCATTGTTGGGAAGGAGAAGAGTGGTCGGTGGGGCGTGCAATCACCAGTGGGATACTGGTTTCTTCAATGCTAACTCTCACAAGAGAGCTAATAACATATGTGTCTTCCCGACTTTCTTAGGTTCGGATCTCCCTCACACTAACTATCTCCTCAGCCTCTATCTCAGGAAAACTTACAATTGGAGATATCTAAAATTTTCCAGCATCATCATTATCATCGCCCTCATCATCATCATCATCATCATCATCTTCTTCTTCTTCTCCCTCATTTCCACCTTCAAGAATGTTAGATAAAGTACGTTCAGAATTTGATCCACTCTCACCACACCTTACTGCCTCCGCAACACCCTCAAGCTCAGATAGGTTTCCCTGTACATCAACCCCATGTTGATGTACCTGCTCCCCGATGTCTCATTGGGTATGAAAACACGGTTCCTGAGTTTCAATCGGAGCATGATCTATCCTATACAGATCAACAATGCCTCAGGATTTTTCAATCGGAGCATGGTCTTTCCTATATAATTCAAAACTCGGTTCTTGAGTTTCAGCTTCAGCGTCAGCATATTTCAACAACGCCTCAAGAATCAGCATGATATTTGCATTGGGAGCATCCTGAACTTTGTGAAGACTCATCATAACATAGTTTGGCCATTTCTGCGATCTTGATCTTTTTGGAATTTTTTCATTTGCCCTCAAGATGCCTCTAATCCGAATTTGTATGAACCATTGCAATGGCACAAATTTTCTCGCTCTGTTGGTTGTCTTTTCCAACACTACCTTTTTTAGAACTTCCTAGATGCACTGAGCAAAGTCATAGTGCTAGTTGAATGCAGTACCATGAAAGAGAGGTAAACAATGTATGCTTCCTCGGTCTATACCGGTGTGCTTTGAGGTCATAATCTGTTGATGATGCCGAAAAGTGTATACCATTCTCCGTTTAGCCCATTTCTATGGAACATTGAGCTCCTTGAAAGTGGTTTAGAATAACCCAGATATGTAACATCATGACATAGTTGCTCATCAGTTACGAAGTCTTCAAACTCAGCCAGCTCAGGAAAATTGACGTTGTCAATACGTCTAGGTAAGAATAGGTTATGACGCATTCTCGCTAAGGTTATTTAGGCTTTAAACAAATCAATTGTGACTTTGAAGTGATGGTCTCCTTCAGCAGGCATGAATTTGATCGTGTGCCAAAATTGATGTAAGTAAACTTGGGGAACGGAGGGTTTATATTTTAAAAGGTAACCGAGAGGGTGACCTTAAGAATTTCAACAATTATGGGATGGATAACTTTAATGACATTGTGATCAAACCATTGATTATTAGCAAGCAAGGCTAAAGAGTGATTTGGTTTGACTAGTTGTGTTTCAGGGATTGGGGATGAAGGTGATGGTTTTGTGACAGATGCGGATTTAACAGGTTTGGATACGAGAGTATGGTTTGACGAAGAGTGAGAGTATGAAGAATTGGAATTATGGGTGGGGGATTGGGATGCCATTTGATACCTGTAAAAATAACAAGCATATTAGATATGTCAGGTAAACAAATTTAATCCTACAGATAGAGAAATAAAACATTTAACAAGAATTTAGAAAAATATGTGTTTCATTGTTTAAAGCATCAAGATTCCAGACAATAATAATAAAATATTATTGCTAGGACTCCAAAATCAATCGTTAAGAGACCAATGTTAATAAAACACAGATTTTAAAAATTTATCTTGAAAAATGTGAGATTCCTTCGAAAAATTAAAATTCCCACACTTAGAAATTTTTTTGAAAATTTGACTCCAAACTCGAATTATGAAAGAACAAACTCGAATTATGAAAGAACAAACTCGAATGAGTCTTGAACATACTCGGGTGAATTATGGATAAACTCGAATTACACATTGACCAACTCGGCTAAAACAGGAGTGAACTCGAATGAAGTGATAGTAAACTCGAATTAAACTTGAACTTTCTCGAATGACGTTTGGACAAACTCGATAGAAGTTGAAATTTTCTCGAATGACTTTTTGATCGAGTTGGAAGTACTAATAAAACTCCAAGTCCTTTTCTATCAAACTCGATTGAAGTAAAAACTTTTCTCGAACCATACTTGATCCAACTCGAATAAAACTTGAGTTTTCTCGGTTGATGTTTCAACCGAGTTTGATAAATCAAATATTCTAAGTGCCAATACTATTCAAACATGATTGATGCCACAAGTTTTCTCGAAAGCTGTTTGTTAAAACTCGATTTAAACAAGTTTTTACTTGAATGACATTTTAATCGAGTTTGAACAAAAATATTTTCTAAGTCCCATTTAACTTCTGGAAATTCACAAATTCAATTCCAAGGATATTTTGACCTAACCTTTCAGACTTGCCTATTCGAAAACACTTTTTGAACAACTTCCCTTCACTGATGTTGTTCCAAAAACAACATTTTAATGGATTAATATCCAATTTACAGTAGGTTCATAAACTCGAAAAAATTTGAATTTCAAACTCAGATTAAATGTTGTATGGTGTGTTATAAGACTTGAAATTCGATTTTCAAGCTTAGATGATCATTATACACACATCCATACTTTGAAATTAAGAATTAATACAGATACGCACACTTTCACAAATACACACACCGACACACATTAGCTTATTTATGAACATAAAACTCAAAAATAAAACTGAAAATTACTAAACATTAACAAATAACTGTGAAATACTTACAAATTTCAAAAAAAATTTTGAAATCTAATAAACAGACGTGGATTGCTTCTTGATGAAGTAAAGATTGAGAGATATTTTTGGAAGAGAAAGTGAACAGTGCTCGGGTATTGAAAAAGTTTTAATTTGAATTTCAAAGTTCAAATTTATAGGCAATTTTGAAATTTGAAACACCCGGCCCACATTAAAAAATAACCCAATCTCTCATTTTAACCTTTTAAGCCCAATTAAAAAAAACCACACACTTAAAAATAAAAACAAAACAACAACTAAAAAAATTTAACAACACAAAAAATAAAAATAATGAAAAAGTTAGCTAACAAAAAATTAAAAATGAATTTAAGAAACAAAATGTTGCTCCCCCTTGAGTTTTGCATGTATGCTCCCCCCTCAGATTGATTTCATCTGTTAAGCCTGCTGCCCCTACAATTAATCAGATAAAAAATATCAGATATTCACATATCAGATAAAAATTTTCTGTTTGCTCCCCCTGCACATGACAATCTGATTCTGTTAAATCTCAGGAAAATGAAAAATATTTAAATCACATGAGACTAAAACACAAATAAATCAAGTAAAAAAATTGTAAAAAATTAAAATTATATTGTCTAACAACTGAATGCTTAAATCTACAGATTCAACGTACCCAATTTGTATACCAAAAACTTAAAGCGTTTTTCATCTAACGCTTTGGTAAACAAATCAGCTAGTTGATATAAAGTTGGTTCAAAATATAATTCTACATTACCATTTTCTACATAATCTTTTATGAAATGGTACCGAATGTCAATGTGTTTAGTTTGGAGTGTTGCACCGGATTTGATGCTATTGCAATTGCGCTCTGAGAATCACAATAGATAGGGATCTTCTGAGGAGTAAACCCATAGTCTCTGAGTTGGCTCTTCATCCACAACACTTGTGAACAGCATGATGATACATCAACATACTCAGCTTCTGTTGTTGATAGTGACACACAGTGTTGTTTCTTGGATGACCAGAAGACGGGTTTGTCACCAAGAAATTGAACTTCTCCTGATGTGCTCTTTCGATCCATTTTATCACAAACATGATTAGCATCAGAAAAAATAGTCAATGTAAATGATGATTCCCTGGGATACCACAAACCGATGTTTGGAGTTCCCTTCAGATATCTTAAAATTCGTTAGGCAGCATCCAAATGTGATTCCTTTGGATGTGCCTGATATCTAGCACAGACACAAGTAGCAAACATAATATGTTGGTACATCCTGTGTGACGATAGCAGTCTAAGTGATCCAACATTGTGGTTTAGCAAGTGTTTGTTATATATGTTTATATATGGTTGATATTTATTAGTGTTTGTATGTTTGAACTTGATGTAACGTATTACAAGAAGTTCAAACATAATATACAAAGATAAAATCAATCATAAGGTAATAACATAAGTTTCAACACTTAGTTGTTTATATGAAATGCTAGATTCGAATTATTTAAGGCTTGGCATTCGAATCTGTGATAGATTCGAATGTGGCCATAGATTCGAATGAGCCCAGATTCGAGAGTGTCTTTGTGGACAGACTCGAATGGGCCTTGGGCCAGATTCGAGTTTGGCCCATAACAGACTCGAATTAGGGTCTATAATTAGGGATAGACTCGAGATATTATTAGACTTTTTGCAGAATTCGTGAGGGATTAAGCATAAAGCGATCTCGAGTTTATCAGCTTGGTGTGTGTTCTTTCGGAGAGAATCAGTTCGTAGGATCGTTCGTGTGTCGTTCGTTCAGCCTCTGATAGTCTCCGTGTTTCGTAGTTGAGAGTTGTTTCCGTCTACCCGTTAACGAGGATTCCGCACTCGTTGACGGCTCCGCGTCTAGATAGATCTCGTAGTGGTAGACCTTACAAGTGGTATCAGAGACTAAGGATTGTTCTTGGTGTTCTTCGTGTTCATCTAGATACATTCTAGGTTTCTTGACGCTAGTTGGACGGTTTTTCTCTCAAAATCGTGTTTTCAAGCTTAGAAAATTCTTATTCGGGAAATACTTTGTGGTTTTTCACGTTTTTGATCGAAATCATTATTTTTCGTTAGAAAAAAAACTGATTTAATCTGTAAAACGTCAAAAAATAAAGTGTTAGCCGTTTTTCGAGTTTGCGGCGCTCGAATCTAATAGGGGTAATTAGGGTTTCACTTAGTGTCGAGTCTAACCAAAATCCGCTCCTTTCGAGTCTGTTTCAGAGGGTTTCGAATCTACCTAGTTTCGAGTCTGTTGCTTCATTCGAATAGGATCTCGAGTCTAGCTTAGTTTCGAGTTTATTTCGAGTTTAGCTTAGTTTCGAATAGGGGTTCGAATCTGCTGTAGTTTCGAGTGTGTCTGCCTTCGAATCTAAGGACTGTTCGAATCTGATATAATTTCGAGTTTAATTAAATTATAACACTTAATCGAATTTGAATCTGATTACATTCGAATCTACCTAGATTCGAAAGAATTAATTCACATTAGTTTCGAATTAAATTAATTAAGGTAAATTCAATTACTTTCGGAAAGATGTCTAATCTTCAAAAATTCCTAGAAATGGACCAAGAGGTCGGGAAGGCAAACGCTCCGCCCAAGCTGATGAAAGTCGAAGATTATTACTGGTGGAAAGATCGGTTTACCGATTTCGTGCGTTTTAATGACATGCGCATGTAGGTTTGTATCGACGAAGGGTATATTCCACCAGTGTCAGAAGTTGAAGGCCGTCAGAAGGTCTTGTCATACCAAATGATGAAGGAGGATGACAAGAAATTGTATGAAGCCGGAAACAAAGCTTTCTCGCTGATCCGCATGGCTTTGCCTCAGGATATACTGCACACATTTAGGACTCAAAAGACGTCAAAAGATCTTTGGGAGTCGCTAGAGAAAAGGTGTGAGGGTAATCCTGGGGTTCGTAGAAAGCGTACTGAGCTGTTAAAACAACAGTTTGCCATTTTCAAGGCCATCAAGGATGAACAGCTGGATGATATCATCACCCGGTTCTATCATCTGTTGACGGAACTGGAAAGCCACGGGATTGAGTTTACTGATACTGACAAGAACAACAAGCTTCTTGATGCCTTACCAGCCAAATGGGCTATGTATGTGGCAATGATCAAGCTGAACGAGGACAAGTATTATTCTCAATCTCTGGATGATATTGTGGGAAAGTTGCGGGCATATCACTTCGAGCTACTGAAGGCTGAGACTGATTACGAACAAGTCCAGAATCCAGCGATGTATTTTGGAAAGACAACAAAACCTTCATTGGCAACCGAACCGAAGACTGCTACAGCGTTTTTCACTGGAGAAACGGCGTCACCAGCAGAGACTGATGACACATTGAATCGCGCGTTCTTAGGATTAGGTAGATCGAAAGAACCGCAGCCTCAACTCCAACAGGCATCGACAACTCAGAGCTATTCGAAGATGCCCATGAGCGCAAAATCTGCGGAAGAACATTTGAATCTGCTTGCTTCTTTTGTGGCCGCATACGGGAATTGTGTTCAAGGAAAGATTAACGATCCTGCTCTTTGGGACGAAGACTACGATCAGGTCGACCCTGATGATCTTGAGGAAATGGATCTTAAATGGCAACTGGCCATGGTAACCCAACGGGTTAAGAGATTCATTAAACGAACTGGGAGAAATCTGCAGATGAATAACAAGTGGATAGGATTTGATAAGTCCAAAGTAAAATGCTACAACTGTCAAGGACTGGGACACTTCGCCAGGGAGTGTCAGAGACCGAAGGTGGAAACATACCAAGGGCAGAGTCAGCATCAGGGACCGTTCCAAAATCAGTCCCAACAACGATACCTTCCAAGTTCATCATCTGGTCAAGCCAATCTAGCGGGTCTACTATCCAATGTCACTTCAGACAGACAGCTAGATGGTACGTATGACTGGAGTTCACATCCTGAGTCGAATGCTAGAGCCTTCATGGCTAAAGTCACAGAAACTGGGTGTGATGGGGACGAGCAGACCACAAGGGACAGCAGTCCGATGTGGGTAGAGAAGGCGAATGATCAGATAGTGCTGGAGTTTGCTGCTCAGATGGCCAACGTGGAATCTGATAACTCTAAGGTTAGTCTGACTTACTCTCTTTTTCGTGAATTATGTGCGTTATGTGTTAATTCTAACGATAGGTTAAATCTAGTCTTAGAATCACATAAAACCATAACTGCTCAAAATGAGAATTTAAAAATTGAAAATGCTAGCCTAAATGATATCAAGCAAGATCTTAAAGAAAAACTTAAGGCTGATGCTCAAGACGTAATAGTTCTAAAAGACAAACTGAGTGAGCAGTGTGTTAGGATAGAACTTATGTATGAGCACGTAGAGGCCCTGACCAAAAGTCTTAAGGACAAGGATATAGAGCTAGCTGAAACAAAGGTTAAGGTAGCAGAGGCAAATAGCAAGTTGGAGAAGTTTAGGAATTCGAGCCTAAATCTAGGGAAAGTTTTAGATGCCCAAAGACAGTCTAAGAAGCCCGTAGGTCTAGGATTTCACGAAATTCCTCCACCTTTCAATGCGAACTATGTGCCTCAGCCTCAGGAGAAAACTGACAAGTCAGTAGACTTAGAGGACCTACCTACACCGACACCAGAGCCTATAGTGGAAAATACACCTAAGGTGGCTTACTCAACCGTCAAGGTTAAGAAAGTAAAATTTGTGTCTTCCTCCAGTGAAACACCTGCAGGAAAACAGAAAATTGCTTGGGCTGATCAGGTCGATGAGCCAGTCGCCATAGATGTACAAAAGGAATTAGACACTAGTGAGACACCTAGATCTAAGGGAACACACAAAAAGTCCATAGATAAGATGTCTTGCTTCAGATGTCACGAGAAGGGGCATGTTGCTTCTCACTGTCCGCTTAGGAAAGCCGATGTTACACCTAAGACAGTGAACCCAACACCTGTTAACCCCTCAACCATTGTGGCGAGCACCAGTAGTTCTCAAAGTACCGAGAAAGCTGTGCAGGCCGCATCCAAACAAGTTATGAAAAACACACCGGTTAAGGTTGGACCAAAGGAAGTGATTAGGACAAATTCGCCGAATCGTATCATTAATCAACCTAGGTCAGCACCACAACAAGTCTATAGGAGCACAACACCTAGCAGGTCACACACTCCAGTTAGGTCTCATACTCCAGTTAGACAGTACGCACCGGTAAGAGCTCAGGGATCACAGTCCGAAATGTCATATAATAAGAATTATTCTAGAGTTCCACAACAAATGCCTACTCCAAGGCAAAGAGTGAACTTAAATCACTCGGCACCACAACAGACTCCAGTTCAAAGACCCAAGTCACCTGAAAGGCGAGATGGGTATTTGAAAGAGTTCAAGTATGTGGACGAGAATGGTATTACCAAGTATGTGGACGAGAATGGTATTACCAAGTCAGTCATGGCTTGAGTTCAAGTATGGGAAAGTGAAGGAGTTGGTGTACGTAGAACAACCGCCCGGATTTACGGATCCAAAATATCCTGATAGAGTATATCGCTTAGATAAGGCTCTATATGGATTGCATCAGGCACCTAGGGCGTGGTATGAGACTCTATCCAACCATCTGTTAGAGAACGGTTTTGAAAGGGGTAGGATAGATAGTACTCTGTTTGTTAAGAGGAAGGGAGAACACTTCATCTTGGTACAAGTGTACGTCGATGATATCATCTTTGGATCATCAGACGAACAGATGTGCAAAGATTTCGAGAAGGTGATGAAGTCTAAGTTCGAGATGAGTGCTATGGGAGAGTTAAATTTCTTCTTAGGGTTACAAGTTGACCAGAAGAAGGAAGGGATGTTTTCCCATCAGACTAAGTATGTCTATGACATATTAGAACGTTTCGGGATGGAGGGAACAAAGTTAAATGCCCATAGGTGAATCATAATCTCGGGCCGGGTACTGAAAGTGATACCGATGTGGATCCGACTTTATATCGGGCCATGATTGGATCACTTATGTATTTAACTGCTTCAAGACCTGACATTATGTTTGCTGTGTGTATTTGTGCTAGGTTTCAAGCGAATCCGAAGGAGATGCATATGAAAGCTGTGAAGCGGATTCTACAATACCTCAAGTCGAAACCGAAGCTGGGACTTTGGTATCACGCGGAGGGAGATCTAGAGTTGGAGGAGTTCACGGATTCTGACTACGGAGGATGCAGCTTGACGCGCAAATCAACAACTGGACGTTGTCAGTTCCTAGAAGGGAGATTGGTATCCTGGCAATGCAAGAAACAAACATCGGTAGTCGTGTCAACGTGCGAGGCCGAGTATGTTGCTGCTAGTAGTTGCTGCTCATAGGTTCTGTGGATACAACAACAATTGCGGGATTACGGTTTGGCTTACACTCAAACTCCAATTAGGATAGACAATCAATCTACAATTGCTATAACGAATAATCCAGTTAAACACAACAAAACAAAGCACATAGACATTAGGCATCATTTTATTCGTGATTGTGCTGAAAAGAACTTAATCAAATTGGTAAAAGTGGCAACAAAAGATAATAATGCAGATTTATTTACCAAAGCATTTGATAAGTCACGGTTTGAGTATTTAATTCAACTAAATGGAATGCGCAACCCAGAATAATTTGACCTTAGTAGTAGTAGCTTATTTTCTTTTATAGTCATAGTATTTCTTTCTTTTCAGTAGTCTGCTAATTTAGGAAAGTTTCTATTTTTAGTAAGTTAGTAGGTTATCTTATTTCTTATGAAAAACAAAAGAAAAAAGAGAGAAAATCATAAAAATACAAAAAAAAAAAGAGAATATCAGAAAAAGAGTTAAGTCTTAGAAGCATAGGTTCAAAGTGACGAAAATTAGCACAGTCGTTACAAACTCTAAGTGTTTAGGCTTTCACACATAATGCAACTAAATTCTAAGTGTTATACTTTACTTTAGTTTGATGTGTTGGTAGACATAATACATATAGGGAATTTCAAGGCTAATAAAATATTCTAGAAAAAGTCAAGCGTGTCATTAACTTAGATGTATGACCAATCGGTCTTAATTTTTATGTACAAGACATACAAACTTTGAGTCTAAATGAGGTACGCAAACTTTCTGGGGATGTATGGCAACATCAAATACATCTTAAAATGAAAAGAATAGAACAATCATACAAAATTAAGAGTCGAAAACATGTAACTCTGTTGTACGTAAGTACAGACCTGTTGCCTCTGTTTAGATTCGGGTTAGCAGATATGTCGCTTTGTTGTACGTCAGTACAGACCTGTCACCGCTGTCTTGCTAACTTTAAGAATAAACCATAAGTCAATCTAAGACACTTTGTTGTATGTGTAGGTCCCGAAAGGTTCCCAAAGTATATAGTAATAAACTGTAGAGGGGGGGTGAATACAGTATTTAAAAACTACACACTCTTTTTCTCAATGTTTGTATGTATTATCAACAAATGTTAATTACAAACAAGCTTGACTGCGGAATTGTTCAAGCTGAGATGACAGAATACAACAGTATGGTTTCTAGTCTAAGACACACTCAAACTAGATTACAATGAACACACTCACTAAGATGCACTCACTGTATTTTACAAGACTTTAAGGAACAGCTTTGGTAAACAGCTTAGACACACAGAAGCTTGTTTACAGAAGATTTGCATGCATGAATATCACACTTGCACGTTCACTCTTGGTTTAAGCACTTAGCTTTCTTCACATTCTTTCTGACCTTAGAAGCTTCCTTTTATACTCCCTTAGAGGATCTAAGAGAAACATCTTCATTGGGCAGAATGAAAAAGGAGAAGTCTTGTTTGAAAAGACAATATAACTTTTCTGCACTTTTCTGAAAAGCAGACTTGCCTTCTCTTGTGCAGAACTTTTGTCTTTTTACTTTCTACTGTTGCATTGCCCTTAACCATTTTAGGAATGTCAACTTTGCGTCTTTCTTCCTTGTAAAGGCCTATTTTGATATAAGAAAAAGGTCTGTCACCCTTTTTCAAATATCCTTTTTGTCTTCATGTAACAGAACAGCTTGGGCAGGCTGAGCGGTTCTGCTTTCCACTTTGTCTTCGACTTGTAAACTGATCTTGTAGTCAAAAACAATACATGATGACTTGGAAACAAATTCCATAAAGTGTTTAGCCTGTTCACAAAGAACAGGTTCTGTCCACAAAGAACAGAACACTTTAAAAATGCCCAAGCTGCTCAACAGTGTAGAGCAGCGTAGACAGTTTATGTCCAGCCTGATCAGCAGACTGAGCAGTTTGGACAAACTGTCTTGGTTGCAACACATGCAACATATAGAACAGCTTTAGACTGATATTGCAAATCATTTCCAGGTTTCAATAAGGCATATAACAGGCCTTAAATTCAACCTTCAAATGTATCAACAGGTTTGATTATAAAATCTCCCCCTCAGATGTAGAACAGGTTTGACTGAGGCCTTTTTGTGCCTAACAATCTCCCCCTATTTGCAATAACCAGTTCAAGCTGGTCTTGTCAAAAATCACTATATATTTTTACAGTACATTTGCTGAAAATAAAATTACAACATTACAGTAAAGTAAAAGATCAGTTTATATATACACTGATTCTTGACTATACTTGAACAACATATGTTCTTACAAAAGTACAACTAATGTGCTAATGTATTTTACAACTAATGTAAAAAGTAAAAAATTACAACTAATGTAATTGTGTACAACTAAT